>CM059874.1:15206321-15550307 GCA_030490815.1 Acer saccharum
ACAAAGTTCCCAAATGAGGCTTAACATCAAAACAAGAAATCAAGAAAAGAAAAGACTTATAGAGAAAACCCTTGAAGAAATCTCCTCCAAAGTCTCTCAATTTCCTTGATGTTGCTTGGTTAGAAATTGGGTAAGAGAACCCTCATTTCTCCTTGCAATCTACTCTAAGATAGGTGGAAAAAGTGTAGAAGGTGGTGGTGGTGATGTATGGTGAGCTCCCATGGAGGAAAAAACTTCTATGGAAGCTTAAAGCTTTCTCTTATTTGGGGAAGAAGATGAAGGAGGAAGAAGAGGTTTGTGTGGCCTAGTTTCAGACCAAAATGGGGGTATTTATAGAGTCGGAAGGCTAGGGCACGGATTTGGGCTTCAAAATAGTAAAATGACGAAATTGACCCGTCAAAATCGTGGTTGACTTTTTTAGCACCGACCATCAGTCACTAAATGGGCATAACTCCCTCTAGAAAACCCGAAATCGCAATCCGAAAAACCATTGGAAACTAGACATCCGGGGCTTTCTGAATATGTGTGGATCTCAATATGGTTCAATTTGAAGAGAGAGATATGACCTCCGTAAGTTGGGTGTTCTACACAAGACCTTACAATTTCAGCCCTTTTTCCACCTTTTTGCCTACAAACTCTCCGAATAAGTTCAAACCCCTAATTTAGGGATAATCACCTACATAAGGCTCACAAAACACATTAAAATACCAAAAATACTTGAGAAACAAACGCAAGCAATAGGAAATGGGGGCTTAAAATAAGTATAGAAATAATGTCATCAGCTATGGGTCGACCTGAGAACCTATTAGTTAAGATGTAACCGTTTTGACTCAGTCTAGCTTCAGCTGTTATCCGATAACAATGGAAACAGGAGTTTGACTAGGATTCAAACTATGAATCCCTGAAAATCTAGATAAAATCATGAAGATTTGATCCTCCATAAAGCTACCTCTGAGAGGACTATAAATACAACCACCCTCTCATTGGAGAGAGATTCTGATTTCTTTCCAATTAAAAAGCTTATTTGCGTGCCAAAACTCTGCTAAAATATTCTCCGGTCACCGGAAAATCACTACTAAACCTTATAATTCGTTCATGTAAGAACCAATTTCAACTTTGGAGCCTTCGTTCTCAATCTACGCTTAGCCCAAGTAAAATAAGGCAAAATTCAAGGCTCCACCAATTTTCATTCATTTTCTTTTCTTTTGTAGGTTTTTAGAGCGATCAACAGGATTCGATAGAAACTCCAACTACAAGTTATAAGAGCCCAGTCTTCGACAACTGTAGAACAATCCCCTACAATGGGCACTACACAATTAATTTAATTAAGATCATAAATCCAAACAAATTTATAAAGTGATTCTCTCATTTTAATAACTCTATGATCAAAACTCCAATGTTAAAAATGGTAAATAATTTTATTATGAGATTGAAAAAGGCACTAAATGAACATTGCAAATTGTACCGGGGTTGATTATATATTTCAGTATTTCACAATTCAACTCAGCTTGATAAATACTACTTGTTATCCTGAAAATCCGCCGGGGACTTTCCCGGGATAACCTGGACAGCGGCGTACGGGGTGCGCCGCAGCTGGCCCCGAACTGGGTAGGGTGAAGTCCCCTTGGTCCGGGTACTAAGGACCGATACTGCTTAGTAGGACCGGTCCTACACTATGGAGCAGAGGTTGAGATGGTATACCGATGTGTGGAAGGCAGCTTATATATGTTTGAGGGGGTGAGCGGGTGTATCTTTTATTGCTTAACCATGGGATACATTGTTCATCAATTCATGTACAACATTCGGCTATTACACAATGCTCACTAGCGGGATAATGATGCAACATGCAAAGGTCCACGCTAGGAAAAAATAAAAAGGGGGATTCATTTAATAGGCTGTACACGGGAGTTTTGACTAGGCGGGATAGTATCCAAATAGAACACACATAGGAGCTTTGACTAGGCGGGGTAGTAGCCAAGTAGAACACACATAGGAGCTTTGACTTTCTAAAGGGGGCCTCCCTTTCCCTCTGTGGGACGTAAGGGTATTTATAGGGTTGCTAGTAGGGGGTAGGTGGAGGTCGTCTGTTTAGGCGGGAATCCTCGGTTAAATCTCCACCGTTCTCTCCTATCCATAATGGCGGTTTCAGGGAATTAAGGATCAGGATTGCGCCCTGCTGGCTTTGCCTTAGCGTGAGCATCAGTGTTGGTAGGTGGGGGCCCTAGTTCCCAGGGCGCAATGGGCGGGACTGATCCTAGCCACTGATTTAGGGCAGAATCGAGGTTAACACACGCCTTAGAGGGCTCCGATCGCTCCACCTAGGCCTCAGGTCCATATTAGCTCTTCTGTAGGGCTGAGGTGGTGAAAATGTGGCGTTTCTACGAGCTTTCATTGGTCGTAAGGGGTCTTCGTGGCGGTAGTAGGTCGTTATCAAAGTTCTGGCTTAGTAGGGGACAGCGTCAGTGCTTGTCCCGCTGTACCCTGTTAGGTGTTTCCTTCCACCATTTCCTTCTTCATGCTTGCTGCATTTCTGCAAATATTTTGCTGAGGAAACCAGTATCCCTTTTGCATGTAAGGGACAGTTAACCTTCAATTAGGGCTGAGATGGAACGTCATCCAGCCGTTGGTGTAGCGTGGCCAGTAGGCGATCTCGACCGTTGGGTGCTGTTTTTTCCTCAGTCGTGCTTACTGCTTCCTCATTAATGAGGCGACATTGGTGCTTTGCAGGTGTTCCCAGCACCCTTTTATCTCGTGTGGGCTGGAGGTAAGGGCTGGCGTCAGCCCTTACAGAGCAAGACAAGCTGGTGAGCTCCTGGGGGTTCTTCTAGAGGGGATCGCTCGCATCGTAGGAGGGCGCCATGGGTAATGAGGCAGGGATCGCTGTGGAGAGCATGGCCACCGAGGCGGGTCCGTTGCTGGAGGAAGTGGTCCTTCTTGTTGGGTGGCGGAGCGGGAGCTGGTTCTCAGATGGGTAGAGGTTTTGGAGGCAAGGTCTCACCCCCCTCCCCTCCCCCCCCTCCTTTTGGTTCAGGCATCCTTTCTTCGCAAGCGTTCTCCGGTGAGGGAGGCTGGTCCTGGGTTGCGTAGCGCTCAACCCTAGCTTGCCTGCGTGTAGGCACGGTCGAAGAAGGGCCGGCCCCTTCTTCCTAATAAGCTGACTGGGTTGATTAGGGGTGCTACCGTGATAGGCAATGTAGCGGTTCTCAAGTGGGAGAAGCTCGTCCTTGAATTAATTGCCTAAATTTCAAGTTAACAGAAGTCCCTCCCGCCTTGAATGTTCTTAATATTGCTGAACGTTGGAGGCGGGGTATCTGGTCACATGAAGGGCTTCTCTCGCTTGGCTTTTCCCGTTTTCCACCCCTTAAGTTTGCTAAAATTCGCTTCTGGGGCCAACGCATGTTGCATTAAATGCGAGAATAAGGGTTCTAGGTTTTAGGCGCGTTTCCCGAGGCGTGGCGTTAGCGACGGGACGTTTTGCTGCACGAGGCTCCACGTGGTGTTTGAGGGGTGGTGGGCTGGTCACATATTCCTTTTCCCTTACTGCCCCAGCCGTTGGATCCATTGGATGGTCGAGATCCTCCAGTTTGAATTTGAAACCGCCACCTTTTCTTCTTCATTTAAGAGGCAACTTGACCGGGGTCTTTTCATTTTCTCCACTGCGTAAATTTTCCCTTTTTCCTTTCACTTCTTCCACTTCTATGTTAATCACTGCTATTTTGCAATGGCTTCTGAGGACTTGAATGCGGAGAGGGATTACGACTACAGTGATGAGGAGAGTTCTCCTGAAAAGTCGAGGCTCTCCCATAAGATGAGAAGGGCCGGTGGTGACTCTGCCATCGGGGGGAGCAGGGGGCGTCCCCAACCCCGCCGTTCCGGGCATCATTCTTCTATCGGGACCGGATTCACTAACACTGCTTCCTCCCCGGTGCATATCTTCGAGGAGGGAGAGGGGGTGAGTTAGGGGGCGCTTTATGGCGACGAGGAGCGGGATCTAGAGCATGTGGATATGGAGGAGCAGGGCCACCGCATGCTAGCGGAGGGTGGCGGCACGGCTGGGGCTTTTGAATGCATCCCCCCTTCAACTTGTACCGCAGCTGATTTGTCTCGCTTGAGATGCGACTTCAACATCCCTCATGACGTAGAGCTCACCCTCCCCTCCGAGGACTATGATGTTTATGTTCCTCCTCCTGGCCATCTTCCCACACACGTGGTTGCCTTTGAGGGAGGGGTTCGCCTTCCCCTCCACCCCACTTTTAGGCGGGCTCTCTACGCTTTCGGGCTAGCTCCCATGTAACTGGTGCCCGGTTTCTAGAGGAATCTGGTGGGCTTCCTTATGCTGTGGCGGGAGGCTGCTGCCTCTCGACCTAACATGGGGGACCCGGGTTATAGAGAGCTTCGCTCTGTCTTCCAGCTGTCGCCCTTGACTCAGTAGCCCGCAGGCCAGTATTATCTCCGTTGTGTAAATGCAATCGATTTTGTAGTCCCTAGCACCTGGAGGAAGGATCCCGGGTGGAAAATGGAGTGGGTCGTGGCTAAGGGCAACTGGGGCGCCTCTGTTCGCTATGGGCATCGGGAGCGTACAATCCCTACTACTTTCGGGCCACAACCAGAGTGGGCGAAGGAGGAGGACTAGGCTGTAGTCATGAGCTTTCTGGCTTCAATCAAACAGGCGGGCTACCAGCTAGCTGGGATGGAGGGCTTCCCTTGGGAGCGTGCTAGGGTGGAACATTCCCTTCTGGCGATAGATGCAGTCCCAGGTGATTTATTCTTCGTCCCCCTTTTGTCTTTTTGTCCGTTCTAGATATGGCGGTGAGGTTGGCGTGGGTCTTAATGGGTTCTTCATTGGTAGTCTCTTTTACAAGTGCTCAACAGGAGGAGACCCCCCTCAGTGATTCAGGCGCGGCGCAGACAAGGTTGGGTTCCCCTACTGGTGGCGAGGCTACTTCGCGTACCCCCCTCAAGCAAGCAACATTGATGAAGGTGAAAAAAGAGAAGGGGGTCGCTTCAAGCTTGGTCTTCCCTCAGCCACTAAAGATGCTCTCCCCCACTTCAAGGCTGGAGGAACTCGAGGCGCGCTTGGGTCGGAGTCGCGTCCTACCCAGCTCCCCTGTCGCTAAGCTTCCTCCGGTGGTCCCCTCGGGTTCTTCTACCTCCACCCCATCACGGTCTTCTGTGCCTCCTCCTCGTCCCTCTTCAAACAAAGGAAAGAGGGTGATGATTTCGGAGAAGGCGGCACCGGTCCCTCCTAAGGCCAAGAAGGGCCCCTCTTCTGGTTCTGAAAACCTCCTCCGCGCTTTCAGAGAGTCGTGTTCCCAAGTGGATTCCTCCCAACTTGCTGTGCTTCCTGTCCATGAACTCTCCTCGAAGGGTTCCGTGGTCGCGGCTGAGGTAACTTCACCGTTCCTTTGTCTGATTTCCTCCTTTTTTATTTTGGGTGGCCATGTTGAGTGTCAGGCCTGCACATTTTGTGGTCTTTCTCCTTCCCTCCCCCTTTTCTTTGCAGTCGTTTCGCTATATCTTGGCTTTGGGGGAGCAGGCTGTTTCGCTTCAAAAGGAGTACCGCATGGCGGATGAGGGCCGTGTGAGGGCAGACAAGCTCAGGATTGAAGCGGAGAAGACTATCATCCGTCTTGTGAGGGAGAAAAAGGAGCTGGAGGCGAGGGCCACCCAAGTGAAGAAGTACTTAGAACAGGCAAAAAAGGAGCTGGATGCTGAGGTCACCCGGTCAACCCGTCGGGCTTTGGAGCGGAACGAGTTAAGGGGGGAGCTGATTGAAGCAGAGAACTGGGCTGTGGCTGCAATTGCAAGGGCTGTAGAGGCGGAAGCGGGGGCCGACAAGTCTTTCGGAGAGGGCTATTTTCTTGCACAGCTGCACGTGGCCCAGCATGCTCCTCCTGATTTCGACCTTCATAAAATCCGTGGCTGGAGCAGGGAGGAGATTATGGCGGGGGCCAATGGAGTGTCTAAGGCGTTGCCCGGTTTAGCGGGACTCCCAAGAGGCGGGGATGTAGCGAGTAACAGTGATCCAGCCTTGAGTGACAAGAAGGAGCTCCATGCAACCGAGGAACAGCAGGGCTCTCCACCCGTGGAGTCTGGGAAGTTATCTGCAGCGATCCAAGAGGTGCCGGTAAGCCAGCCATCCAACGAGCCCGCCTTACCTGTTGCCGAGCCAGCCAATCCTATGCAAGAATAGTAATCGATGCCTGCTTCATCATCATTTGATCCAACTATTTCCGTTGTTCTACACACATTTTTTTTCTTTTGATTTGTGGATAGCCGGGCCTTCTGTGCCTTGGCTTTCCTTTAGCATGTACCCCTGAACTGATGCTTATGCATCCTTTTTAATTTTTTCTGCTTTGGTGCTAGTGGTTTATATTTGTGGGAAGGTTGGCCTACTAAGCTCCAATCCTCCTCTTGGCATGTATGTATGGATTAGTGCTTTGTGCACTCCTTGCTTGTTTCTTTCTTTTCCTTTTGCTATGCATGTTCTGGTTGAAGAGCTTGATCTGGTACCATGGTCTTCCATGTGTTTTTTGTGCTTTTTATCCATGAAGTGAGAAATTCTATTTCTCGTCCTAGCTTTAACTTGGTACGGTTCGGTTTGCTTCCCCTTTGCATGAGACAGGTCTTATGATCCCAGCTTTAGCTTCCCTTAAGTAGAACTCGCATCCTGCGAGATAGGGTAGCTATTATCCGGTGCAGATTGGATGGCTTCACGTTAGGCGGGGTCTTAACTTAGAACTTTCTTTTCTAATAACTTGCGCTCCTAATTCTGTCTTTCCCGGGTGTAAAGTTCCTACTTGAATGTCAGTTGGGGCCGGATTAATGTTTGCACTTGGTGCCCAGCGCGTTTTGGACTTGGTAGACAGCGAGGGCCACTTGAGCCCAAGTCCCTTTTTGAGGGGACGATACCCATGCTCAAGGCATCGTGGTAGCTCGTCCGAGGTACCTGGTAACTCTGGACTTGGTAGGCAACCAGTGCCACTTAAGCCCAAGTCCCTTCTTGAGGGGACAGTACCCATGCTCAAGGCATCGTGGTAGCTCGTCCGAGGTACCTGGTAATTTTGGACTTGGTAGGCAACCAGGGCCACTTAAGCCCAAGTCCCTTCTTGAGGGGACAATACCCATGCTCAAGGCATCGTGGTAGCTCGTCCGAGGTACTCGGTAATCATAGGCGAGTCAAAAGAGGCTATCAATTGAGAGGAATAGCTTTTCATTAATTCAAAAGGGGGTGGGACACATGCCCACACACCCCAAGTACAGGCGGTCAAGGCCGCTTCATCCATTTGCTAAACCCCGGCTCTGAAGTGCCTGTCGGGTCACACTTACACAAAAGGGAAACAAGAGAACTAGCTCTATTTACAGTGGGACTGCCACTCTCCATCATTCTCGACTTACTAGGGGTAGAACTTCTTTAGATGATCCGCATTCCAAGTATGCCCAATGGGGTCCCCGTCGAGGTCCATTAGCTTATAGCCTCCCTGGCTCACCTTTGCCTTGATGAGGTACGGTCCTTCCCAGTTTAGAGCGAGGACACCGACTGAACGGCGACGAGTATTCTGTGTGACCTTTCTCAATACTAGGTCGCCTTCCTTGAAGCTCCTGGTTCTGACTCCTTTGTTGAAGCAGCGAGCAATCTTCTGTTGTTAGGCCGCGACCCTCAGTGCCACTCCGGTCTGTTTTTCCTCTAGGAGATCCAGGCAAGCTCTGAGTTTATCCTCATTGTCCTCTGAGCTATAGAGATGGGCGTGAAAGGTGGGAAGCTTCAGTTCAATGGGGAGGACCACTTCGACTCCGAAAGCCAGGGAGTAAGGAGTCTCTCCGGTCGCGGTCCTTTTTATGGTCCGGTAAGCCCACAAGATGTTAGGGAGCTGTTCCACCCAAGCTCCCCTTTCTTCCTGCAGCTTCTTCTTCAACAGTTTCTTGATTGTCTTGTTGGTGGCTTCGACCAGGCCATTCGTTTGAGGGTGAGCCACCGATGCAAAGCGACATTCAATCTTCAAATCCTCACAGTAGTCCCTAAAGCTGTAGTTGTCGAATTGCTTTCCTAGGTCGGTGATAATGGCCTTGGGCACCCCAAAGCGGCATACCACATTCTTTTTGATGAAAGCTGTCGTGTTTGCCTCGGTGATGTTCGTTAGCGGCTCTGCTTCCACCCAGCGGGTGAAGTAGTCTATAGCAACAACAGCGTATTTGGCCTGCTTTGCTCCGGCGGGCAATGGTCCGATTAAGTCCGCTCTCCATACAGCGAAGGGGTAAGGGGATGAGATGGTGGAAAGTCTCTCCGGAGGCTGGTGCAAGAGGTTTGCCACTTTCTGGCATGGTATACATGAGCGGGCAAAGAGGCGTGCATCCTCATGGAGGGTGGGCCAGAAATATCCCATTCTCAAAACTCAGTCAGCCAAGGCGTCTCCCCCTGAATGATCGCCATAGTCGCTTGAGTGAACCTCTTTCAATGCCCATTTGGCGTCGTCGGGGTGAAGACATCTAAGGAGAGGCAAGGATTTCCCCTTTCGGTATAAGTATCCCTACACAAGACAGTACCAGGTTGATTTTCTCTTTATGGCCTTGGCTTCGGCGGGGTCATCAGGCAATCTCTGGCTGTGAAGGTAGTCCACTATCGGATCCATCCAACAGGGGAGGCGGTCAACAGGGTGGATCTCGGCGGTTTTAGCAATACTTGATCGGCTTAAAAGCTGCAGCCGGACTCCCCTGGGGGGGTTTGTCCTCCCCCTGTTGCGATCTTGGCGAGGACATCTGCTCGGTGGTTAGCGCCCCTAGGTATCTGTTCCATCTTGACCATCTGGAATGCCTTGATCGCTTGTTGTACTTTTTCTAAGTAGGCGGACATGTTGTTGCCCTTGGCTTGATAGGTCCCAGCTACTTGTTTCACAATCAACTGTGAGTCGCTCTTGATGGCGAGGAACCGGGCTCCCAATTCTCGGGCTACAGTTAAGCCGGCAAAGAGTGCTTCATACTCCGCTTTATTGTTAGTGGCTCTGAATTCGAATCTTATGCAGTGAGATGTTTCGACCCCTTCAGGGTCGACTAGCACAATACCTACTCCACAACCATGTTGGTTAGAGGCTCCATCGATGAATAGTGTCCAAATGCACGTCGAGGGGGGCCACTCTTCCCCTGGAACCGGGATGTTGTTATCTATCTGGGCAAGGGGCCCCTCCTCCTAGGGAAAGCCCGGGTTCCCGCTAAACTCTGCCACGAAATCGGCCAGCGCTTGCCCTTTGATTGCAACGCGGGGCTTGAAGGTAATGTCATACTGGGTTAGCTCGAGGGCCCACAAAACTAGCCTGCCTGACACATCAGGTCGTTGCATAAACTGTCGGAGAGGGAGGTTCGTGAGTACCGTTACTGAGTGGGCTTGGAAGTAAGGGCACAGCTTACGCACCGCGACGACCAAGGCAAAAGCGAGCTTCTCTATCTGGTTGTAATTCTTTTCGGCCTTGCTAAGGGAGCGGCTCACATAGTATACGGGTCTCTGGATCCCCCCCCCCCCCCCTCACACTCCTTTACAAGGGCTGCATTAGTCGTCGTGCCTAATACGGCGAGGTAGAGCTACAAGGTGTCCCATGGCAATGGCTTAACGAGTAGCGGGGGGTTGGTGAGGTAACTCTGGAGCTCCCTGAAGGCGCGTTCGCTCTCCTCATCCCAGTTCATCCCTCTCCCCTTTTTGATGACTTGGAAGAACGGGAGGCACCTGTCGGTGGACCGTGATATGAACCTGTTGAGGGCAACGAGTCGGCCAGTCAATCCTTGCACCTGTTTTAGGGTAGTGGGGGACTGGAGTTCGAGTATTGCTTTGATCTTTTCAGGGTTTGCTTCGATCCCCCTTTCGTGGACCATAAAGCCTAAAAATTTCCCGACTGATACCCCGAACGCACATTTGTCCGGATTCAGTCGCATTTGGTTCTGTCGGAGCACCTCGAAAGTCTCTCTGAGGTGGTCTGGTTGCTGCTCTACTTGTTGTGACTTGGTTATCATGTCATCCACATAGACCTCCATGGTGCGACCGATCTGCTCCTTGAATAGCTTGTTGACCAGCCTCTGGTAAGTGGCTCCGGCATTCTTAAGCTCGAAAGGCATCATTTTGTAACTGTACAAACCTTGGTTTGTGATGAAGCTGGTCTTCTCTTGGTCCGAGGGATGCATGGTGATCTGATTATAACCGGAGAAGGCGTCCATGAAACTCAAGGTCTTGTTGCCCGCAGTCGAATCAACAAGCTGATCAATCTTGGGGAGGGTGAAGCTGTCTTTTGGGCAGGCGCGGTTGAGGTTAGTGTAGTCCACACACATTCGCCATTTCCCATTGGCTTTCGGGACCATGACCACGTTGGCGAACCACTCTGGGTACCGCGCTTCCCTGATGAATCCGATGCGGAGGAGCTTGTCCACTTCTTCTTGTACTGCCAAGTTTCTGTTTGGGTTGAAGTACCTCCTCTTCTGCTTACTGGTTTGAAGGTTGGATCCACGTTGAGTCGGTGTGTTGCGAGGTTAGGGGGGATGCCAGGCATCTCCTCATGGGACCAGGCAAATACATCATTGTAATCCCGGAGCACTTTTTGCAGCATGGCCTTGTGTGCTGGAGCCAAGGTGGATCCAATCTTAACTGTTTTGGGAGGGTTTTCTTCCCTTACCACGACCTCCTCCAATTCTTCGGTCGGCCCTCCTCTTTCTTCCTCCGGCGTTTCTTCCTCGAATGTATCTTCTTTAACCTCCATCTGTCCCGTCACGCTTCCTAGGGGCTCTCCTCCTATGCCGGGCAATACCGTGTTAACCATGAGGCCTGTCTGTTAGGGGACGCCTTCCACACCCGATTCTCCCTGGTCTTTATCTGTGGTGATCTGGGAGCATTGTTTGACCAGCGCCGTGGGATTGGATGACACGGCATAACATCTCCGTGCCATCTGCTGGTCCCCTTTCAGGATTCCAACTTCTTCCCCTACCGAGAACTTCAAGACATTGTGGTAGATTGATAGGACTCCCCTAATCTTTGAGAGGAAGGGCCGTCCCAGGATCATGTTGTAGGCGTTTAGAATGTCTACTACCACAAAATCGATCATGTTGTTAACCTGTCGAGGCGCTTCTCCTATGGCTACCGGGAGTATTATGGAACCAGCTAGCATCAGAGAGTCCCCGGTGAACCCATAGAGGGGGGTGGTGCAACTATAAAAGCACGGCTGGCGGAGTTGGCAGCAGTCCAGCGTCTCCTTGAAGATGATGTCTATGCTACTCCCAATGTCAATCATGACCCGGGCTACCCGGTTGTTTGCCACCTGGACGGTGACCACCATAGGATCATCATGGGGCTGGACTGTGTTGTAGGCGTCGTCCTTAGTGAATATGATCTGTGTAGAGCTGGAGCGGGGCGACGCGTCCCTGCCAACTTTTAGCACCTGACCCCCTGTATCTTGCCGAGGAATCTTCCTGGCATGATTCTTTCTGGAGTTATTGGAGGTACCAGCGAGGGTGGGGCCTCCACTGATAGTGTTGATGATCTGGATTTGTTCCATCAGGTCCTTTCCTTGGTTCTTTTTCCGTTCTTCCGGCTCCTTCATCTCTCTTTGGACCTGTTTTCACGTCTCAATCCCATCCCTTACTTGCTGGAGGAATTCTACCAGCAGGCCGCCCCTTACCAAGTTCTCAATTTGGTTGCGCAAGTTGAAGCACTCTGAGGTGTTGTGCCCTATGTCCCGGTGGAAGTCACAGTATTTGTATTTGTTCCTCCTATCTACTGGGAGCTTCATGGGGTCGGGCTTCCTCAGGAGCCCCTTGTCCCGAATTGCTAGGTAGATGGTTTCCCTCGGGGCATTGAGCGGGGTGTAGTTGGTGTACTCTTTTTCTTCTGATTGGGCGATTCCAGCGACCTCTCTCACAAGCGATGGCGTCCTTCGAATTTTCCTAGGCGGGGAGATCCTTATGAAAGGACGCGGTCTGCTAGGAGGTAATGGAGGCAGGCGGTAGGTGGATCGGTTTAGAGGATTGTTTCTAAACTTGGGAGCCGACTCATTCTCTTTTCGTTGGTTACTGGTGTCTCCTTTTTACCACTTGCTGGAGTGCGACTCGTCATGCTCTATCTTGATGTGGTATTGCTCATCTAGCTGCACTTGCTCCAGAGCCTGGCTATATGCCTCCTGATAAGTTTCAGGCTTATCTTTGCTGAAGGAGCGCCATAATTTCCCCACCCAGAGATTTTTTCTGAAATTGGTGAGAGTTTCCTTCTTGGCGAACACTCCCATTTGAATGACTTATTTGTGGAAGCGCTCCACATAGGATTTGAGCTTTTCCCCACACTCCTAGACTATGTATTGTAGCAGGATGGGGTCTTTGAGGGGTGGCTTGACACCCTGGAACTGAGCATAGAAGTCCCTTGAAAGTTTGGTGAACGAGCTAACACTCCCCGCGGGAAGTTTTCTGAACCATGTTTTGGCGAAATCCGTGAGAGTGTAGGGGAACATTCGGCACATGGCCTTATGGGATGCATTATGTACCTCCATTTGCTACACGAAAGACTCCAGGTGGCTTAAGGGATCTTCCATGCCTGAATACACTTTTTCAGGCATTTTGAACTTCGGAGGGAGGGTAGCATGTCGAACTTCCCTCGGCAGCAGGGCATTCATCTCCCCGAGGGGGTCCTTCTTCATCCCATTGTACTTGACCTTGTCTTTCTCCAGCTCCGCTAGGCGCTTTGGCATCTTCCTCATTTGCTCTTCCATGTGGCCCCGACCTCTTTCTCTTGATTGGGATTCAGCCTCCTCCTCCCGGGCTGCGGTTTCGGAAGCGGCTGATGCCTCATGCCGGGCCTCCTCACCTCGCCTAGGTGGGCTTCGGCTCCTGCTACGGTTGTGGGTGCCCTCGGTCCTGCTCCCGGTGCTAGAGATATCTTTTGCTCCCATCGTGGCGGGGCGAGTTGGGCGACCTGTTGGAGGCGGCGAGGCTCGGGGAGCGCCTACTTCTGACCGGGCTCTCCGTGGCCTTGGTGCTGCTGCTCTAGGTATAGCCCCGGTGGGCCTCAGTCGGTCGAAGACGGCCTTGGCGGGACCTAACCTGTCAAAAACATGAGCTCGGTTGCTAGGTCCTGCCTCGCCATGGTGCGAGCCCAGTAGCTCTTGCCGCAATCCCTCTAGGAAGTTGAAGACGTGGCGGTTTAAGGGACTTTGTTGTTGTGGTCCGGGGGAAGGAAGAGCTTCGATCGCGACTGCATTAACTCGGGCCTGCCCTTCCACCCGCGGTAGCGGGCCTTGGGTTGGAGTTCCTTTGGAGGATTCTGCTCCATGGGTAGCGAGGTAGGAGCGATTCCTCGAAGGGTCGGCTTGATTCGTGGATGATCTAAACCTCATGTTAGCCAGACTGACTAGGGTGCTTTTGATGGTAAGAGAAAAACACATTACGTGTGAGCTTCCCACAGACGGCGCCAAACTGTTATCCTGAAAATCCGTCGGTGGCTTTCCCGGGATAACCTGGACCGCAACATACGGGGTGCACCACAGTTGGCCCCCGGACCGGGTAGGGTGAAGTCCCCTTGGTCCGGGTACCAGGGACCGATACTGCTTAGTAGGACCGATCCTACACTATGGAGCAGAGGTTGAGATGGTATACCGATGTGTGGAAGGCAGCTTATATATGTTTGAGGGGGTTGAGCGGGTGTATCTTTTATTGCTTAACCATGGGATACATTGTTCATCAATTCATGTACAACATTCGGCTATTACACAATGCTCACTAGCGGGATAAGGATGCAACATGCAAAGGTCCACGCTAGGAAAAAATAAAAAGGGGGATTCATTCAATAGGCTGTACACGGGAGTTTTGACTAGGTGGGATAGTAGCCAAGTAGAACACATATAGGAGCTTTGACTAGGCGGGGTAGTAGCCAAGTAGCACACACATAGGAGCTTTAACTTTCTAAAGGGGGCCTCCCCTTCCCTCTGTGGGACGTAGGGGTATTTATAGGGTCGCTGGTAGAGGGGTAGGTGGAGGTCGTTTGTTTAGGCTGGAATCCTCGGTTAAATCTCCACTGTTCCCTCCTATCTATAATGGCGGTTTCAGGGAATCAAGGATCAGGATTGCGCCCTGCTGGCTTTGCCTTGGTGCGAGCATCAGTGTTGGTAGGTGGGGGCCCTAGTTCCTAGGGCGCAATGGGCGGGACTGATCCCACCCACTGATTTAGGGCAGAATCGGGGTTAACACACGCCTTAGAGGGCTCCGATCGCTCCACCTAGGCCTCAAGTCCATATCGGCGCTTCTGTAGGGCTGAGGTGGTGAAAATGTGGCGTTTCTATGAGCTTTCATTGGTCGTAAGGGGTCTTCATGGCGGTAGTTGGTCGTTATCAAAGTTCTGGCTTAGTAGGGGACAGTGTCAGCGTCTGTCCCGCTGCACCCTGTCAGGTGTTTCCTTCCACCATTTCCTTCTTCATGCTTGCTGCATTTCTGTAAATATTTTGCCGAGGAAACCAGCATCCCTTTGCATGTAAGGGACATTTGACCTTCAATTAGGGCTGAGATGGAACGTCATCCAGCCGTTGGTGTAGCGCGGCCAGTAGGCGATCTCGACCGTTGGGTGCTGTTTTTCCTCGGTCGTGCTTACTGCTTCCTCATTAATGAGGCGACATTGGTGCCTTGCAGGTGTTCCCAGCACCCTTTTATCTCGTGTTGGCTGGAGGCAAGGGCTGGCGTCAACCCTTACAGAGCAGGACACGCTAGTGAGCTCCTGGGGGTTCTTCTAGAGGGGATCGCTCGCATCGTAGGAGGGCTCCATGGGGAATGAGGCAGGGATCGCTGTGGAGAGCATGGCCACCGAGGCGGGTCCGCTGCTGGAGGAAGCGGTCCTTCTTGTTAGGTGGCGGAGCGGGAGCCGATTCTCAGATGGGTAGAGGTTCTGGAGGCGGGGTCCCCCCCCCCCCCCCCCCCCTCCTTTTGGTTCAAGCATCCTTTCTTCGCAAGAGTTCTCCGGGGAGGGAGGCTGGTCCTGGGTTGCGTAGCGCTCAACCCTAACGTGCCTGCGCGTAGGCGCGGTCGAAGGAGGGCCGGCCCCTTCTTCCTAATAAGCGGGCTGGGTTGATTAGGGGTGCTACCGTGATAGGCAATGTAGCAGTTTTCAAGTGGGAGAAGCTCTTCCTTGAATTAATTGCCTAAATTTCCGGTTAACACTACTAATAAGAGATATAAAACAAAGTAACAAACAAACAAACACGCTTTTTATTCGACTATATATAATTTCATCCGTACAATTTCACAATAAGTAACTATATATGCTATTTCATTAGTAGCATTAAATGTAAAATACCAAATCCTAAAAGATTAATATATTATAACAAGAGTTAGAGCATCTCCAAGAGCCTCTAATAATTAATGGAGAAGTTGTATTTTTGCAACTCCAACAAGTCCCTTAGAGCATCTCCAACCATGCTCTCTAAATTTTAGCTATTTTAACTAGTAGCTTTTCATAGGGTCACTCCAACCATCATCTCTATTATAACTAGTCGTTAATATTTTAATATTTTAATATTTTTTTAATTTAAAATATAAATAAATTTATTTTGTTTCAAAATTGACATCATTTTTTCAATAAGAAAATTAGTTTAAAAATAATAAAATAATAGGAGAGAGAAAATAGCTGGTAAGGAATGGTTCTCTACATTTGAAGAGTGCCTTGATAGTTCTCTAAAATAGGTAGCCATTTTCTGTCTCATATCATTTTATTATTTTTAAACTAATTTTCTTATTGAAAAAATGATGTCAATTTTGAAACAAAATAAATTTATTTATATTTTAAATTCAAAAAATATTATAGCTATAATAGAGATGATGGTTGGAGTGACCCCATGAAAAGTTACTCTTTTTAGTTAAAATAGCTAAAATATAGCTAAAATTTAGAGAGCATGGTTGGAGATGCTCTAATAGGGAGTGGTTGGAGTACAAAAAACCATCCCCATTAGCTATTTTGGCAAAGGAGTGGCTTTAGGGAGCATGGTTGAAGATGCTCTTAGAGACTCCCTTAAATGTGATTCGGTGGAGTTCATTCCCTTAATTAAGAGGTGGCTTCAGCCCCCCTTAAGTGGGCTTCATATATTTAAATTTATTTTATTTTTTGAAAACCATAAATATTTAACTTTTAAATCCCAACATCATTTATTATCCATTGAGCAATTTGTTTTAATAATAATAATAATTACAAAGTAAAAAATCAAAATAATAATAATAAATTATTAAGGGAGCTAATTAAGGGAGTATTGTTGGAACACATACTGCCTTAATGGCCCCTAAGACCATCTCCAATAGTCTCTCTTGGAGATCCCCTTTAGCTAATTAAGGGAGGAGCTACTTTTTTGTATCTCCAACAGGTCCCTTATAGGCCCCCTTAAATGTGTTTTGGTAGAGCTCACTCCCTTAATTAAGGAGTGGCTTCAGCCCCTTTTAAGTGGTCTACACATATTTAAATTTATTTTATTTATTAAAAAGCACCATATATTTAATTTTTAAATCACAACAACTCTTTTATTATCCAATGAGTAATTTTTTTTTTTTTTTTAATTACCAACAACTCTTTTTTTCACTATAAATTGATTATTCATCATTGTAAAATTTCACACTTCATCTGAGGTTTTACATTTAGTGTAGATGGAACATAATGGTGATACATATTGTTAGGTTGATAATTAGTGTTGGCATTAATTCCATATCAAAACGTGTTTAACTTGTAATGTTTAGTGGTTAGTAATTGAAGAATTTCGAAGACGAAGGACGTCTCAACCACAATTCGTTCAAGTTGCCGGCTTTTAAGAGATTCGGGCATTATCGGTCTACAAAGGTATTCAAAGACCTCTTATCTCTTACAAGGCTAGGCACACACTCACACATATCATTCTTGTGTGTCCCTTCATGATTTAATTTCATTTACATTTCACTTTCACACACTTGGCAAAATATGCTCATGCATTCACATTTAGTTAATAAACTTTGTGTTTTGCATTTTCTAGGACTATGTCCGGAAACTAGCATATGTGTGTGTATTTGTGTTTGTATGTCTCCGTATTTTGTGTTTAGGACTTAAACATGTTCTTATTCAATGCCTTATTGAGTTCCAGTCGTTTCGGTTACTCATTCAGAAGGTTTCGAGTCCAAACAAGTTGATTATGCCACTTTACGTTCTCTTTCGTTGAGTTGACTTCATCGATGATTTCCGAGATGATTTCTCAACCGTTTTTCAAAGTTGTATAGTCGTCATCATGCGTGATAGAGTCACAGTTTGTAATCCAAAAACAGATTCGAATTCGGAGTTCGGACGCCCGAGATACGGGCCGACGAACCGAGGGAGCGCGCGAGAGGACAGCCCAGGCCGTGGGCCACATGGGCTGGCCGTGGTTGAGGCCGTGGGCCCCACGGCCTAGAGCAGCCTCTGCTCCCGTGTGGGCCACGCGCCCCCCATGACCAGGGGGTGACGTGGCACCACCTGGTTGGCCGGGATCTTCCTTCTCTCTCCTCCTATTTCTTCCCTCTCTCTCTCCATTTTGAAAATCTAAGAAGAAAAATTCTGATTTCCCGCAATACATTCTCTCCAATTTTTCCAAACTTCAAAACACCATATCTTCCTCATCCGGAGTCGGATTTGAGTGATTCAAGTTGGAGAGTGTTCGTATTTGAGTCCTCTAACATCTCCAAGTGGTTTGGTAGCTGTTTGATCATGATTTCAAGTGGTTGAACACTGATTTCCGAACCAGCTGTAGAATCCGAGGTATGAGTCTCAACTTTGAGATTTCTTGTTATTTGACCTTCCATTTGCTTGGGGTTTCTTCTTCTATATCTATGTTATTGTTTGGTAAAAGCTATTTGGAAAGATAGCTTGATTATCATTCTAATTGAAACTCAATTTGTGGACTAATGTTGACTAGATTCTATGATTCTAGGTTTTACATATGTTTGTGAGTTGTATTGTGATTAGAATGGCATCTTAGGTTGTTTGATACTTAATTGAATTAATTTTGTGTTAAAATGACTTTGAGATTTGATTTGATCCTTTGATTATTAAAATCTAGGATTTGTGTATTTGTTTGTGGTTTAGAGAATATAGGTTTTGATTGATGTAAATCTCAAAACCTTGCTCTATATTTTTGTCTAGTATATTGATTGATTTTAATCTCATATATCTAGCTTTTAATTGTATATTGATAGCATCTTGAATTTGTATTTCATGAACATTTTGTGATTCAAGTGTTATGTGTGTGAATGAGACTTTGAGTGTATGTGTTAGGTGTTTCACATGCTTAGGTTTCTATTCATGTATTTTTACATCTAGACTTGATTATTTGTGATTTCACTTGTTTAGGTCTATTTGTGCCATAGAATGTATTGATCACATGTTCTATGTTGTATTGATTGTTTGCATCATTTGCATTCACATGATCACACTAGGAAGTCCTTGTAAAAGGCATAAAGTCATGGTTAGAGTCGGGGTGACTCGGATAGCCAAGCAAGAAGTCTTGCCTAGAGTCGGGATGACTCGGATAGGTAAGCAAGGAGTCATGGCTAGAGTCGGGAGGACTCGGATAGTCATGCATGGGAGGCTCCCTAGAGGCAAGAGTGCCTTGGATAGGGAGTTGGCTATTGTATTGGTAGGCCTAGGCGTATGGTTAGACATAGAGTCCGATAGAGCGGGGTACACGGGAGGTGTATGCACTCTTGAGGAATTTTTAATCTACCATCGATGTTGGTTGTGTGTGTTGTCCAATATATGGTGGTTCCGCATCATTGAGGGATTTCATACTTTCCAATAGGGTTGGGTAGGCTTAGACTTCACTAGGTTGGGTGAGCTAAAGATTGGTTACTTTGTGAATGTTCTATGTTTACTTTTCAATAATATAGTACCCAATGGTTGTAGTTCAACCCGTGGATGTTTCCTCCTTGGAGGTTTTACCACGTTAAAAAATCCCTTGTGTTAATTCTTCCTATCTCTTTCTCTTATATTTTAATTGTATATTTTATTGTCTTGATTCATAATATTCACATGTGATATATTGTGAAGCAAGTCTTTGTATAGTGTGATTAGTATATTCATTCTATAGATCAATTTGTATCTTTGATTCTTTTATATATTGTAATTTTTGTATAGTGACATTTTGATTACTCTTGTAACACATTGAACATCTTATGAAATACAAGCTTATTTTGTTGTGTTGTTTATTTGCTATTTTACCTCACATAACTTGTTGATATACTTAGACGTTGCTCTTATGATTGTATTATCGTATTGTCTATGTATGTCTTCCTTGGCTTATTGTGTTGTGTGTAAGGCTACCTCGAGGGACAAACGAACGTTTGTTCAAGGGTTTGAAAAAGGTGTAAAAACCTATTCACCCCCCCCCCCCCCCCCCTCTAGGTATGCTTTAAGCAATTTAACTTCGTTTGTGCACATTCACATGTACCAATTTACTCAACAGTCAATATTCAATTATTGATCAAAATGGTGAGTATTCGCCTCAATCCACCATACCTGCAGAAGACAATCTCATTCAAAATATACCAACAAAAAAAAAAGTAAAGCGACAAGGAAAATACAAGATGGAAGAAGATCTATTACTTGTATCTGCTTGGCTCAACACTAGCATGGATCCGGTGCAAGGCACTTCGCAAAAAAATACATCGTTTTGGAGTAGAATAAAGGCTTACTATCACGAGAATAAGGGGATGATCATTTTTTTATCATGACCAAAATGGGCTAGAGCATCGTTGGTCGGCTATTCAAATTGTTGTCATTAAATTTTGCGGGTCTTGCAAGCAGATTGAAGGAAGACGACAAAGTGGTCTCACACAAAATGACAAGGTACTGACTTAATAAAAATTTGAAAAAAAAAAAAAAAAACAATATTGTCTTAATTTTTCATATTTTAATTAGATAAGTTTACATAAATTTTTTACTCAAGTTTTGCAAGCGTTGAAAATGTTCCATGATATCTAGGGAACTAGTTTTCAATTTTTACATTGTTGGAATGAGTTAAGACACGCACCAAAATGGATCACTGAATCTTCTATGAAAAAAATTCAAGAATTCAAACACTGTAAGCTCTGTAACTTCTTCCCCTACAACTCCAAATATAACAAATTTAGGTGAAGACGAAGTAGATAATGTTGAAGTGATGGAAAGATCTATAGGTAGAAAGGCCGCAAAAGAAAAGGTTGAAAAAAGATAAAGGCAAGCAGATTGTTCCTAACATTACATTTGTGACATTATTCATTGAAGAAATGAATGAAGAGCAGAAAGAAAAAGCATAAAATAGAGCATAATTCTATAGTCAAATATATATTCAAGAGCAAGAGCTACTACATGTAGATCAAGAAAATCAAGCTCTTAAAAAGGAAAAGATGCGTCTAAAAACTATAAAAAAAATGATGAGAGGATTATGGCAATTGATACTCGCAACATGCCTTCAATGGAAGCTGAGTATTACAAGAAGCTCCAAATGGAAATCATTGTAAGAGAATTTGGGGGTGGTAGTTCTAATTAGACTTTATTTAATGTGTGTGAAAAATGGAAAAATCTTATTGTATTTGGAAAAATTTTATTGATCTTATCTTATTGATACGAGTAGTTGGTTTTGTTGTTTTGTTTTCAGTTTCATTATAAAAAAATAAAAATAAATAAATAAATAGACATAGAAACGAAGTAGACTAGAACATAACTTTCAAACCAAATCATAAGATTACATCGAAATTTCAAGATATGATTACTAAATACACTAGTACATTAAATACCACCATGTTGTTGCCATAAGTACTCGACAAGATCCAATTGTAGTTTAGAATGAGTTTGTCTATCTCTAATGCGGTGGTGATTTTGAATAAATTCATGTAGTTCTGGGGTATGCTCATGGGACATTGATATAGTTAGAGTATCATCAGCTACATCGTAGTTTAAGTGAATATGGTCATCATCTCACTCATTCTCAATGATTATGTTATGCATTATTATACACACTTGCATAATATTTTTTAATGTTGTTTCATCCCAAGAGCATGCTGGTCCACGCAAAATTGCATAGCGTGCTTGAAGTACCCCAAATGCTCGCTCTACATCCTTCATTGCTGACTCTTAAGCTGTAGCAAAATATTTTCTCTTATTTCCTTGTGGTAAGTGAATTGTTTTAGCAAATGTTGACCGTGATGGATATGTTCCATCAGCAAAGTAATATCCCATTGTGTATTTGTGGCCATTGATTGAATAATTGATAGTAGGAGCATGTCCTTTAGCAAGTTGAGCAAAGATGGAAGACTGTTCTAACACATTTATATCATTAAGAGCCCTTAGTAACCCAAAAAAAAAAAACATGCCAAATCCAAAGATCATATGAAGTGATTGCTTCTAGAATTATTGTTGGTTTATGGATGTGACTAGTATATATACCATGCCACGTAGTCGAACAATTCTTCCATTTCCAATGCATACAATCAATGCTTCCTAACATTCCGGGAAATCCACGTTGATTACCAATTGCAAGCAATCTTGTAGTGTCCTCATTGTTTGGTGACCAATGTTCTAGTAAGTGCTAGGCGCTAGTCGGGCGGAGACCCAGCGCCTAGCGCCTAGGCCGATTAGTCGGTGATTAATCGGGGATTAATCGGAAAACACAATTACAAACAAATTCAACATTGAAGACACAATCCACAAATATCACATCCACATATATTAAATTCAAAGAAAATTCAAATCCAAATACACAATCCAAAGACACAATTGGCCCAATTTAATAGTGGAAAACTAATTGTAATAGTGGCCTAATTGGCCCAAAGCTGATGCTAACCCAAATTGCTAAGGAGCCCAACAGATAGCTCAAAGTTAATCTTGAAAACTCTTCTTTCTCATTTGTCTGCAAGTTTGCAATTGCCCAAAAATCCCAAAAATCCTCTCCAAATTCCCTATCTTCTTCTTCTTCTTCTTCGACCATATCTTCTTCTTTTTCGACAAAACCTTAAATCCCTAAAATTAATCCCCAAATTTCATCAACCATCTTCTTTGAGACATGAAAGCGAAAGAGATGAGAACTGACCTGTGATTCTACGAACTAGAGACGGCTACAAACTGGTGACGGCAGCGACGGAAGACAGAAGATTTTGGTGATCTCGGCGACGGAATGGTGGTAGGTGGCAGGTAGCTTCTTTGGTCGAAGATGGTTTAGGTTTGCATGCGATCTGTTTGGTCACATATGATTGATGAAATTTGTGTGAACTGAGATGAATTTCATCAATCATCTGTGCGATTTGAGCTGAATCGATGAAGATTGAAGGGAAAAACTGATGAAAAGTGAAAATGATGTGGTTTTTTTTTTTTTTTTTAAATAGGCTGGGCGTGGTCAAAGCCATTGACCGCCGCACAGCCGACTTGCCGATTAGTCGGAGAGCGTGGAATGCAGCCGACTCAGCCTTTTCGCCACGACAACCCACCGCCTAATTGTATTACGCCGATTAATCGGCCTAGTCGGCCGAATACTAGGAGCATGTCCTTTAGCAAGTTGAGCAAAGACGAAAGACCGTTCTAACACATTTATATCATTAAAAGCCCTTAGTAACCCCAAAAAAAAACATGTCAAATCCAAAGATCATATGAAGCGATTGCTTCTAGAATTATTGTTGGTTTATGGATGTGACTAGTATATATACCATGCCACGTAGTCGAACAATTCTTCCATTTCCAGTGCATACAATCAATGCTTCCTAACATTCCGGGAAATCCACGATGATTACCAATTGCAAGCAATCTTGTAGTGTCCTCATTGTTTGGTGACCTTAAATACTCATCACCGAAAATTGCAACAACAACCTTAGTAAACATTTTTGAGACTCTCTATAGCAGTGCTTTCTTTAATCCGCACGTAATCATCCACGGAATTTACGGATACTCCTGACACGCCCAAACCGGTTCTAATTAATTACACTAAATGAGGCTAACTAAAACTAATTGGATCATAGGTCAAGGATTCTAGCTACTTAACTACAACGGCAATTAAAGGGGCGCAAGGTAGATTTACCCTTCGCAAGTGCACGAGTCGTACGAGCAGTAAAGTGTACACGAGTAAGGGTGATCGTTCCCACGAGGAAGGTGTTTAGCTAACAAGTAAGTTCTAGGTGATCATTACTTATTGAATGTCTAATTGCCAACAAGTTCACTAATTAATGCTATCAAGATCAATTATACTAAGATTGCAATTAACTAAGATTAAAGCTTGATTAAAAGATGATTAAGCTAGACTAAGAGATGTTAGGGGATTGATTCATTCAAGTAACTACCAATTCATTAATCAATCATTAATTAAGCACATTCACAACTTTCTAAGGCATGTAATTCATTATCAATAATGTTAAGCACAAAATCCATCATCTAACACATAATCTAATATCATAGATAAGTGATTAAGAGAGGATTTGGGAATAGTAATGTAGAGATTCTCTAATTAACCCAAGACATGGATTACTTAGTGAAATCTCTATGAAATGGCTAGTGAAACCTTCATACACAAAGTGTGACACATTTCTGTATGAAATCAACTACCAAGTGTGTACAATTATATGTTTATGCAAGACATATCATCAACATATCATTAGAGTTCATAATACACACATACATAGCCTTAGAGAGTGAATAACAAATGGATTGATTAAATCATTGGTTTAATTACAAGAGTTACATCAATCCCTTAACAAAAGGGGTTAGTTACACATAGAAGTACATGAACTAGAGAAGACAAAAGAAGAGTAAAATGAACCCATTTGGATTGGTTTCTTGGCCAAGAAGACTCCTCTTTGCAATCCAAGAACAATTTCCTTCTAGAGCAACTTGAAAAGATCAAGTCTAAGTAGCTCAAATTGGTGTTTGGCTACCTAGAAAAATGATGGGAAAATGATGAAGAACACTAACTAAAGTTGAGAGAGTTATTCTCTCTCTTAATTCTACAACTAAAGTCTAACTAAAACTAAAGTATTCTATTCTAATTAAGTGTGTAGTGTAGTATATGGTGTATATTACTTATTAACTAAGATAGATAGGATAGATATTTTATCTAAGATAATTGTATGGAAAAATATCTCAAAATATCTAAGTGGGAAGAGTTTTTGGGCAAGCTCATGTGATTGGAGAGCAAGTGGGACGAGTTGCATTTCTTCCAGGTGTTCCGGCGAGTTCATGCCTTCTGGAAGGCGAGCTTGTTCCCGCCGTCGTGAAGTCACCGCGAAAACGGAAGGTTTTCGATGACTTCTAACCTTCGGGACTGCGGGCTTGTTCCCGCCACATGAAACCGCCGACTTTCCGCGGGTTTGGACGTGTTTGGGGCGAGAAAGAAGTCGCTGAAAGGAAGCTTCCAAGCTTGGTTGGCCATGGTGGTTTTCAAGACTTGGAGGAGTTGGTGGAGACAGAAAACACATGCATGGGAGGTTGGAATGGGTGGCAAACGGACCGGAGGAGCTTCGGTAACAATTTTGGGTAGACGGACGCTGGAAACCGGGTCGAAAACGGTTGAAAAACGTTCGGGTTGCAACCGGGTCAGAACCGGGTCGATGGGCAAACGGGTCGGGTTCACGGGTCTGTGCTTACCCGTCTAGCTGAGGAAGACGCATGACATCATGCTGATGTCACGCTGACGCGTGCAGAGAGAGCTCAAAACGGCGTCGTCTGGATGCTGAAAGTGATGACGTCATCGATGACGTCATGCTGACGTGCAAGAGGGCCAAAACGACGTCGTCCAGGGGCTGACGTGGCGCTGACTGCTGTGCTTTGACTGGCAAATATCACAATGTACCCCTGAATTCTTCCTTAATCACCAAATATGCAATAATTCCTCCAGAATTACACTTTGACCCATGATTCTCCATAATTACATATTTGCCCTCTTTTGCCCCGATTTCGCTACTTTTCTCCAGTTTGGTCCAAAATACCCCTAATGAGCTGAAATACCTGAAAAACACTTATTTACAATATTAAATACCTAAAAGGCTCGGAAAACGGTTACAAAAGCTAAGTTAGGGAGCGCTAAATGTAAACATTTGAAGCGCGATCAGACCCCCAAACCTGACTTTTGCTCGTCCTCGAGCAAACTACAAATAATATAAAAACAAAAACTATACAGTCCTAAAATAAAACAAAATAAAATACAACGCACATAAAAATATTTTGCGAGAGCCAAACATTAAGGTGATGCAAAAAGAGATGTGCAATATAGGAATGACACATGTGAAAACCGCTAATTAAAGGCTAACATGATTACTTCCTTAAAAGCACACAACACCGCGAATCCACACTCTAAATACCAAGTTTCAAAAACGAAGCACTCGAATGCAAGAACACAATTCGCCTTGACTCTATTCCTTACCGGATTTCAGTCGAATTTTCTCTCGGAATCCTAAGTTCACTCTCAATCAAGCATATGCGAGTTGGAAGTTATGTAAAGACGACAATTATAATGCATATGAATACTATCAAATAAAGCACAGTTTATGGAATTAATCTCATGGAAGAATTGATGTGCCACGAACGTGGAAAGAACATGCAAAAACCGTATTCCCAAGTTAGACTTTCTAAAAGATCAACTAGGGCTTTCCTTATAGGTTGTAATGGGGCCATGGGTAGAATTGTGGTGAATGAAAGAAATGGAATGAATTCTAGAGTTATTGATCATACTCAACAATTTGACTTTAAGCTCATTCTACAATTTGATTTTAAAAGCGTCTAGGCTAAGACTTTGAATTCCAACAATGCAAATTTTTGAACTCTTATTTTTGAGTAGCTTTTCAATTTGATAACATCAAAGGTTTCAAGTGTTGAATTTCCACACTTGTACAATTTTTGCCTCTATAACTTGCATCGTTTTTCATAAACGCCTAAGTACACGCTATTTTCAATTTGAGCTAAACATTTGCATTTATAATTTATGCACTAATTATATGATCAACAACTATGGTATGGCTTGTGTTTGGTGTATATGGTTGTTTATGGAGATGTGAGTGATGAAATGAATGGTTTGTGTTTGGCCTCAAAGTTTGCAATAGGAGCACACATAAGGGACATGGAATGTGTTTGGGCAATAAGTAGTAGTTAAGCACACACATTGCCTAGAATCATATCAAAAAGTCTATCTAACAAGGGAATACAATTCACACAAGCAGTCCACATCATTTTCATGTTCTATGGTAATCAATGAGCATTATGCAAAATGAGATCATACTTGAAAAACTGTTTCGAAGAGTGTGTATACGAGTAGAAACAAAAACCCTCAAAATAAGAACGCTAAAGCTCTAAATTCTACATGGGTAGTCTCCACTATTGGTTCAAGCAATCTTGCGATAAGTCCTATTCACTAAGCAAAAGAGAAAGGAACTAATACACAATGCTTACATGCAATCTCGGAAAGACATCCGTTAGCTAAAACTTAGCAATTAACACATGTAACACATTCATTTACATCACATACACTCTAGCATCAAAATAGACAATTTGTCAAGTTTGGCTCAATTGCAATAAAAACGAAAATTTTTACACAAAAATTTTTACACAATTTTCAACACAAATATATACAACAAAACGTGACAAAGTGCTAACGTGTCCACACCCCCAAACCTAAACTCAACATTGTCCTCAATGTTTGAACATTTACGAACAAGAATGCGAGTTCCATGGATTGGTTGCTTAGGCACCAAGCAACTTTGCAAACAAGCACAAAAATAACCTAAAACAACTATACATGGTATTTCAATTCATCCAAAATTCCTATCCACTCAAAAATGGCCTAATCCACTAACATACAAGTTTTCCTCCAATGAGGAACATGGCAATTCCATTATGTAAATAACTTAATACTCGAGGCGTGTTATCAATATATTAATCTAGAGGGGGGGTGAATAGATTTTAGCTATTATTACCCAATTTTCGCATACAAGTCAATATTACGAAAATGACCCTACTAGTCAAAAATACAAGCAAGTGTAATATAGTGCGGAATTAAAAATGACACTTTATGTATACGTGGAAACCCAAACACTGGGAAAAAACCACGGGCTGTATAGTGCGCCACACTCGGAACTCGAAATCACTAATTGAAATGAAGTTTACAACCTATGTAGACCTCGTCTAACAATCCGGTCTGTAACCCCTCACTTCTACCCTGCGGGCCTTTATTAGCAACCCTATTCCAATTTGCTTGAGGCCTAAGCACTCTTAGCCTCAAGTCTTAATTCTCTAAGAAGAGATTATGAAACCTATGTGAATATGTATGAATATTCAAATAACAAACAAGGCTAGGAAACCTTAGATGCTTATCTAGGATGATGAGATAATCAATTAAAATCAATCCTAGATATCAAGTGCTAAATGACATGTCATAACAGCTTAGATAAACATAGATTATAAAAACCTAGATATCTATCACAATACAACACTCAATCAATTCATCACAATTAATTCTCTAATCTTGTATTTATCATATGATCAAAACATACAAGTAAAATAAAGAGAATAGCTTGATAATAAAAATAATCAAATAAGATGAACTTAATCAAAATCTTACCAAGCAAGTTGTGATGATGCAAATCCAATCATGGATGCATTCTATATAGTAATAGAAGATGCAATATGAAATATGATGCAAAAGGGATTTGATTTGAGTGGTTAAAGGAGAGTTCTTTGATGATTTTTCACTTGAAAAAATGTTCTAAGGAAAATATATGATATTTTGACTCTCTTGGACGACCTAAAATTATAGAAGACTATATATAGGCAACTCTAGTAGAGTGAGGTCATTTTGAAAAATCGCACCTGATTGTGCGTTGTGCGCTGGTCAGCTTGCGTTGGACGTCCAGCTCTGGACGTCCAGCACACCACCAGCGCATAGACCAATTTCATGGTGCGCTGGTGGACCAGCGCACGACCAGCGACAGACCACTGGGCGATCTACGCTGGTGGGCTGCGCTGGTCCGGCGCATGACGACCAGCGCACAGCAGAGCCCACTCCTTTGAACCCAAAAACACATGCAAGGGTAAAAAGGTAAAACAAAATGCATCCTAAAAGCCTATCATGGTATGACATTAAAGACACAAGATGCAATCAATACTTATGCAAGAAGAGATGATATATGATCATGAATGCACATAATAACAACACATACACAACATACAAGAAAATGAATTAAGCATGAGATGTGAGTGTGTGTGTGCAACTAATCTCTTCAAAGCAAATTAAACACATAGAAATTTACCTTTGGTGCTTATCAACCTTGAGGACATGAGAGGGTCTTGAGCTTGAATATCAATCACTTAATCTACCCTTACATATAATCCCCAACACGTGGTTTGTCCACGAAATAAGCCAATTAAAATATGGGAATCCTTATACATTAGTATCATCCTAGGCACTAATCAATCACACCACATAACCACACTTATACTAAGAAAAAGAAAAATGCGATTAAACTTGCAAAAAGTAAATTACGTACAAATATCCGCCAAAACTAATGTAAAAACGGTTGCTTAGGGTTGACGAGTTTATTCCCGCGGACCGAAGTCGCGGGGATACCTGGCTAGTTGGTTGTTTCTGGAAGGCTGGACAAGTCCCGCCGCGCAAGGTCGCCGTGATGTTGGCGAGTTCAGCCACTTCAAGAAGGCTGGAATAAACCCGCCTCACGAAGTCGCCGCGAATTCTGGCAAGTTCATGCCTTCTGGAAGGCGGGCTTGAACCCGCGGCATGAAGTCGCCGACTCTCGGTGCTGCTCAAAATGTGTCCAAAACTTTCCCAAGCTTCATGTAACATGTTGCCTACCTAAACACCTGCACATGGCACAAAAACAAACACAAAAATACCAACAATTGCAACTAATATATAATGCAATGTGTTTGGAGTCCAAACCCCCAAACCTATCTCTTTCACGCCTATCATAATACATGAGTATCTTTAGTACCAAGGTAACAAATAGAGATAGATAAGGTGTCCAAAAACCAAATACAAACATCTATACTAAATAATTAACAAAACATTAAAGAGTTCATATATTTACAAAACAAGTGTAACTCAAATGAGTGCAACACAAATGTCCATTAAGTGCAATTTGATTTTCAATTCCCTGCACACTTAACAAACATATCGAAAAGCTCACAAGGATCAGCCACCACCCTAAATAGGTGGTTTGATAACAACGTACCCATTATCTTTCTTTTTGACCCAAAGGGGTCCCTCCCTATCAAGTCCTTCCAATTTGGACTTGTCAATCCATATGGATTTGACAACCAATTTGTTCACACGTTGCCATTTCTGCTTTGGATAATAAGGCCGATTTTGGCCTAAATTATGGCAATGGCAACAAGTAGGGGTTAAAGATAAAGATGTACCTCTTGTTGTTGGTGAAGGATTGAATTTCTTCTTGTTCTTTCTTCTTGGCCTCCTCTTCTTGACTTGGGTCGGGATAGGCATTGAGGCGAAAGGTTTGAGCTCCTTATGCTTAGCTTGCATTTCCAACACTTGAGGTTGTTGGATGACTTCTTTGGATTTGCCCTTGGTTTCAACCCTTGGCATGGCAAGCTTGGCTAGGTGCTCTTTTTCCTTAGTCCTCATGAATTCAAGCGTCTTGTCCCTTGACAAGATTTCTTCCTCCATTAGCTTCATTCTTTGCTCATACTCCTCCCTTAAATCATTCTGCTCCTTGATCACTTCATCAAGTTTGGTGGTCAACTTCAAGTTCATTTCCAACATGACTTGGTGATCTTCCTTGAGCTTGGTGACCATGTCTTCAATTCTAGGGGAGTCATGTTCAACTAATGGGGTAGGGATATCTTCCAACTCCACATGAGCGGATTCCCTGAAATTTCCAGATGCAAGGAGGGGTTCGTCTTCCAATTTCTCATCTTGAATACTGAAGCACTCAAGGATCTCAATAAGATGCTTCATACTCTCAAAGATATCAAACTCCTCCGTTTCTCCTAACGAAGTCATGGTCTCAAATAGGGGAAGGCTAATGTCAACCTCGGATAGGACCTCATAGGTTTCCTCCGGTTCTTTTCTTGTTCCAGCCTCTTCGTTGGCCAATTCCTCAACATTGTACCTATTTGAACTATCTCCTGAAACATAAATAGGCACATTAAAAATTTCAGATGGAGACAGTTCAGAAATTACCTTACCACTCCGGAGGGTTGTCAAGGCATTTGCTTGCTCGGTTTGGCTAGGGAGCCTTCCGAGCTCTATCTGTTGTTGGGATCCCACGATTTGCTCTACTTGCAATTCCATGGTCCTTGCAATACCCTCCATAGAAGTAAGTCTCTCACGGTTTGAAGCAAGACGATTGTCGTGAGAATGTCCTCCGGATGGTTGGTTATTGTCTCGGTTTCTCGGAACATGCCACGGTTGAGTACTTTGTGGTGGCCATTGTTGGTAACCTTGGTTGTTGTTGTTTGCATAACTTGTAGGTCGAGCTTTCAGGTAAGTACCTTCTTGATCACACACTTGGCTAGCCACATGTGGTTGCTTCTCAAAATTGCTCCCCAGAGTTTTCATGTCCTTAGAGATGCTAGCCAACTGAGCGGTTAATTCCTCTTCCTTTCCACTACGGTTGCCCCGTGTATTCCTCTGTTGAGAATTCTACTCAAGCATTTCAAATTTAGCATACACATACTCGGCTGTCCTCTCCCGCATTGCTCCTCCACAAGCATTATCAACGATCGCTTGTGAGAGCCTGGTAAGTCCATCATAGAAAGATTGAACGAGCGAGACCAACGAGTAGTCATGGTGTGGGCATTGAGCTAAGAAAAGCTTGAATCTTCCCCAAGACTCATGAAAAGCATCACCTTCCGTCTCTTGGAAATTTGCAATGTTTCCTCTAATCTCTTTTGTCTTCCAAGAGGGGAAATACTTGGCGAAGAATTTCTGCTCAACCGCTTGCCATGTGGTGAGGGATCCTACTGGTAAGGCCATAAGCCACTGCTTGGCTTCGCCTCTCATGCAATACGGAAAACACCGCATACGAAGTCGGTCCTTTGTGAGATTACTGAGCGGAATAGTAGACACCATATTGTAGTATTCCTTCATAAATTGGAGGGAGTCTTCACTTGTCTCACCCATGTAATGCGGAAGAGTGTTATAATGCAAATTCTTCAACGCATATTCCCTCTGGGCAGCATCCAACGGGATTTCCGATGGTTGGGCTCCAATGGTGGGCAAAGAAAAATCCTTCATCAATCGTTGAGCCACAAGTTGAGCAAGTTCTTCCACATTTATGTTTGGTGGGGCGGAATCGCTCCCAAGATTGTCTACTACTTCGACGGTAGCCATGATTGTGACACAAGAAACCTGAGATTATGCTAAAAAGACAACTACCAAAAGGTCAATTGAACAAGAAATTTAAAAATGCAATAATTCGAAAGCAGTCATTCTAAAACTACTACGTCGCTACCACTCCCCGGCAACGGCGCCATAAATCTTGACACGCCCAAACCGGTTCTAATTAATTACACTAAATGAGGCTAACTAAAACTAATTGGATCCTAGGTCAAGGATTCTAGCTACTTAACTACAACGGCAATTAAAGGGGCGCAAAGTAGATTTACCCTTCGCAAGTGCACGAGTCGTACGAGCAGTAAAGTGTACACGAGTAAGGGTGATCGTTCCCACGAGGAAGGTGTTTAGCTAACAAGTAAGTTCTAGGTGATCATTACTTATTGAATGTCTAATTGCCAACAAGTTCACTAATTAATGCTATCAAGATCAATTATACTAAGATTGCAATTAACTAAGATTAAAGCTTGATTAAAAGATGATTAAGCTAGACTAAGAGATGTTAGGGGATTGATTCATTCAAGTAACTACCAATTCATTAATCAATCATTAATTAAGCACATTCACAACTTTCTAAGGCATGTAATTCATTATCAATAATGTTAAGCACAAAATCCATCATCTAACACATAATCTAATATCATAGATAAGTGATTAAGAGAGGATTTGGGAATAGTAATGTAGAGATTCTCTAATTAACCCAAGACATGGATTACTTAGTGAAATCTCTATGAAATGGCTAGTGAAACCTTCATACACAAAGTGTGACACATTTCTGTATGAAATCAACTACCAAGTGTGTACAATTATATGTTTATGCAAGACATATCATCAACATATCATTAGAGTTCATAATACACACATACATAGCCTTAGAGAGTGAATAACAAATGGATTGATTAAATCATTGGTTTAATTACAAGAGTTACATCAATCCCTTAACAAAAGGAGTTAGTTACACATAGAAGTACATGAACTAGAGAAGACAAAAGAAGAGTAAAACGAACCCATTTGAATTGGTTTCTTGGCCAAGAAGACTCCTCTTTGCAATCCAAGAACAATTTCCTTCTAGAGCAACTTGAAAAGATCAAGTCTAAGTAGCTCAAATTGGTGTTTGGCTACCTAGAAAAATGATGGGAAAATGATGAAGAACACTAACTAAAGTTGAGAGAGTTATTCTCTCTCTTAATTCTACAACTAAAGTCTAACTAAAACTAAAGTATTCTATTCTAATTAAGTGTGTAGTGTAGTATATGGTGTATATTACTTATTAACTAAGATAGATAGGATAGATATTTTATCTAAGATAATTGTATGGAAAAATATCTCAAAATATCTAAGTGGGAAGAGTTTTTGGGCAAGCTCATGTGATTGGAGAGCAAGTGGGATGAGTTGCATTTCTTCCAGGTGTTCCGGCGAGTTCATGCCTTCTGGAAGGCGAGCTTGTTCCCGCCGTCGTGAAGTCACCGCGAAAACGAAAGATCTTCGGCGACTTCTAACCTTCGGGACTGTGGGCTTGTTCCCGCCACATGAAACCGTCGACTTTCCATGGGTTTGGACGTGTTTGGGGCGAGAAAGAAGCCGCTGAAAGGAAGCTTCCAAGCTTGGTTGACCATGGTGGTTTTCAAGACTTGGAGGAGTTGGTGGAGATGGAAAACACATGCATGGGAGGTTGGAATGGGTGGCAAACGGACCGGAGGAGCTCCGACAACAATTCTGGGCGGACGGCCACCGGAAACGGCGTCGAAAACGGTCGAAAAAAGTCCGGGTTACCGCCGGGTCATAACCAGGTCGATGGGCAAATGGGTCAAGTTCGCGGGTCTGTGCTTACCCATCTAGCTGAGGAAAACGCATGACGTCATGCTGACGTCACGCTGACGCGTGCAGAGAGAGCTCAAAACGGCGTCATCTGGATGCTGAAAGTGATGACGTCATCGATGACGTCATGCTGACGTGCAAGAGGGCCAAAACGACGTCGTCCAGGGGCTGACATGGCGCTGACTGCTGTGCTTTGACTGGCAAATATCATAATGTACCCCTGAATTCTTCCTTAATCACCAAATATGCAATAATTCCTCCAGAATTACACTTTGACCCCTGATTCTCCATAATTACATATTTGCCCTCTTTTACCCTGATTTCGCTACTTTTCTCCAGTTTGGTCCAAAATACCCCTAATGAGCTGAAATACCTGAAAAACACTTATTTACAATATTAAATACCTAAAAGGCTCAGAAAACGGTTACAAAAGCTAAGTTAGGGAGCGCTAAATGTAAACATTTGGAGTGCGATCAACTCCTTAAGCAAGCATCCTCATGGCAGTTGTCATCTTTTGTAGTGATGATAAACCAATAGTTTCAGCAGCATTCTGTCTTTGGACGAAGTTGGAATCGTATGCTTCCACCGCAGATAGAATATGCAAAAAAAGTGGACGATGCATTCGAAACCTCCTTCGAAATAATTGTTCGAGATATACCAACGATTCATTAAAATAGTTATGATAAAGTCTCTCATGACCTTGAACTCTATAACGTTAAATTACAGCGTGACCTGGAATGGAACCACGATGATGTGAACTTTGTTCCTTGTTAGCGTGTTTTTTTTCTTCCAAAGCTGTGATTGCTAATAAGCTCGCATAATCACCATCATCATATCCTCTTCTTCTTGGAGCAAGACACGTAAAAAATTAGCAGCCATAACAAAAGTAGAAATGGAAATAACAAAAAATTAGATTAACTTTGCAATAGAGGTAACAAAAAGAATTGAGTCAGGTTGATGAAAATGAGAGGTATTTAAATGATATGTGTTTGATTTTTTATTATTTAACAAAATAAAGAATTTGACCGTTGGAATATATGACCGTTGGCACTTATTATTGTCTTAAATAGTATCTAATATGGGTAAAATTTAAAAGTAACCATAAAATTAGTGGGTTTATTAATTTTACCCAAAATTAGCAATTTTATTGTTTCTACCAAAAATCCATAATTGGGACAAAAGTGCCCTTCATTCAAAAAGAATTTAAAAAAGAAAAAGAAAAAGAAAAAAGGAATGAATAAAACAAAAGAAAAGGGAAATTCTAAAAAGGAAAGTAATTGTATTCGTGAAAAAGAGAGAGAAGAGAGAGAGAGAAGGGAGAATATAATTTGAATTTAAAGACAATCGACCAAAAGAGAGACACGACGAGGTGACGAAAGAAAATCCCTTTCTCGATTGTTGAAGGTAACTAAATCTCGATCCAGAGTTTCTATTACTATTTATTTACTTAGTTTATGCTCTCTGTTTTCTTCTATGTATTATAGTTTTGTTAATGTTTGATAGGTTGTCGTTTGTTGGTGGTTTATTTACTTAGTGATGTTTTCTTCTGTTTTAATCCCTTTCTCGGTTGTTGTTTGCTATTTTCTTATATTTGTTCTTCTAAATCTCTGTTATCTTCTATTTGCTATTTGATTAACACAGTTTTTTTTAAATTTGAGTTTTTCCAAATAGATAAGAATTGTCAGAGAAAGGGTTTCAAGCTTGTCAAGGACTTGTATATCTCCCTATTATGTATGTTTAAGTACAATTTTGCTTTGGCAGTTTGTGTTTGTTTATGTAGTTATTCTGATATTTAGCTTTTGGCCTCATATAGTGATATCCACCGAATATGATATCCACTGAATATGTTTAAGGAGTGGGAAATTAATTCTGCTTTGGTAGTTTGTATTTTTCTTTTCATATCCCTATAAACTAAATCCATATCCACTATATGCATACATATGTTAAGTTAAAAAAAGTTAAATAGACAAAGTTGAATAAATGGTTATGCATGGTTGATGATGATAAGAAAGTTGAATAAAAATATCTATAGTGAAACATACAAAGTTGAACTCTGATTGGTGCATTGCGATTTATTCAATGAAGAAGTAGAATAAGATGATAATGATGAGAAACTTACAAGTGAACCAGAGCAAATAAAAAAGATATCTATATTGATTATGTGATTGTCTTTGTCTTTATTTTATTTCTTTTGTATGTTTCTATCTTGTGATTGAGGGTGTGATACAGTCACTAGCTAGGGCATAAATTGTTGGTAGTGAGATATGTATCATTCTAATGTTGAAAAATTCTTCTAATCTCTATTTCTTGGTTGTTTTATTGGCAGTGTATTTAATTGGGTTGGAAATAGGTGTGTGTTTAATTGGGTAGTACCGGTGTGTTTAATTGGGTAGGGAATAGGTATGTTTAATTGGGTTGGAAATAGAAGTGTGTTTAATTGGGTAGTACTGGTGTTTTTAATTGGGTATGACTGGTGTGTTTAAAGTGGTTAGAAATAGGTGTGTTTAATTGGGTAGTACTTTTGTGTTTAATTGGATAGGAAATATGTGTGTTTAATTGATGAAACACGGTGTGTTTACTTAATTGACCAAGTTATTTGAACTGTGCAGATGGAAAAAATCGATTATAACCAGTATCAGAAGGTAAAAAGGAATAAATGGAATCAAAAAGCATTAATCAATGTCGGTTGTAGATTGAAGAACATAGCTACTATAAAGGATATCTTACGTAAGGAAGGGAAGCACAAGGAATTCATGTCCAATTGTTTTAAGCAATTCAGCAACTTCCTTAAAAACTGGTTGTTCTCAACTAGGATTGTGCACAGTGTACTGTTGAGGGAAATTACAATAGATGGTGCAACAGAGAACAAATTGTTTATTTCGTTAGGTGGTAAAACGGCAAGATTTGGATAGAGGGAATTTTGTTAGTTACCGGTCTATGATTCGACCAACTCTCAGACATTATAAACACGCCTTACATGGCAAATGCAGATGGCATCCAGAAAAGGTATTGGCTTGGAGAAGAAGGCGATGATTTGAAATTGTCCACTGTGTATGGTTGGTTTTTAGCGGGCAACTTCAAGCAGCCCGACGATTCGTTGAAGATGACACTTTTTTTTATAGCAAAAAATGTTTTGTTTGGTCAACCCTATGATAAAAAAGTCACCAATTGGCTTTTTAATTTAGTTGATGATCTGAATGCATTCAATTCGTTTACAGGGGGCCATTACGTATTCAAGATGACGATGCACTACTTGAGGCACGAATTTCTATCGAGAAACTCCAAAAAAAGGGTATGGCAAGGTTAGGTACCGGTTAGACAGTTTCCCATGGGCTGTTGAGGTTAGTTCCGATTACTGTATTTCTTTATTTAATATTATTGGTTTTTAAATTAAAAGTTATTAACTTTTATAGTTGTCATAACTTGTCATTTTCAAGTATGGACGATGGAGGCTGTGGACACTCTGATTGATGGGTTTGGCATGAGATTACAACATACACTGTCTAGGATGATGCGTTGGACGATGCAAAAGAGGCCTCAAATTTTTATGTAAATGATTTCAGATCTCGAAGCTAATATTCATAGTAGGAAGGTGGGTTATTCGCATATACAAACATATATTTATTAAACTGTTTACAACACCATTTAATATTATGACATTATTATAGGCTCAGGTCTTGGAGGTATTGGAGGAGACGGATGATAAGGTTCGGACAGATTATTGGGTCGGGGTAGACTTCAATATGTCGGTGGGTCCGCAATTTATACCTCTAGAGAAAATGAAGGAAAACAATATATTGTTGGACGATGGGGATGATGTTGACGATGGAGGTGATGGTGATGATAGAGCACCAATAGGTAAAATTCCATTAAAGCGAAAGGCACCAAAGCAAAAGAAAAAGACATCGGTGAAGAAGAAGCAAATGAAAACATTCCCAATCACCAGCCTTGATGAAGCAGATCCACTCTAGTCTTTATATGTAGGGAAAAATACCGTAGTACACGCAGCGGAAGCGAGACTAAAAATTGATTTAGTAACTTTTAAAAAATTTTCCTTTTATGAACCTTAAACCCTTTAATCAATTAAACATATATATTATCTAACAAAAGAAGAATACCTTTTGTCGCGTGATCCGATTGACTTGCGTCGGTGGTAATCCGCAAGATCTTTAATCCTAGCACGAACGTGGATCACCTAGGAGCGTGGTCTCCCTTTTCTTTGAATTGCAAACTTGTGAATGGACAAACAAACTTTTCTTTTCTTTGTTAGTCACAAAAACAATCAAAAGAATACTAAGATTATTCCGGTCACTTTTGAGTTCTCAATCTAATGATCGAAACTCGCATGAACCTAGATCGATGTTGTACACACAAGCTTATTGATGAATAAGCAAATAGTATACCATCAAAGAATAACCTATCACTCTTTTATGTTTTTAGTAGAATAAAAATAATCTTTCTATGAATTGAGAAGAAGAAGAAAATAGAATCAAGCACCAAAAACCTTGAGTGGCTGAATTCTATAAGTCCACATATATAGGTGGCAAAATTTTCTTTCTCTCTTTCTCTCTTTCTATTAGGGTGGCCGAAAAAAATAACCTAAAAGGGACTAGGGTTGCCGCAATACTCAAGCCAAAAAGAAGTTTGTATTGCACCCTAATTCCTATTTAGTTTAAGACTTCCAAACCCTAATCCAACTCATAAATCTTTTATTCTTTTATTTGACTAAATAAAAAGACTTCTTATTTGATTAAATAAATAAAATTAATTATTTATTTTCTTATCAAACAAGTCTTTTAATTTTAGTATACTACTACTAATAGTATAACTCTAGGAATCATATTTCCTAATCAGAAAAGATTTGTTTCTTAATTAAACAATTAATTAATAAATTAATTAATTCTTATTTAATTAAACAATGAAACAAAATAATATATTAGGTTAATTAATTCACCTTTGCCGCCCCACTTAAAATAAATGGGCTATATATTATTTTCTTATTTCATTTAATCCATTGGACTTTAAATAAAAAGCCCACATGTGAACCAGACCCATTCTTACTAAAAGAAACAAGGCCACATGTCATTCATTAATATATAAATATAATTGAGCAGCCCATTACATAAATAATGTGCAAATTATATTCTTAATATATTAAATGCAATTCTAGATGGACCCTTAAATTGGTCCGGTAGAATATATCAAGTGATCCATGCAAGTCCGTGTGGATTGGGGATCTTGGCGGGCCATCTAAATTTAAGCTTCAATAGACATAACCTAATCACAATCAACAAATGATTCACTTAGGTCCGATCCATTAATTTTAACTCATTCCACTAAAGAGCTAAAACTGAACTCTTAAATAAAGATAGAAAAGGAAGATGTTCCTCATTCATACCCTAGACAATCATATTGGAGATAGTGTATCCTCGTGATTAATATCAGTAATCGCCAAGAGTTCATAGACCGCCTATAACTCTCCAAGTTACCATATTTACTCATATGACCACGTTTTGAACTTGGATATTTTGACTTGTCCAGAAGCCATGTTTTCAATAGACACTATCGAAAACTTAACGTTGAGATTTAATATCCAAATACCTCAAAACATCCATATGATGATATTATACTCTCATTTAATAAATGGAGCCACGATGTCCATATCTATAAATGAAGTCCTCTATCGATTAACAAATGAATATCACCAAACTATCGAGGATAGACTATGCGATATAATCGTACTCATTGATAACTCAAATGATATCACTTGCAACCATAAGTCCATCATTTATCTCAGGATTAAGATAGACTCTTCGATTGTCCTGATAATGAAAAGACTATTATCTATTGATGGTTCTAGATAAAGCTTTTCATTGTGATCTAGTTCAATGCACCCAGTGCACTAGATCCTTTTGCTCGAAGACACTCCGATGATTTTAGACTCATCATATCTCATTTGATCCCACTCAAATGCTAGCAAAAGAATTCTACAACTTTAACAAAATAAAGGTGCCCAACCTTTAACTTAAGTTGTGAACATTATTCAAGACTAACTAAAGAATTGTGTCTACCACATACATATCCAGATGTACGAACAATTCTTCTTTTCTCATAGTCTTTAGACCTTATGATTATTTACTTTGACAATTATAATATTAAACTATAAATGCTATACGATTTGTTAAACCAGAAATCACTTTATTAATATGAAAAAGATTGTTAATTACAATATTACACTCTTGCTATTGAGTATAATCCTAACATTATATTCATCCAGATATACACTTACTCCACGTGATGATTCATTTTCTGCGAGCTTTACACTAGGATATACACCTACCCCTCCTGAAGACTTTACATCAGGGTATACACCTACCCCTCCTGAATATATGCTACACCCACCTCCCCAACCACATCCACCTCGGTCATCCTTTAAGAAACCTCCCTCACCTATGTCATCCCGATAGAAACCTCGATTTAGGGTAAGTAGAGTAAAATGATGTTTTATTATTATTATTATTATTATTATTATTATTATTATTATTCATAACGAAACTAACATGCATGCATACTGTAAATGTAAACTTTAGGGTGGTGATAGGATAACAGATTTGTTGGAGGCGGGGAAGGCATTTCCAGATTTGTTGGAAGGTATTGTAAAACGAGAGGTCTCGTAGCTTCCAGGTGTGTTGAGAGGCCTCGTGCATGAGATACAGTCGACCCGTGGTCAAAACAGCAAAGAGGTATTCCACTTGTGTTTTATGGTTATATGTTATATGCATTATTGGTGTGAGGAAGAAATGATGAATATTTGTGAATACAATTCTTGCGTGTTGTAGGCACTTCTGACTGATGTTAGAGATCAGAGCTTACATGTTGAGAATGAGGTGGATGCCTGGGTTTCAACTTTCAACTAAGCAGGAGGTGGTTCCCTCAACGGAGAAGGAGGTGGCTGGTTCAGTGCTTTTAAGTAGAGGTCTTCGGGTCGGTTACGACTACGCTTCGAAGGAGGATCAATCGATCCAAGTTAGGCTTTGATCCGCTTATTGCTTGTCTCCATTTAATGACCCGACACGGGCATCTGTGACGAAACATGAACAAGACAAGGGTAAATATGAGGCATTCAAAAAGAAACTAAAACCAGCCAGGTATGTTCTTGTTTTAAATATATCCCTTCAGATGCTTAGTTTTTTAATAAACAAAATAATAACGATTTATTTGTTTACGTTGAGTTCAGGCGAAACGTGGGAACGAAGGAGTCCGCTAATAAGTCTTTTTTGTTTTTTTTTTCTAGAATTGGAATATCTGAAGTTCACTAATGTAAGTATACATTTTGTTCATTCTTTGTTTATCTTTGTTTTTGCTATCTTGATTTCCTTTTTTGATACAGCACATCAATGAATACATGAGCTTGTTGGCGAAAAGGAGGGAATCAGACCCGGATGACTACAGACATAGCTTAATTCTAATGTCTTCTGAATTTTATGTAAGTTTGATAATTATATGGGAATGTGTTTTTGTCTAGTTTTGGAATGTATGATTTCAATTGTCATTGACTCATAATTCTTGTCTGTTGCAGACAAAACTAAATGTGGATTGGAAAAGGATAATTGAGGTGGATAACAAAGCCCAATCTTCATTCGATGCACTTGCTTACGAATATCTGTCGGATTGGATTGAATACGGTTGCGGTAAAAAACCGAGATGAGGAAGACCACGGTGGTTGTATACACAAGTGGGTTATATTAATTTCTTACTACTAATTATTATATTTTTTACTTTATTTACATATCTGTTAATCAACAAAATGGTGATTTGTAATTTGAATGCAGCAGTTGATTCCGGGTTGTGTTGGGGAACCTGACGGCCATTGGATTTTATGCAAGGTCAATCTACTTGACCGTCACATTTCAATAAACAAATATTCGAATTTTTTAGCAGCATCTGTCTTTATTGCTGTTAGAATACCAGGATTCACGCGCTTCAATTGGTAGCAGTATGTAGGCAACAACTAATATGAAAGATCAGGAGGACCAAAAACATTTTTTTTTTCAGCAAGTTCTTTTGCCCTCAATGCCTTCGTATAGAGCAAACCAAGTCCATGTTCCACTTGCATATAAGTTATGATTTCTTTTAGTTTTAGAGATCGACCACTAACTGTAAGTTTCGGTGAAAGTATTTCACCAATAAGCCATGCACCCGCTTGACGGTAACAATTGTGCAAATCATTAATTGTACAACTATGATCTTCCTCAAATATCCAAACTATCCAATAATTTCCACATTTCATCTTAACCGCACGGATTTGAAATTTGCACTCGGGATCTTTACAACCAGCTTCATATCTGGTCATGCATGACCTTGTAACATGGATTTCAAAATTCTCCTTCAACGCGTAAGTAAGCAACACATGCTTCAAACCTTTTTTGCTTTCGAACATCCCACCTTCGGATAAGCGGTTACATGAACTAGATTCCTCTATTCTAACTAGATCGAAAGAGTAGTTTGAAGCTCCACAAATAATCCAAGGTTGGGGCACTGCAGTTTCGGACCTATCGTCAACATTAATGGCATCATCTTCAAATGTATCTCGACTTGGACCAACAAAACCGGTGGAACAGACCCGATAGGACCACCATCTATTGGATCCGAACCCATTCCATGATAATGTGCGGGCTCATCATTCACACCCTCATGACTTCCACCGTGACCAATGTAATCTTCGTCGAAATCATCTAATCCATACACACTATGGGGATTGTACTTTGGGATCTATCTCTCATCCTTGTTATAAGGTTCTGCCACCACTTCGTTAATGGTTGGGTCCTTATAAATTATAGGGTTCACACTCGGGATTTCAAAAGCATGGTATGTTGTTGGTATAGAACCCAAAACGTTGTTGCTTCCACTGTCGGATTGAAACTATGCCGCCAATTGTTGTAAAAAACTTTGATAAACAGGCTGAACGGTAGGAACACCCACATGACCAGGTTCTGCACTAACTTTCTCAACAACACTTCAGGATTTCAAAAGCATGGTATGTTGTTGGTATAGAACCCAAAACGTTGTTGCTTCCACTGTCGGATTGAAACTATGCCGCCAATTGTTGTAAAAAACTTTGATAAACAGGCTGAACGGTAGGAACACCCACATGACCAGGTTCTGCACTAACTTTCTAAACAACACTAACATACACCTCTAGAACATGTCCATAATTGCACAACAACATTTCCACATTGCTATCATTTTTAATCTTTGGTCGGGCATGCCTAAACCTAACACCGGTATCAACCAAAGTTCTTAACTCAATGGTAAATCTTGTTAAGTCAACATTCGCAATGCCTTGTACCACCCCAGACAACTCAGGATACATCAAATTCCTACGAACTTTAACAAACTCTATTTCACCATCCTCGTAAAAGTTCCCTACCCATTTGCCACCATAAGTGATTACCAATTTCATTGGGTCCATTCATGCATTTCAACCGATCAAAATCTCACATTTAGATTTCAATTTATTAAACCAGTCACACATTATACAAGGTGCAACCAATTAAACACACAATGGCAACCCAATTAACCACACAAGGGTAAACCAATTAATCACACTAGGGCAAACCAATTTCAAACACTAGGGCAACCAAATTAAGCACATAAGGACAACCCAGTTAAACATACCAAGGAAACCCAATTACACACGTTAGGGCAAACCAATTAAATACACCAGGGAAACAACAATTAAATGTCCACGGGCACACCAAATTAAACACATCAGGGCAAACCAATTAAACACACCATGGCATACCAAGTTAAACCCACCATGACACACCAAATTAAACACACCAAGGCAAAGCAATTTACACACATCAAGGAAAACCAAATTAAACATATCACGACAACCAAATTAAACACACCAAGGCAAAGCAATTCACACATACCAGGACAAAAGAAATTATAAACACACCACACATAATCAATTAAACACAACATGGTAAATCAATTAAACACACCAAAGTAAACCATCTTCTTCAACCTAAATTCATCATTACATCTACAAATGAAACAAATTAAAATAGGGTTTCAAATACATACCTCTAGAAAAATGACCTGAAGCATCTCGGTTCATCATAAAAAATGAAGCCAAATCCATGAAATTCAAAGCCAACTCCGAATCTCATATATGGGTTTTTTTTTGTGCATTACAGAGAGAAAAAAAAAAGGGTTTGAATTTTGAACAATGGTCGAGATTGAAGAGAGAATTTTGAACTAATTGTATTTCGGACAAAGATAAAGAATTTTGAACAATGGTTTTGTGTTTCGCACAAAGAGAAAGATCAAAGGGTGAAAATGGGAGAGCACAAATTGAAGAAATTGAAGATGGATATTGTTTCTTGACAAAAAGAGAGAGAAGAAAAAATTTCAGAGAAAATGAAATGGTAAAGAATGAAGACATAGAAAGAACAAAGAGAGAGAAAGCATGAGAGGTAGAAATTGAGTCAATGACCTGACAAAAGAGAGAGAAGAGAATCTTTTCAGACAAAAAAAGAAAAAGAAAAAAAATAATGAAAAATGAAAAAATGAGGGGCATTTTAGTCTCCATAGTGGACTGTTTAGTAAAAACAATAAATTAATAAACCCCCTAAATTTTTGACTAAAAAGGGTATTTCTTCATCTAATATTAAATAATATAAAGTTAAAATTATTTGTATAAAAACATAAAATAATAATTACAAAATAAAACATCAAGATAATAATAGAAAATTATTAAGGGAGCCATTTAAGGGAGTATTGTTGGAACACATGATCCCTTAATGGCCCCTTACGGCAACATCCACTCTTATTTAAGGGGGGGTCTTTCTCCTCCAAGGGAGACTGTTGATGATGCTCTTATAACAACATTCATCCTTACTTAAAGGGGTCTCCAAGGACAAAAAAAAAGGGTCTCCAAGGAAGACCGTTGGAAATACTCTTATACTCTTCAAAAATCATGTTATACTCTTTAAAAAAAATGCCAAGTCAAATGTCTAGCACCAAATAATTATTGTTCTCCAAAGGGCAAATTGCACCGCATCCCTTGAGGTTAAAGCAAGGTACACTTAGTTAGAAAAGTTTTGGTATTATACACTAACACCCCCAAAACTTAAATTTGACTTTGAAAATGCCTAAAATGCCCCTAGTTGCATTATTTTATACTTTATTTTTTTACCTTTTAACCAAAAAATTTATAAACTTTAATAAAATGAAAAAATTAAATAAAAGATATGATTCATTAAATAAATAAATAGTTTTTTAAAAAATGAAATAAATAAATAAATAGTTTGGATATTTAGAGCTTTTCTTGTCCCTATTAATGGATATCCTTAAAAAAAAATAATGTTTTTAATTTTTTAATTTATTTTTTAAAACTATTTATTTATTTAATTTTTTAAACTATTTATTTATTTAAAATTTTTAAAACTATTTATTTATTTAATTTTTTAAAACTATTTATTTATTTAATGAATCATATCTTTTATTTAATTTTTTTATTTTATTAAAGTTTATAAAGTTTTTGGTTAAAAGGTAAAAAAATAAAGTATAAAATAATATAACTAGGGGCATTTTAGGTATTTTCAAAGTCAAATTTAATTCTTGGGGGTGTTAGTGTATAAAACCAAAACTTTTCCAACTAAGTGTACCTTGCCCAAAGCTCAAGGGGTGCAGTGCAATTTGCCCTTCTCCAAATGATAGCTTCCATATAATTCTTAAAGAAATATTAAAATTAATTTTCAAGCCGTTCGTGGACTCTTAATCCGTATATATATTCTTACATGGAAAATTCGATTACTTTTAAAGTGCCTGTTAATCATCTTTTATACATATTATATATGTAGAAAACAAATTATCTCACTTAATTAGCTTGTTCATGATATATTATAAATACTTGACTTAATGCCATATATATATATATATATATATATATATATATATATATTCATTGCTTGGATTGATAAATTTTCTCTTCTATATTGTTTAAAAATTAAAAAAATAAATAAAATGATACTTTTAAGTAAATGAGTAGACTTTAGCTTAGTTTAGGCTTGATTGAATATTAGGATCAGGATCCTTTTATAATCTTTTTTTTTCTTTAGTTTTTTTTGGTTTTTTTTTTTTTTGATAGATATTGACACCTAAATATAAAAGAAAATACATGATCAATATTTATTGATTTTTTTTTCTCGAACAAGTGGATGTTTATTAACATTTGAAAAAAAAAAAAAAAGGGAAAAAATAGGTAAGGAGAGGCTTTAAGTTCTAACTCTTGAATTTTAACCTTTCTCTTAAGTGGGGTCCACCTTGATAGAATGATAGATACCAAGTGAGCCTCTCTATCCACGTGTTTAGTATAGACCCCACTGCTTCCTTCCAGGTGGTATCAATGTTTACGTGTCAAACATCTGCATCATGGTCATCCCTTATATATATATATCACTAGCAGGAGAGGCACGTGCATTGCACGTGCTAAATTTATAATATTAAATTTTATAATATATATATATATATATGAATACAATAACAACTGCATCTTATAATTTACTATATCATAATAATAATAATATTATTATTATGATTACAAATTATCAACGGTAGATGATTCACAATCATCATTAGATATTTGGTTTAAAATAGCTTTGTATTTCTTAATTTTAGCTTTTAAAGCTTTATTCTCTTTAGCTGTCTCATCGTATCCTTTATTCATTTTGTGGTAACGCCATTTATAGTATTGGTAGTTTGAGAAGTTGACATCACAAACTTCAAATTTGTAATGCCTCTGCAGGTAATCAATTGTTTCTTTAGTTGCATCTTGCTCAGACTCATTTTTGTTGTCTGAAAGTTTACCCCAGAACACTTCGGTATTGAGTTCGGAGTCAATAATAAGATCGATCTTAACGTATACTTTAAATAGTTCTAGACCATCAACTTCATATCCATAACTGTATTTATCGATATTTAGTTTTTCGACAACATTTTGAAGCAGGCTTTTATAACAAATATCGATACACAAAGGTTCCATATTGATAAATATGCACATGTATAGAGAAAATATAATCATATCACAATTTATTTACTTAATTAAAAACTTGATAAATAACACTAAAAAATAACAAATTGAACTGGCAAATTACTAAGATAATAATTTGACTTCATGGAAGCATATTTAAGTTTGATTTTCTCCCATACCAAGCATAAATCACACATTTAAGCTAATAAAGCAGATAAAATCATTGATCCTCAATCAGAGATTCAGAGCCTCAAATTTAACCCTAATCTATAATCTATAATCTATAATATACTCTATAATGGAAGAACGGCGGTGCCACATGTCAGCATGAGAAGCTTTTTGCTTTAAATTCTCCATTAATTCTTATTTCTCAATTTATATCAATCACCTATTTATTTGAAGTAAAATGAAAGGTCTCATTTTGCAATTTATATCAATCACCTAAACAGTCTCTCTTCATATCCATCACTCCCATATATTCATTACTTCTAGCATTCATTAATGAGTGCATTTTAAAATGATTATAATGAAGGAATGCAAAAAGAATTGTAAAAGCAAAATGGAAATTTTAATATTTAATACTAATATTAATAATTAATGAATTCAACATTAAGCCACCGTATAAATGGCTTCTGTTATAGAAAATACTAACCACAATTCAAAATTTTAATACAACAATAACTTTAAATACTTTGAATTTAAATCCTAGGTCTCTCGAGCTCTCATAGGAGCAATTCAAAATTTTAATATTTAATAATAATATCAATAATTAATTAATTGAACATTAACAAATCATATGAATGGCTTCTGTTGTACGGAATACTAAAAGAAACACAATCCAAAATTTTAATGCAACAATAATTTTAAATATTTAGAATTTTAACCCTTCTAGCTCTCGTTGTTTGTAACTAATATTTTTAATGGACTTTTACAAATTTTGTCCCTTCCTTTTCACAGTCAATGCAGTGAATTGATATTTTTAATATTTAAATCTTTTTGCATTCCTCTGTTTCAACTTATATATATATATATATATATATATATATATTCCTTCAACCATTAATCGAAAAATACATTCTTTTATGTAAAGGTATATTTTTTTGGTTTTGTTTTTTGTTTTTATTTCATTTCTTAATATGTTCACACCAGTATAATTTTTATTCAAATTTTTGTAGGTTGATATCGTTCTTGCAATCATTAATCGAAAGGTACATTCTTTTTTTTTTTTTCTTATTTCATTTTGTTATATGTTCATATATACCTATATAATTGTTGTTTAATTTTTTTGAATATGTACCGATATTATATAATGATGCATGTGGTCTTAGTATAGATTATATTTCTACTTTACAAAAGAATAACACAAACTATGAATTTAGGCCATCAGATTATATCATTAGATGTTTCAGAAGCGAGCATGCCAACAAATTCAAACTATCGGATCACAACATCAAACACTTTGGTCTCAAGCTTGCCAACGGTTGACACTAACACGTTTGTTCTGTGTCCGTATGGAAGACTTTCAGACATAATAAGTAGATCGAAGTCTTTGTTGCAACCTTTAATTTGAGTTCTACCTTTAATTTGGGGTTATAGTCATAGCTTTAAGCCTTTAATTATTTAGAGACAACAGATCAAAGACTGAAAGTTAGACGATCGAAAGTTGTTATGTGGAGTGTGAACATACTTAGAATTTACACGTTATTTATTTAGTAAATTGCTGGCATGTTCATCTTATAGAAAATTTTGACTTGCATATACAGAGATATAAGTGGTGTCACGCGTGGGTGTTAGCATTAATAGAACATAGTGTGTATATGGCAAGTCAATAACATGTTCATGGAATTTGTTGTTTCTGTACCGTAGAGACTGATTTTCTTCCACCATGCATCTGGTGGAGATCCACATTAGCAGAATGTTTAATTATTGTAGTTCGATATTCCAATTGAATGATTGTATGATGTATTTCTGCAAAAGAAAAAAAGAAAATGGATGTAGAGATCTCTTCCTGATTTGAATATCAGAAGGTTCCATTGTCTAGCTACGAAATTACTGTTTAATTAATCAATTAAGCAGGAAATATACATGGGAGATAAATAAATATATGTATATATATGGAGATGAATATGTCTGCTATGTACTTTGCAATAGATAAAAAGAAAATGAAATAAAATAATGGATGAAGTCTTTCAAAGATCTTTAATTATAGACAAAGGTTGGTCCAATGTTTTGCCCCTCACACGTACGAGAGAAACTTCAGTATATCCGAGGTAAAACATGATGTGGCACGTCTAACCAGTAATATTTAGACACATCATTAAATTTTACAAACCCAAAGTGATGTAGGACAGGAAGAGGCCTAGCTCAAACCAACTCTAAAACACTGGTTTCAGCCGTATGAAACTAGTGATTCTAACAGGTTACGATAGTGTTTCAAGTTGGTCTAAGTATCAGTTTTAGTTTTTCTTGTTTTGCAAGTTTTAGGAATTAGAGTTGGAAATAAATCAAACTTGTTTGATCTTAGTTTTTTAGTCAAATTAGGAATCTATTTTATTTTCTTTTTAAGCAAAGAGTCAGGAAAGGTTTTGTAACTTTTTCATAAATCAATAAAATCGTTCTTGTGAACAAACTATCACTCGTGGATTCGAGAACCCTCTCGTGGATTCGAGAGTTACTTAGCTTCCGCTACGTCAAGTGGTATCAGAGCCTAAGCTTTCAGCAATCTTTCTGATGGCGCGCGACGATATTGGGGATTATCGTTCGACTGACAAAGATCAGCGAATAAGGGCAATAGCAACCGGGGTTGTTACTGCTGCCATCAACGACATTCGTCCACTACTCGATGGAGTTCCACTACTGCAAGCACAGCTTGAGGAGATTCTTCAAAGACTAGAGGCGTTGTCCCCTAATGGCAACAAGGTAGACGACCAGCGAACCTGATAACATACCGCAATTCCAAAACCTGCAGACGTTACCTATGATTCCAAACCCGAACCCACAGGTGACTGACTCAGATGACAGGGCCCCAAGGAGGACCCAAGGAGACCGAGATTACAAACTCAATATAGAGATGCCAATATTCTAGGGAACTCAAAACGTGGATGAATTCTTTTCTTGGATAGATGAAGTTGAAACAGGATTTGGAGTAATGGATTGTTCTGAAGATCGAAAACTCAAAGTGGTTGCCAACAAACTGAAGGGGTCAGCTGTAGCATATTGGAAATACTTGAAAAACAAGCGAGTGCTGGATGGGAAAACCACCGATTGCAACGTGGGAGAAGATGAAGAGTAAGTTCATGGCCAAATTCCTACCTCCTGATTATGAGCAACGTTTATATGTACAATTACAAAATTGCAAGCAAGGAAATAGGACCGTGGAAGAATACATCGATGAGTTTATTCGACTGAATTCTTGGAACTTGCTGCCAGACAACGAAAATATGCAAATCGCAAGGTTTAGGGGAGGTTTGAAGCGGGAAATACAAGACCAAATGAAGATGCTCAATACATTCACACTCGGGCAAGCTTTCGACTTGTCACGAAAGGCTGAGGAGCCAATTAGAGCCCCTCCTGTGCGAACCAGATTCACTAACCAACAATTCCAAACTGGTCCAAGTAAGGTGACAATCCCGAATGAACCAGCCACTGAAACCGCAAATAATGAAAATCGGCCAAGAAGAGCTACTCCACAACAAGCACCGAACCTTTATGCTAAACCAATGCCCTCACCATGCTACAGATGCCACCAACCTGGACACCGTTCGAATCAATGCCCACAGAGACCTACTGTTAATTTTGTTGAAGGTGACTATGTAGAGGAAGAAGATGATTGTCACGAAACAGAGGTGGTCGATAGAATTGAAGAGGATGGAGATGACGATTTCATTGGAATGATAACACGACAGTTGTGTGAATTTCGGACTAAGAAGGCAGAGGAGGTTGGGCATGACAACTTGGCAGAATGTGACAATCAAGAGAGAAAATTGAATTGCATCGTTCAGAGGATTTTTTTAACACCAAAAAGGGGTCCAGAAATTTCCACTCGACATCAGGTATTCCGAACCAACGCCCTTATCAATGGAGTGATAGCAAAGGTTGTGATCGACACAGGAAGTTCAGAGAACTTGGTATCCAAAGAGCTGGTGAGGAAACTGAAACTACCGACTGAGAAGCACCCTGTTAGGTTGATAATTAGTGTTGGCATTAATTCCATATCAAAACGTGTTTTTACTTGTAATGTTTAGTGGTTAGTAAATGAAGGATTTCGAAGACGAAGGACATCTCAACCATTATTCGTTCAAGTTGCCGGCTTTTAAGAGTTTCGGACATTATCGGTCTACAAAGGTATACAAAGACCTCTTATCTCTTACAAGGCTAGGCACACACTCACACATATCATTCTTGTGTGTCCCTTCATGATTTTATTTCATTTACATTTCACTTTCACACACTTGGCAAAATATGCTCATGCATTCACATTTAGTTAATAAACTTTGTGTTTTGCATTTTCTAGGACTATGTCCGGAAACTAGCATATGTGTGTGTATTTGTGTTTGTATGTTTCCGTATTTTGTGTTTAGGACTTGAACATGTTCTTATTCAATGCCTTATTGAGTTCCGGTCGTTTCGGTTACTCATTCATAAGGTTTCGAGTCCAAACGTGTTGACTATGCCACTTTACGTTCTCTTACGTTGTGTTGACTTCATCGATGATTTCCGAGACGATTTCTCAACCGTTTTTCAAAGTTGTATAGTCGTTTTCGTGCGTGAGAGAGTCACGGTTTGTAATCCGAAAATGGATTCGAATTCGGAGTTCGGACGCCCGAGATACGGGCTGACGAACCGAGGGAGCACGGGAGAGGACAGCCCAAGCCGTGGGCCACATGGGCTGGCCGTGGTTGAGGCCGTGGGCCCCACGGCCTGGAGCACCCTCTGCTCCCGTGTGGGCCACGCGCCCCCCACGGCCTGGGGGTGATGTGGCACCACGTGATTGGTCGAAAAATTTCTTCTCTCTCCTCCTATTTCTTCCCTCTCTCTCTCATTTTGAATTTTCAAGAAGAAAGTTTTCAGTTTTCCCGTAAGGCATTTTCTCCAATTTTTCCAAACTTCAAAACACCATATCTTCCTCATCCGGAGTCGGATTTGAGTGATTCAAGTTGGAGAGTGTTCGTATTTGAGTCCTCTAACATCTCCAAGTGGTTTGGTAGCTGTTTGATCGTGATTTCCAGTGGTTGATCACTGAATTCCGAACCAGCTTCATAATCCGAGGTAATGGTCTCATCTTAGGGATTTCTTGTTATTTGACCTTCCAAATGCTTGGGGTTTCTTCTTCTATATCTATGTTATTGTTTTATTAAAGCTATTTGAAAAGGTAGCTTGATTATCATTCCAATTGAAACTCAATTTATGGACTTATGTTGACTAGATTTTATGATTCTAGGTTTTACATTTGTTTGTGAGTTGTATTGTGATTAGAATGGCATCTTAGGTTGTTTAATACTTAATTGAATTAATTTTGTGTTAAAATGACTTTGAGATTTGATTTGGTCCTTTGATTGAAGAAATCAAGGATTTGTGTATTTGTTTGTGATTTAGAGAATATAGGTTTTGATTGATGTGAATCTCAAAACCTTGCTCTATATTTTTGTCTAGTATATTGATTGATTTTAATCTCATATATCTAGTCTTTGATTGTATATTGATAGCATCTTGAATTAGGACTTAATGAACATTTTGTGATTCAAGTGTTATGTGTGTGAATGAGACTTTGAATGTATGTGTTAGGTGTTTCACATGCTTAGGTTTCTATTCATGTATTTTTGCATCTAGACTTGATTAATTGTGTTTTCACATGTTTAGGTCTATTTGTGCCATAGAATGTATTGATCACATGTTCTATGTTGAAATGAATGTTTGCATCATTTGCATTCACATGATCACACTAGGAAGTCCTTGTAAAAGGCATGAAGTCTTGGTTAGAGTCGGGATGACTCGGATAGCCAAGCAAGAAGTCTTGCCTAGAGTCGGGATGACTCGGATAGGTAAGCAAGGAGTCATGGCTAGAGTCGGGAGGACTCAGATAGTCATGCATGGGAGGCTTCCTAGAGGCAAGAGTGCCTTGGATAGGGAGTTGGCTAACATATTGGTAGGCCTAGGCGTATGGTTAGACATAGAGTCCGATAGAGCGGGGTACACGGGAGGTGTATGCACTCTTGAGGAATTTCTAATCTACCATCGATGTTTGTTGAGTGTGTTGTCCAATATATGGTGGTTCCGCATCATTGAGGGATTTCATACTTTCCAATAGGGTTGGGTAGGCTTAGACTTCACTAGGTTGGGTGAGCTAAAGATTGGTCACTTTGTGAATGTTCTATGTTTACTTTCCAATAATATAGTACCCAATGGTTGTAGTTCAACCTGTGGATGTTTCCTCCTTGGAGGTTTTACCACGTTAAAAAATCCCTTGTGTTAATTCTTTCTATCTCTTCTCTTCTATTTTAATTGTATATTTTATTGTCTTGATTCATAATATTCACTTGTGATGTAATGTGAACCAAGTCTTTGTATAGTGTGATTAGTGTATTCATTCTATAGATCAATTTGTATCTTGATTCTTTTGTATATTGTAATATTTGTTTAGTGACATTTTGCTCACTCTTGTAACACATTGAACATCTTATGAAATACAAGCTTATTTTGTTGTTATGATTATTTGATATTTTACCTCACATGACTTGTTGATATACTTAGACATTTCTCTTATGATTGTGTCATCGTATTGTCTATGTATGTCTATCTTGGATTATTGTGTTGTGTGTAAGGCTACCTTGAGGGACAAACGGATGTTTGTTCAAGGGTTTGAAAAAAGGTGTAAAAACCTATTCACCCCCCCCCCCCCCCCCCTTTAGGTATGCTTTAAGCAATTTAACTTCGTTTGTGTACATTCAATTGGTATCAGAGCGGGTCGTCGGACGGCACTCGACGAGATCCGGGTTACACTTACGAGTGGATTGCTTAGGTATTTGCTAGAATGGTTTTCCAAGATGATGTGATGACTGAAGGGGCTTCGAATTCTAGGCCTCCTCTTCTCAAGGGTCACAACTACGGGTTTTGGAAATTGAGGATGAAGGCTTACATCCAATCTATTGATGAGAGAGCTTGGATGACCGTTGAAGAAGGTTACCTTGCTCCTAACAAGATTGTGGATGGAGTGACCGTTTCCAAGCCTAGGAGTGAGTGGTCTACTAATGAGTTTGAGTTAGCAAAGTGGCATCATCGGGCGGTGAATGCTATTTTTGGAGGTGTTGATAGTAGGCAATTCTCCTACATTCAAAACCTAGAAACCGCTAAGGAGGCATGGGAGGCTCTCCAAGTCACCAATGAGGGGACTAAAGCGGTGAAGAAGTCTCGTCTTCAATTGCTCACTTCCCAATTTGAGGTTTTGCAAATGGGTGAGAAAGACAAGTTTATTGACTTCCAAGATAAGCTTCTAGACATCGCCAACCAATGCCAAGCACTTGGTACTCCTATCTCCGGTGAGAGGCTAAATTGGAAGATTCTTAGATCACTTCCAAAGAGGTTCAAAGCTAAGGTTACCGCCATTGAAGAGAGCAAGGACGTTGACGTCATGAGCATAGATGAGTTGCTAGGTTCTCTTCAAACTTTTGAGGCTTGCATGAAACCAAAGGCTAAGAACAAGGGTTTAGCTCTCAAGGTTGTCAAGGAAGCTAGTAGTAGCGATGATGATGAGGAGATGGCGTTATTGGTTAGGAAGTTTAGGAAGTTCATGAGGAAAGGTGCCAAGTCAAGTGGCAAGTACTCAAGGGACAAGGAAGTCAAGAAGTCCTTTACTCCACCTCATGAGAGGAGTGGCCATGCTAAGAGCAATAGGAAGGTTCAATGCTTCAAGTGCAAGAAGTTTGGACATTATGCTTCGGATTGTCCTAGTGGTGATTCTAAGAGGGACAAGAAGGGAAAGGCTATGGCGGCTACATGGAGTGAAGATGATGCCTCTAGTGATGAGGAGAGCTCAAGTGATGAGTCTTCTAGTGAAGAAGAGCTAGTAAGCAACTTTGTTGCATTCATGGCTTCTCACTCTACTCTAGAGGATGTTAATCAAGATTCATTGGATAAGGAGATTGATCAAAGTCATCAAGAGTGTTCAAATGATAATCCATCCTACATTGATCTTTTGGCTAAGGTGAAGTTTCTTGAGGAGAAGTTGAAATTAGCCTTGAGTGAGATTGATGAGAAGGAGGACTTGATCAAGATTCAAGTGGATGAGTTTGTTGCTACAACTCGTAGGCTCTTGCGTGAAAAGAATGCTATTGAAAAGAAGCTTTGCGAAGTTGAGGGTATTTGCTTGAAAAGGATAGGATCATCTCAAATATGAACTTAGAGAGATCAAGTGTAGCGGTGGTTGAAGAGAAGCTCATAGAAGCATCACTTCCTACTAGTGAAGCTATCATTGAAGAGAAAGCTCCTAAGAAGAGACGTTCCAAGAAGAAGAACAAATTGAAGAATAAGGTACCCCTTGAAACTCCCATTTGTCCTCCACCACCATCGGAAGGTAAAATCTCTCCTTTTGTTCCCATATGTCATTTTTGCAATACCTTAGGCCATATCAAGCCCAAGTGCTATAAATTCATTGAATATTGCAACTTAGAAAATGCATCTAGGAATAAAGCGATTGGACCTAATTCTATGCATGCTAAAGCTTTTGAATATGGAAAGCATGATAAATTGTCAAAGCATGCTAAGAATATCCGGAAGGTGAAGAATGCATATCCTACAAAGTTTGACCATGCATGTGTTGCTAACAATGTTGAAAAGAAGAGTATTAATGATATTATTGTGAATCAAGTTGTGGAAGAACTTTACTCTAGGTTCAACATTGTAGTCAAAGAGAATCTTGATGATGTTCGTGTTTGTCCACCCAAGACAAAATTTGTCAAGGGTGAGTGCTCTTACCATTAGTGTAAGTTGCACATGTGAGTTAGCTTTAAGACTAGTGTCGTTGATAAGAGGCTTAGCTTTTTGCTTTGTATCTTTACAACTTGACATGAACTTAGCTATCTCACTTTGTGTTGTTTTGATAGTCAAAATTTGTTGGTTAACTTTTGAGAAGTTTTTTTTTGAATCTATATGATAACATTATTGTTATGGCTTTTAGAGAAAGTCATTTTTTTTTGTTTGAGTTGGATTACATTGCCTTTAGTCTCTTGGAATCGACACACCTATAACTTGTAGTCATGAGGACTCACAAGCCAAGAGGACTCATAAAAAGGGTGAAGGCTTTGTATTTGGTGAAAATAGCGTGCGAAGGTATCTCTATATCATATTGCTTGCTTACTTGATTTTTCATCTATCAACTCATTGTTTATATCACATTCATGAAGCATGTCATAATTGAGAACTAATATAGTGTTTATATGGTACTCTTTGACATTTGCTAGTTTAAGATCTTTTGGTGATAAGTGTTCACATTGATCTTATTTCATGAAGTGTGTTGTTATTTGTATGATTGTTGAGTGGCTAATATTTGAATAATGTGAGCTTCATATTCTTTGATAGCTACTCTCTTGAGAAGTAGAGATCTTAAGTAAGTCTCTTTACTTGCTTTTAGATCATGTGCTTTTAAGCCTTGAAATTGGTTTCAAAAATGCACTTTGCTTCTCTTGTATGTTTTGTTAAGTATGTTGAGCTTGATTGATGTTCGCTTTGGATACACCTTGAAGTCCTAAGGACTAGTACATTTAAAAATGACCAATGGTTGGTATCCATTTGCTTCGGCAACATAGAACTCAACGAGCACCCTCATGGAAGGGCTACACACCTTGGTTGTGAAGCCACCCAATGTTGGAAAGGGCTACGTCATTGTGATGAGTGAAAGCCGCCATGAGGTGTATATGTTTATGTTAGAAAAATCAAAGAAGTGTTGAATTGAATCATAAAAAAAATTCTTTGATTCAAGCCTTAATAAAAAAAAATTAAAAAAAAAAAATAAAAGGCTTTTGGAGTATAGTTGAATAATCAAATGAGCTCGGGTTGACAAATAGAAATGGGTTGACGAGCCACATGCACACACACCTCACATGTTGAAATCTATTCTCTTTATAAGCAAAATTTCGGATGATAACCGGTTTGACCTTTTTATGGAAAGGCCTAAGATGAATAGATGTTGAAATTGTATGCATGATTGATTATCAAACTACTTCTTTTCATATACTTGAAGCAAAATCTTCACACACTCACTTTTGCTTAATTAGTATTTGTGATACTTTAGCAATTTTTGATGACATATGAGAGTGATTGAAAATCTTGATGTAACTCTCTTAGATATGTGAAGCTTATTTGCAAATCTAATAAAAATTGCTTGTGATGTGATTGTGTGGTGATTTTTGTGAACATTTGTCTATCTTGATTTTAGATGAAGCACTTGTCAGGGGGAGCATAATATGCTAAATTCTTGTTCTCTTTTATGACATGTTCACATGTTCTTCAAGGTTGTTAATAGTTGGCATTATTCTTATTTTTGATAAATCATGAAGATGCTATGATAAATTCTTACTTGCATGGTGATTTATTAAATATAGTGTTTTGCCTTTGTATATGTTTATTGGTTTCTTATTTGTTTCTTTGTTTCCTCTCACTTTGTTTTTAGTTTGTTTTGTGTTGCAAGATCATGGGTAAAGCAAAGAAGGTTGGTGGAAATACTTCTTCATCTCCCATTGCCAAGTCGAAACCTACAATTTTGTCCAAAATTTCCAAAGGTAACAAAGTTGATGAATTGGGAATTTTGGGTGCAAAAAGATAATTCAAGAAAGGGGTATTGACTTGGACTCTTGTATTGGATCATATGTCTATGATGTGCTTAAGAGTAGGAATTGGATTTCATGGGTCAACATGTTAGGAGTATCTAATGAGACCATTGTTAGAGAATTTTATAATACTTACAAATCCTTCTACTGTGACTAGTGCTACTCTTAGCATAAGAAAGTTGTCTTTATAGTTTGCCCTAGGAAGGTTAATGAATTTCTTACTTGTCCGATGACATTGAATCGGATTTCCTTGATGTTGATGTCTTGGAAAACCTTGATTTAATGGGTAAGACTCTTTGTGATGATGATGATTTTGTATGGGGGAAACGTGCTTTTATTAGGCAAGGTGAGCTAACAAAAATTAGTGCATTTTGGCATTTATTTGTATGCTCCAATCTTATTGTTTCTACTAATGCTTCGGAGCTCAATAGAGACAATTAAGATGTTATGCCTTGGTTACTACCAACCTATAAACCTTGGTGAATTGCTTGTGGAGCAAATTCAAAGCGGCTTGTACTAGTCGTTTGGACAAGAAATTGGCTTTTCCGGGGTTTATACTCAATTGTGCTTAGCTAAAGGTGTGAGGAATCTTGATGGTGATGTTATGCTTCCTCCCTTAGAGAAGTTGATGAGAAACGTATGGCAACCATGTCATACAAGGACAAGGGAAAGTCTAATGATGTACTTAGGCTTTTTGGTGATTCTCTTGAATTCTTACCATGTCCCTAACTCCCCCTCTTCCTAGTTGGGCTTTAAAATTGAGGAAAGAGGTTGAAGAACTCATAGATTGATTGAGGCGTCACAAAGAATAGACCTTAGTGCAAAGCTTGTTGCTCAAGATGAGAGGATCAAAGAGTTGAAAGGAAAATCAACTCCAACAAGGCAATATGTGAGATCCGCACACCGTTCTTCTTTCCTTGGTGGCACAAGTGGCTAGAAAGCTTCATGAGTATTTCTTACTCTTTCCCTTTGGCTTCATATCATGTCAAAAGGGGGAGAAATATGAAAACACATGGGAGATATCTAGCTTACTTAGCCTTATGTTAGTTTTTTTTGTATATTTGGTATCTAGCTTGAACTATATGGCATGTATATTTTTTGTTGATCTTGGCTTAGAATATATGATGGATAGTATGTATTAGGGGGAGCATACTTGATCCATTTGAACTTATATGTTATTATTTTCTTGCCTATGATTGGATACTTGGATATTGCCATACTTGTTGTCTCTTGGATATTCTTGTGCTTTCAAGTTTCTTTTTTAGGTGATATCAAGAGAAACCAAGATGAAGTTCAAGACTTGATTTATAATTGTGTCTATATGTGTAACTCATTGTACTCATTGTGACCAAATTTCTTTGTAATTGTTTAGTGTTTGTTTAGGGTTTTGTCATGGAATTTGCCAAAGGGGGAGATTGTTAGGTGATAATTAGTGTTGGCATTAATTCCATATCAAAACGTGTTTTTACTTGTAATGTTTAGTGGTTAGTAATAAGGATTTCGAAGACAAGGACGTCTCAACCATTATTCGTTCAAGTTGCCGGCTTTTAAGATTTTCGGACATTATCGGTCTACAAAGGTTATACACAGACCTCTTATCTCTTACAAGGCTAGGCACACACTCACACATATATCATTCTTGTGTGTCCCTTCATGATTTTATTTCATTTACATTTCACTTTCACACACTTGGCAAAATATGCTCATGCATTCACATTTAGTTATAAACTTTGTGTTTTGCATTTTCTAGGACTATGTCCGGAACTAGCATATGTGTGTGATTGTGTTTATGTTTCCGTATTTTGTGTTTAGGACTTGAACATGTTCTTATTCAATGCCTTATTGAGTTCCGTCGTTTCGGTTACTCATTCATAAGGTTTCGAGTCCAAACGTGTTGACTATGCCACTTTACGTTCTCTTACGTTGTGTTGACTTCATCGATGATTTCCGAGACGATTTCTCAACCGTTTTTCAAAGTTGTATAGTCGTTTTCGTGCGTGAGAGAGTCACGGTTTGTAATCCGAAAATGGATTCGAATTCGGTTCGGACGCCCGAGATACGGGCTGACGAACCGAGGGAGCACGGGAGAGGACAGCCCAAGCCGTGGCCACATGGGCTGGCCGTGGTTGAGGCCGTGGGCCCCACGTCCTGGATCACCCTCTGCTCCCGTGTGGGCCACGCGCCCCCCCGGCCTGGGGGTGATGTGGCACCACGTGATTGGTCGAAAATTTCTTCTCTCTCCTCCTATTTCTTCCCTCTCTCTCCTCTCATTTTGAATTTTCAAGAAGAAAGTTTTCAGTTTTCCCGTAAGGCATTTTCTCCAATTTTTCCAAACTTCAAAACACCATATCTTCCTCATCCGGAGTCGGATTTGAGTGATTCAAGTTGGAGAGTGTTCGTATTTGAGTCCTCTAACATCTCCAGTGGTTTGGTAGCTGTTTGATCGTGATTTCCAGTGGTTGATCACTGACCGAACCAGCTTCATAATCCGAGGTAATGGTCTCATCTTAGGATTTCTTGTTATTTGACCTTCCAAATGCTTGGGGTTTCTTCTTCTATATCTATTTATTGTTTATTAAAGCTATTTGAAAAGGTAGCTTGATTATCATTCCAATTGAAACTCAATTTATGGACTATGTTGACTAGATTTTATGATTCTAGGTTTTACATTTGTTTGTGAGTTGTATTGTGATTAAATGGCATCTTAGGTTGTTTAATACTTAATTGAATTAATTTTGTGTTAAATGACTTTGAGATTTGATTTGGTCCTTTGATTGAAGAAATCAAGATTTGTGTATTTGTTTGTGATTTAGAGAATAGGTTTTGATTGAGTGAATCTCAAAACCTTGCTCTATATTTTTGTCTAGTATATTGATTGTTTAATCTCATATATCTATCTTTGATTGTATATTGATAGCATCTTGAATTAGACTTAATGAATTTTGTGATTCAAGTGTTATGTGTGTGAATGAGACTTTGAATGTTGTTTGGTGTTTCACATGCTTAGGTTTCTATTCATGTATTTTTGCATCTAGACTTGATTAATTGTGTTTTCACATGTTAGGTCTATTTTGCCATAGAATGTATTGATCACATGTTCTATTTGAAATGAATGTTTGCATCATTGCATTCACATGATCACACTAGGAAGTCCTTGTAAAAGGCATGAAGTCTTGGTTAGAGTCGGGATGACTCGATGCCAAGCAAGAATCTTGCCTAAGTCGGATGACTCGGATAGGTAAGCAAGGAGTCATGGCTAGAGTCGGGAGGACTCGATAGTCATGCATGGGAGGCTTCCTAGAGGCAGAGTGCCTTGGATAGGGAGTTGGCTAACATAGTGGTAGGCCTATGCGTATGGTTAGACATAGAGTCCGATAGAGCGGGGTACACGGGAGGTGTATGCACTCTTGAGGAATTTCTAATCTACCATCGATGTTTGTTGAGTGGTTGTCCAATATATGGTGGTTCCGCATCATTGAGGGATTCATACTTTTCCAATAGGGTTGGGTAGGCTTAGACTTCACTAGGTTGGTGAGCTAAAGATTGGTCACTTGTGTGAATGTTCTATGTTTACTTTCCAATAATATAGTACCCATGGTTGTAGTTCACCTGTGGATGTTTCCTCCTTGGAGGTTTTACCACGTTAAAAAATCCCTTGTGTTAATTCTTTCTATCTCTTCTCTTCTATTTTAAATTGTATATTTTATTGTCTTGATTCCTATATTCACTTGTATGTAATGTGAACCAGTCTTTGTATAGTGTGATTATTGTATTCATTCTATAAGATCATTTGTATCTTTGATTCTTGTATATTGTAATATTTGTTTAGTGACATTTTGCTCACCTCTTGTAACACATTGAACATCTTATGAAATACAAGCTTATTTTTGTTAGGATTATTTGATATTTTACCTCAATGACTTGTTGATATACTTAACATTTCTCTTATGATTGTGTCATCGTATTGTCTATGTATGTCTATCTTGATTATTGGTTGTTGTGTAAGGCTAACCTTGAGGGACAAACGGATGTTTTTCAAGGGTTTGAAAAAAGTGTAAAAACCTATTCACCCCCCCCCCCCCTTTAGGTATGCTTAAGCATTTAACTTCGTTTGTGTACATTCAATTGGTATCAGAGCGTGGTCGTCGGACGGCACTCGACGAGATCCGGTTACACTTACGAGTGGATTGCTTAGGTATTTGCTAGAATGGTTTTCCAAGATGATGTGATGACTGAAGGGGCTTCGAATTCTAGGCCTCCTCTTCTCAAGGTCACAACTAACGGGTTTTTGGAATTGAGGAAGGCTTACATCCAATCTATTGATGAGAGAGCTTGGATGCCGTGAAGAAGGTTTACCTTGCTCCTAACAAGATTGTGGATGGAGTGACCGTTTCCAGCTAGGAGTGAGTGGTCTACTAATGAGTTTGAGTTAGCAAAGTGGCATCATCGGCGTGAATGCTATTTTTGGAGGTGTTGATAGTAGGCAATTCTCCTACATTCAAAACCTAGAACCGCTAAAGGAGCATGGGAGGCTCTCCAAGTCACCAATGAGGGACTAAAGCGGTGAAGAAGTCTCGTCTTCATTGCTCACTTCCCAATTTGAGGTTTTGCAAATGGGTAGAAAGACAGTTTATTGACTTCCAAGATACTTCTAGACATCGCCAACCAATGCCAAGCACTTGGTACTCCTATCTCCGGTGAAGGCTAATTGGAAGATTCTTAGATCACTTCCAAAGAGGTTCAAAGCTAAGGTTACCGCCATTGAAGAGAGCAGGACTTGACGTCAGAGCATAGATGAGTTGCTAGGTTCTCTTCAAACTTTTGAGGCTTGCATGAAACCAAAGGCTAAGACAAGGGTTAGCTCTCAAGGTTGTCAAGGAGCTAGTAGTAGCGATGATGATGAGGAGATGGTTATTGGTTAGGAAGTTTAGGAAGTTCATGAGGAAAGGTGCCAAGTCAAGTGGCAAGTACTCAAGGGACAAGGAAGTCAAGAAGTCCTTTACTCCACCTCATGAGAGGAGTGGCCATGCTAAGAGCAATGGAAGGTTCAATGCTTCAAGTGCAAGAAGTTTGGACATTATGCTTCGGATTGTCCTAGTGTGATTCTAAGAGGGACAAGAAGGGAAAGGCTATGGCGGCTACATGGAGTGAAGATGAGCCTCTAGTGATGAGGAGAGCTCAAGTGATGAGTCTTCTAGTGAAGAAGAGCTAGTAAGCAACTTTGTTGCATTCATGGCTTCTCACCTCTACTCTAGAGGATGTTAATCAAGATTCATTGGATAAGGAGATTGATCAAAGTCATCAAGAGTGTTTCAAATGATACCATCCTACATTGATCTTTTGCTAAGGTGAAGTTTCTTGAGGAGAATTGAAATTAGCCTTGAGTGAGATTGATGAGAAGGAGGACTTGATCAGATTTCAAGTGGATGAGTTTGTTGCTACACTCGTAGGCTCTTGCGTGAAAAGAATGCTATTGAAAGAGCTTTGCGAAGTTGAGGGTATTTTGCTTGAAAAGGATAGATCATCTCAATATGACTTAGAGAGATCAAGTGTAGCGGTTGGTTGAAGAGAAGCTCATAGAAGCATCACTTCCTACTAGTGAAGCTATCATGAAGAGAAAGCTCCTAAAAGAGACGTTCCAAGAAGAAGAACATTGAGAATAAGGTACCCCTTGAAACTCCCCATTGTCCTCCACCACCATCGGAAGGTAAAATCTCTCCTTTTGTTCCCATATGTCATTTTTGCAATACCTTAGGCCATATCAAGCCCAAGTGCCTATAATTCATTGAATATGCAACTTAGAAATGCATCTAGAATAAAGCGATTGGACCTAATTCTATGCATGCTAAGCTTTTGAATATGGAAAGCCTGATAATTGTCAAAGCATGCTAAGAATATCCGGAAGGTGAAGAATGCATATCCACAAAGTTTGACCATGCATGTGTTGCTAACAATGTTGAAAAGAAGAGTATTAATGATATTATTGTGAATCAAGTTGTGGAAGAACTTACTCTAGTTCAACATTGTAGTCAAAGAGAATCTTGATGATGTTCGTGTTTTGTCCACCCAAGACAAAATTTCAAGGGTGAGTGCTCTTACCATTAGTGTAAGTGTGCACATGTGTTAGCTTTAAGACTAGTGTCGTTGATAGAGCTTAGCTTTTTGCTTTGTATCTTTACAACTTGACATGAACTTAGCTATCTCACTTGTGTTGTTTTGATAGTCAAAATTTGTTGGTTAACTTTTGAGAATTTTTTTTGGAATCTAATGATACATTATTGTTATGGCTTTTAGAGAAAGTCATTTTTTTTGTTTGAGTTGGATTACATTGCCTTTAGTCTCTTGGAATCGACCACCTATAACTTGTAGTCATGAGGACTCACAAGCCAAAGGACTCATAAAAAGGGTGAAGGCTTTGTATTTGGTGAAAATAGCGTGCGAAGGTATCTCTATATCATATTTGCTTGCTTACTTGATTTTCATCTATCAACTCATTGTTTATCACATTCATGAAGCATGTCATAATTGAGAACTAATATAGTGTTTATATGGTCTCTTTGACATTTGCTAGTTTAGATCTTTTGGTGATAAGTGTTCACATTGATCTTATTTCATGAAGTTGTTGTTATTTGTATGATTGTTGGTGCTAATATTTGAATAATTGTGAGCTTCATATTCTTTGATAGCTACTCTCTCTTGAGAAGTAGAGATCTTAAGTAAGTCTCTTACTTGCTTTTAGATCATGTGCTTTTAAGCCTTGAAATTGGTTTCAAAAATGCACTTTGCTTCTCTTGTATGTTTTGTTAAGTATGTTGAGCTTGATTGATGTTCGCTTTGGATACACCTTGAAGTCCTAAGGACTAGTACATTTAAAAATGACCAATGGTTGGTATCCATTTGCTTCGGCAACATAGAACTCAACGAGCACCCTCATGGAAGGGCTACACACCTTGGTTTGAAGCCCCCAATGTTGGAAGGCTACGTCATTGTGATGAGTGAAAGCCGCCATAGGTGTATATGTTTATGTTAGAAAAATCAAAGAAGTGTTGAATTGAATCATAAAAAAAATTCTTTGATTCAAGCCTTAATAAAAAAAAATTAAAAAAAAAATAAAGGCTTTTGGAGTATAGTTGAATCAAATGACTCGGTTGACAAATAGAAATGGGTTGACGAGCCACATGCACACACACGCTCACATGTGAATCTATTCTCTTTATAAGCAAATTTCGGATGATAACCGTTTGACCTTTTTATGGAAAGGCCTAAGATGAATAGATGTTGAATTGTAGCATGATTGATTATCAAACTACTTCTTTTCATATACTTGAAGCAAAATCTTCACACACTCACTTTTGCTTAATTAGTATTTGTGATACTTTAGCAATTTTTGATGACATATAGAGTGATTGAAAATCTTGATGTAACTCTCTTAGATTGTGAAGCTTATTTGCAAATCTAAATAAAAATGCTTGTGATGTGATTGTGTGGTGATTTTTGTGAACATTTGTCTATCTTGATTTTAGATGAGCACTTGTCAGGGGGAGCATAATATGCTAAATTCTTGTTCTCTTTTATGACATGTTCACATGTTCTTCAAGGTTGTTAATAGTTGGCATTATTCTTATTTTGATAAATCATGAAGATGCTATGATAAATTCTTACTTGCATGGTGATTTATTAAATATAGTGTTTTGCCTTTGTATATGTTTATTGGTTCTTATTTGTTTCTTTGTTTCCTCTCACTTTGTTTTTAGTTTGTTTTGTGTTGCAAGATCATGGGTAAAGCAAAGAAGGTTGGTGGAAATACTTCATCATCTCCCATTGCCAAGTCGAAACCTACAATTTTGTCCAAAATTTCCAAAGGTAACAAAGTTGATGAATTGGGAATTTTTGGGTGCAAAAAGATAATTCAAGAAAGGGGTATTGACTTGGACTCTTGTATTGGATCATATGTCTATGATGTGCTTAAGAGTAGGAATTGGATTTCATGGGTCAACATGTTAGGAGTATCTAATGAGACCATTGTTAGAGAATTTTATAATACTTACAAATCCGGTTCTACTGTGACTAGTGCTACTCTTAGCATAAGGAAAGTTGTCTTTATAGTTTGCCCTAGGAAGGTTAATGAATTTCTTAACTTGTCCGATGACATTGAATCGGATTTCCTTGATGTTGATGTCTTGGAAAACCTTGATTTAATGGGTAAGACTCTTTGTGATGATGATGATTTTGTATGGGGGAAACGTGCTTTTATTAGGCAAGGTGAGCTAACAAAAATTAGTGCATTTTGGCATTTATTTGTATGCTCCAATCTTATTGTTTCTACTAATGCTTCGGAGCTCAATAGAGACAAGATTAAGATTGTGTATGCCTTGGTTACTAACCAACCTATAAACCTTGGTGAATTGCTTGTGGAGCAAATTCAAAGTGCGGCTTGTACTAGTCGTTTGGACAAGAAATTGGCTTTTCCGGGGTTTATAACTCAATTGTGCTTAGCTAAAGGTGTGAGGAATCTTGATGGTGATGTTATGCTTCCTCCCTTAGAGAAGTTGAGTGAGAAACGTATGGCAACCATGTCATACAAGGACAAGGGAAAGTCTAATGATGTACTTAGGCTTTTTGGTGATTCTCTTGATTCTTACCATGTCCCTAACTCACCCGCTCTTCCTAGTTGGGCTTTAAAATTGAGGAAAGAGGTTGAAGAATCTCATAGATTGATTGAGGCGTCACAAAGGAAGATTGAAGACCTTAGTGCAAAGCTTGTTGCTCAAGATGAGAGGACCAAAGAGTTGAAAGGAAAATCAACTCCAACAAGGCAATATGTGAGATCCGCACACCGTTCTTCTTTCCTTGGTGGCACAAGTGGCTAGAAAGCTTCATGAGGTATAATTTCTTACTCTTTCCCTTTGGCTTCATATCATGTCAAAAAGGGGGAGAAATATGAGAAACACATGGGAGATATCTAGCTTACTTAGCCTTATGTTAGTTGTTTTTGTATATTTGGTATCTAGCTTGAACTATATGGCATGTAATATTTTTTGTTGAATCTTGGCTTAGAATATATTGATGGATAGTATGTATTAAGGGGGAGCATACTTGATCCATTTGAACTTATATGTTATTATTTTCTTGCCTATGATTGGATACTTGGATATTGCCATACTTGTTGTCTCTTGGATATTCTTGTGCTTTCAAGTTTCTTTTTTAGGTGATATCAAGAGAAGACCAAGATGAAGTTCAAGACTTGATTTATAATTTGTGTCTATATGTGTAACTCATTGTACTCATTGTGACCAAATTTTCTTTGTAATTGTTTTAGTGTTTGTTTAGGGGTTTTGTCATGGAATTTGCCAAAGGGGGAGATTGTTAGGTTGATAATTAGTGTTGGCATTAATTCCATATCAAAACGTGTTTTTACTTGTAATGTTTAGTGGTTAGTAAATAAAGGATTTCGAAGACGAAGGACGTCTCAACCATTATTCGTTCAAGTTGCCGGCTTTTAAGAGTTTCGGACATTATCGGTCTACAAAGGTATACAAAGACCTCTTATCTCTTACAAGGCTAGGCACACACTCACACATATCATTCTTGTGTGTCCCTTCATGATTTTATTTCATTTACATTTCACTTTCACACACTTGGCAAAATATGCTCATGCATTCACATTTAGTTAATAAACTTTGTGTTTTGCATTTTCTAGGACTATGTCCGGAAACTAGCATATGTGTGTGTATTTGTGTTTGTATGTTTCCGTATTTTGTGTTTAGGACTTGAACATGTTCTTATTCAATGCCTTATTGAGTTCCGGTCGTTTCGGTTACTCATTCATAAGGTTTCGAGTCCAAACGTGTTGACTATGCCACTTTACGTTCTCTTACGTTGTGTTGACTTCATCGATGATTTCCGAGACGATTTCTCAACCGTTTTTCAAAGTTGTATAGTCGTTTTCGTGCGTGAGAGAGTCACGGTTCGTAATCCGAAAATGGATTCGAATTCGGAGTTCGGACGCCCGAGATACGGGCTGACGAACCGAGGGAGCACGGGAGAGGACAGCCCAAGCCGTGGGCCACATGGGCTGGCCGTGGTTGAGGCCGTGGGCCCCACGGCCTGGAGCACCCTCTGCTCCCGTGTGGGCCACGCGCCCCCCACGGCCTGGGGGTGATGTGGCACCACGTGATTGGTCGAAAAATTTCTTCTCTCTCCTCCTATTTCTTCCCTCTCTCTCTCATTTTGAATTTTCAAGAAGAAAGTTTTCAGTTTTCCCGTAAGGCATTTTCTCCAATTTTTCCAAACTTCAAAACACCATATCTTCCTCATCCGGAGTCGGATTTGAGTGATTCAAGTTGGAGAGTGTTCGTATTTGAGTCCTCTAACATCTCCAAGTGGTTTGGTAGCTGTTTGATCGTGATTTCCAGTGGTTGATCACTGAATTCCGAACCAGCTTCATAATCCGAGGTAATGGTCTCATCTTAGGGATTTCTTGTTATTTGACCTTCCAAATGCTTGGGGTTTCTTCTTCTATATCTATGTTATTGTTTTATTAAAGCTATTTGAAAAGGTAGCTTGATTATCATTCCAATTGAAACTCAATTTATGGACTTATGTTGACTAGATTTTATGATTCTAGGTTTTACATTTGTTTGTGAGTTGTATTGTGATTAGAATGGCATCTTAGGTTGTTTAATACTTAATTGAATTAATTTTGTGTTAAAATGACTTTGAGATTTGATTTGGTCCTTTGATTGAAGAAATCAAGGATTTGTGTATTTGTTTGTGATTTAGAGAATATAGGTTTTGATTGATGTGAATCTCAAAACCTTGCTCTATATTTTTGTCTAGTATATTGATTGATTTTAATCTCATATATCTAGTCTTTGATTGTATATTGATAGCATCTTGAATTAGGACTTAATGAACATTTTGTGATTCAAGTGTTATGTGTGTGAATGAGACTTTGAATGTATGTGTTAGGTGTTTCACATGCTTAGGTTTCTATTCATGTATTTTTGCATCTAGACTTGATTAATTGTGTTTTCACATGTTTAGGTCTATTTGTGCCATAGAATGTATTGATCACATGTTCTATGTTGAAATGAATGTTTGCATCATTTGCATTCACATGATCACACTAGGAAGTCCTTGTAAAAGGCATGAAGTCTTGGTTAGAGTCGGGATGACTCGGATAGCCAAGCAAGAAGTCTTGCCTAGAGTCGGGATGACTCGGATAGGTAAGCAAGGAGTCATGGCTAGAGTCGGGAGGACTCGGATAGTCATGCATGGGAGGCTTCCTAGAGGCAAGAGTGCCTTGGATAGGGAGTTGGCTAACATATTGGTAGGCCTAGGCGTATGGTTAGACATAGAGTCCGATAGAGCGGGGTACACGGGAGGTGTATGCACTCTTGAGGAATTTCTAATCTACCATCGATGTTTGTTGAGTGTGTTGTCCAATATATGGTGGTTCCGCATCATTGAGGGATTTCATACTTTCCAATAGGGTTGGGTAGGCTTAGACTTCACTAGGTTGGGTGAGCTAAAGATTGGTCACTTTGTGAATGTTCTATGTTTACTTTCCAATAATATAGTACCCAATGGTTGTAGTTCAACCTGTGGATGTTTCCTCCTTGGAGGTTTTACCACGTTAAAAAATCCCTTGTGTTAATTCTTTCTATCTCTTCTCTTCTATTTTAATTGTATATTTTATTGTCTTGATTCATAATATTCACTTGTGATGTAATGTGAACCAAGTCTTTGTATAGTGTGATTAGTGTATTCATTCTATAGATCAATTTGTATCTTTGATTCTTTTGTATATTGTAATATTTGTTTAGTGACATTTTGCTCACTCTTGTAACACATTGAACATCTTATGAAATACAAGCTTATTTTGTTGTTATGATTATTTGATATTTTACCTCACATGACTTGTTGATATACTTAGACATTTCTCTTATGATTGTGTCATCGTATTGTCTATGTATGTCTATCTTGGATTATTGTGTTGTGTGTAAGGCTACCTTGAGGGACAAACGGATGTTTGTTCAAGGGTTTGAAAAAAGGTGTAAAAACCTATTCACCCCCCCCCCCCCTCTAGGTATACTTTAAGCAATTTAACTTCGTTTGTGTACATTCACACCCGCAACCCTATGACCTGCGGTGGATCCGAAAGTTGGAAGGGGCAGCCGATGTAGTTAATGAAGTGTGCCGAGTACCGCTATCGATTGGGAAAACTTACAAGGATGAAGTTGTGTGTGATGTGGTAGTTATGGATGCTTGTCAGATTTTGTTAGGGAGACATTGGCAGTATGACATAGACGTGGGATTCAAAGGTAAAACCAATAATTACGAGTTCTGGTGGAAGGGAAGGGAAGGCAAATCATATTGAAACCACCCACTTTGAAGGTAGAGACAAGGCAAGAAGAGGGAGAGAATTTCCTAGCCATAGTAACCTGACATGTGACAGAGGAATGTGAAGCTTGTGTGATGCTAGCCCAAGAAGAAGACGTGAAAGAGGAAGCAATACCCGAGTTGGCGCTTCCTTTGGTAACCGAATTCTCTGACTTAACACCGGATGAGCTGCCAATTGGATTACCACCAATACGTGAAATTCAACATCAGATTGATCTAATTCCGGGAGCGAGTCTACCAAATCTGGCACACTATAGGATGAGTCCACAACAACACAAGATACTACAAGATCAAGTTGATGATTGTTACAAAAGGGATACATCCAGGAGAGCAAGAGTCCATGTGCAGTACCTGCCTTACTAGTACCTAAAAAAGATGGCACTTAGCGAATGTGTATCGACAGCCGAGCAATCAAAAAATTACCATCCGTTATCGGCACCCGATACCCACAATTTAGGATATGATAGACCAGTTGGGAGGAGCAAAAGTGTTCTCCAAAATCAACCTGCGAAGCGGGTACCATCAAATTCGGATTAGACCCGGGGATGAATGGAAAACCGCGTTTAAGACGTGTGAGGGGTTATATGAATGGTCGGTGATGCCGTTCGGTCTCTCCAACGCCCCAAGTACTTTTATGCGACTAATGAATCAAGTGCTAAGGCATTTCTCTTGCAAATTTGTCGTCGTTTACTTCAATGATATTCTTATTTACAGTCCTAATGAGGAGACGCACCTGAGACACTTGAGAGAAATATTGTTGGTGTTACGAAAGAATCACTTGTACGTGAACAAAAAGAAGTGCAACTTCTTACAAAACCGGCTGGTATTTTTGGGTTTTATCGTGGGGAAAGATGGGGTCCAAGTAGATGATGCTAAGGTCAAGGCAATTCGAGAATGGCCGACCCCGTCAACGGTCACCGAAGTGCAAAGTTTCCATGGGTTAGCCACTTTCTACCGGAGATTTATCCAAAATTTCAGCAGCTTAGCGGCTCCACTAACTAAGTGCACAAAGAAGGGCTGTTTCCGTTACGCAGAGGAGCAAGAAACGAGTTTTGCACTCTTGAAAGAAAAATTAAGCACAGCACACGTCCTCGCGTTACCAGATTTTGATAAGTTGTTCGAAGTCGACTGTGATGCCTCAGGGAAGGGAATAGGTGCAGTATTATCGCAAGAAGGACGACCGGTGGAGTTCTTTAGCGAAAAACTAAGTGATGCGCGTCAGAGATGGACAACCTACGAGAAAGAATTTTACGCTGTTTTCCGGGCTCTCATGCATTGGCAACACTATCTAATCCAAAAGGAATTCGTGTTATATAGTGATCATCAAGCTTTGAAATTCATCAACAATCAACACCACATGAACAACATGCATGCTCGATGGATCACATATATGCAGAAGTTCACTTTCTCTCTAAAACATAAATCCGGAATGATGAACAAAGTCACCGACGCATTAAGTAGGCGGACAACCATGTTGGTGACAGTTGAAGCCGAAGTTACTGGACTCGAAACTTTGAGGGACATGTACGCCACTGATGAAGACTTCAAGTAGATTTGGGACAAGTGCTGTAAGCACCAAGATACAGGGGACTTCCTAATTCATGATGGCTTCCTATTCAAATCCAATAAATTGTGCATTCCACAGGGTTCATTACGAGAGAAGATTGTTAGAGAACTTCATGGAGGTGGTCTGGGCGGCCACTTAGGACGTGATAAAACAATCACCTTGATCGCCGACCGATATTATTGGCCACAGTTGAAGAGAGACGTGGGAAAGATCATTCAACACTGTCGGATATGTCAAGAATCCAAAGGGCAGTCCCAAAACACTGGGTTGTACACTCCTCTTCCGGTACCAGAGACAATTTGGGTAGATTTATCTATGGATTTCATGCTTGGATTACCATATACCTAAAGGGGAAAGGATTCCATCATGGTCGTGGTCGTGGTCGTGGTCGATCGATTTTTAAAAATGGTGCATTTTATTGCCTGGAAACGGACTGCAGATGAAAGCCATGTAGCTGACTTATTCTTTCGAGAAGTGGTGCGACTACACAGGGTTCCAAAGACTATCACGTCAGATCGTGACGTAAAATTTGTGAGTCATTTCTAGAGGACTTTGTGGAAAAAGTTTGATACCAAATTGCAGTTTAGCAATGCCTTCCATCCACAAACGGACGGACGGACGGACAAACAGAAGTGGTGAACCGTATTCTGGGCAATATGTTACGATGTATCAATGGAGAAAAGCCTAAACGGTGGGACCTTGACCTGACACAAGCAGAATTTGCTTATAATAGCATGACCAATCACTCTACGGGAAAGACTCCTTTCGAGATCGTCTACACTCACCAACCAAAGCATGCGTTGGATCTAATCACATTACCAACTCAACTTGGAGTAAGTAGAGCTGGGGAGAATTTAGCAGAACGAATTCACAAATTGCATTCTGAGGTGTAAGCTAACTTGGAGGCTGCTAACAATGCTTACAAAACAACAGCGGATCAACATCGACGTAAGAAAGAGTTCAAAGAGGGAGACTTGGTAATGGCTTATTTATGAAAAAATCGGTTCCCTGGGATCCAAACGAAACTGCAAAAACGGAAGTATGGGCCTTTTAGAGTCGCCAAGAAGATTAATGATAATGCCTACATTTTGCAGCTGCCGGACGATTGGAATATCTCCAATACATTCAATGTGTCTGATCTGTCAGAGTACCATGAAGACGTGCCATTGTATTCAGACGACTCGGGACGAGCTCATTTCCAAGAAGGGGAGACTGATGTAGGACAGGAAGAGGCCTAGCTCAAACCAACTTTAAAACACTGGTTTCAACCGTATGAAACTAGTGAAGTTGTCTAACTTGCCTAGTTTCATACAGGTGAAACTAGTGATTCTAACAGGTTACGATAGTGTTTCAAGTTGGTCTAAGTATCAGTTTTAGTTTTTCTTGTTTTGCAAGTTTTAGGAATTAGAGTTGGAAATAAATCAAACTTGTTTGATCTTAGTTTTTTAGTCAAATTAGGAATCTATTTTATTTTCTTTTTAAGCAAAGAGTCAGGAAAGGTTTTGTAACTTTTTCATAAATCAATAAAATCGTTCTTGTGAACAAACTATCACTTGTGGATTCGAGAACCCTCTCGTGGATTCGAGAGTTACTTAGATTCCGCTACGTCACAAAGCCATGTCATAAAAAATATTGACAGATCGTGAATCTCTATTCACCTTCTCACCTTCATCTTCTTCCTTTACAACTACTTATTTTCTTCCAAGTTCCAACTTGCTTCATTCTCTTTTCCGCCTTCCTTTTACCAAAAATATTTCCTCTCAATCTATTTATTTTCCATATTTAATATATTAAAAATTGAAAAAAAAAAATAGAGGAGGCTGGCCTCCTCCTGTTTCCAACGGAAGCATTGATCGATGGGCTTCGTCCTCCGGTCTGGAGGTAGCATTCTTTCTCCAGTTTAGGGCTCCTTCAATGGTGGCCTCCATTCGGTTTTTTTTATTTTTTATTTTTTATTTATTTTTAATTAGTAAATCAAAATGTAATTTTTAATTTTTTCAAATTTTTAAAAGGAAAAAAAATTATTAAAAAAAAAAAAAACTAATACCCAAATATACAAAAACTTCAGCCGAGGGGTTTTAAAAATTTAGAGATAGAGATGCTCAAAATCTTAGGTAAAAATGAAGGTTAGAAGGTGAGAGGTTGTAAGAACTATGAGGAAGATGAAGATGAGGGTTATAAAAAATCATGACCTGTCAATATTTATTTAATAATATGTCACATAATTAATGAAGTTTCTCTCCACACCTACACCATAAGGTTGTGAGTTCGAGTCTGTCCCCCTTCCTCCAAATCCTGAATTATTGTAATATTTAAAAATTTTTTTAAAAAAAAACTTTAAATATAGTTGTATTACCTTTAATTTTTTTTAAAAAAAGACCAATTTCATCACATCATTCCAAGTCTTTCAAGGACCTTATAAATATAATTTTATTACTTTTGATTTAGGAATATTTTTGTATTATTTTAACCATAATATTTATTTATTTTTTAATGTAACCATAATATTTTGATTCATAAGAAAAAACCCATAAATATAATATTCAGTTTATATTTTTCGATGCCCGCACATCGTGCGGGTTGTAAACTCGTTAATTAACAAAACCACCAATGGAGCATAATGCATACTCTTCAATTATTAGGTAAATAAATACGGAGCTCTTAGTATATAAAAAAAGTCTAATAATTAATCAGTAATCACTATCTAAAAGTGTAAGCTATAAAATTATAGCTCAAACTCAGTACTCACTTAAAATTGTTAAACTATAGTAATGTTAGGCTACCCAAAAAATTTATCCATATTAGATGTCATATAAGTTCATAAATTAACATGCCATGTTATATGAGTTCTTAAATTAACATGTCGTAACAAAAAAAAAAAATTCATATAGAAGAAAATGAAATATTCTGAATTTAGTTTAAAAATAAAAATAAAAGTTTAGTGGCATAAATAACTTACTTCGTATAGTGTCTACAATTTCTTGCCAAAGCCAACAACACTAAGTAACCTGTAAACAAAAAACACATTAGATAGTCTCAATAAGTTATTATGTAACATTGTAATAAAGCATTAAAGAATCTCAAAATAATATAGTTTATGATATTGACCATCTAGCTAATCCAAAAACTAGGACTAATAAAGAAAATACAATACAAACTTCACAAGAAACAACAAAATTGAAAAACAATTAACCTTGTTGGGAAAGTTTCTGAATATATATAATTGCCAAAAATACACTCTCTCTTTATTCATAACCCGCAGTAACGAAAAAAAACATAACATAATACTCATATTATTATTTTTAATAAAAAATTCACATAGAAGAAAATGACATATTCTAAATTTAGTTAAAAAAATAGTAAAAGTATAGCGGCATAAATAACTTAACTCGTATATTGTCTACAATTTCCTGCCAAAGCCAAGTAGCCAATAACACTTGTTTAACTTGTAAACAAAAAATACATTAGATAATGTCAAAAAGCTATTACGTAGCATTGTAATAAAGCTTTAAAGAATCTCAAAATAATTTAATTTAGGATATTGACCATCTAGCTAATCTAAAGACTATAACTAACAAAGAAAATATAATACAAACTTCACAAGAAAAACAAGATTGAAAAAAATTAGGGCCTGTCCTGCAACATGTTTTCAGTCTGTTTTTGTTTTTGTTTTCCAAAAATGATTTCGAATTCGCGTTTGGTAACCGTTTTTCATTGTATTTTCAAAATACAAAAACAAAATGATAAATAAAACCAGTGTTAAAAGTAGAGATTTTGAAAAACCAAAAAAGTTGTTTTTCTTGTATTTGTTTTTTTTTTCCAAATGAAGTGGGTCCCATATCATTAAATAAGTGGGCCCCATATCATTAATATATATTTTATTTTAATAAAAAAAAAAAATTTCACCGACTTTTTCTTCCTCTTCTTCCTCTTCTTCTTCTTCCCGCCGAGTTCTTCTTCCCACCGCTCTGCATCTCGCCGCCGAGATTTCTTCTTCTTCTTCCTTCTTCTTCTTCTTCTTCCTCTTCTTCCTCTTCTTCTTCTTCCCGTCGAGATCTGCCCTGCATCTCGCCGGCGAGATCTGCTTTGCATCTCGCCGCCGAGATCTCTTCTTCTTCCTTCTCCTTCTTCTTCTTCTTCTTCTTCTTCCTCTTCCTCCCGCCACCAATCTACGTCGCTTCCTGCCACCGATCACCGCCGATCTGGTCTTCTTCTTGTTCTTCTTCTTCTTCCTCTTCCTCTTCCTCTTCCTCTTCAACTGTTAAATTTGTTAAACCCTAAATTAAATTACAAAATGTTTTTTTTATTAATTATTTAATCATTTATTTATAATTGTTATAATATTAAACAAAAATTAAAAATTGATATTTCAATTTTCGAAAGTTTTCAGTTATCCTACCAGACGCGTTTTTTCCGTTTTTATTTTCAAAATATGGATTCCAATAAATGTTACCAGACACGTATACGGAATTCAAAAATAAAACCAAAAAAACTGTTTTCATTTTCATTTTCTTTTCGAAAAACAAAAACAAAAAACAGTTTGCAGGACGGGCCCTTAGCCTTGTTGAGAATGTTTTTGAATATATATAATTGTCAAAAATACACTTTCTCTATGTTCACAACCATCAGCAAAAAAAGAAGAAGACATATATGACCAGATATACAATGTCTATAATACAATTTTTAAACTTTACATTAAAGGGTGTCACAAAAAGATGTGCCATATTGGAACAAACCCATTTAGCAAAATTGTAAAACAAAAAAACAAACAAACAAAAAACACAATTCAAATGACATTAAATATAAGAAAACCAAAGTTCTTGTTAGTCACTCAAATTGAATCAACCAAAGAACAGAGAGTTTTTTTTATCTTTGTTTTGTTTTAGTGTCTATTAGAACTCGAAATGGGCTTTGTTGGGCTGGGTTTGGACCTCAATAAAACATATTTGTACTCTAAACTAATGACAACTCTACATATAATTCTGCTTTAAGTTTTAAATATTTTTGCATTAACTTTCTGATAGAAAAATATAATGTAATAAGGTTTGATTTGTTCTTTAAAAATAAAAGGGCAACACATTACCCAAAAATTCACTCTTTCCAATTCCACTACCTCTCTCTCTTCCTTTTACCTCACATGTTTCCAGACTTAAAAAATCCAGACACTCATTATCTCTTTTCTTTTCCATCTCCAAAAACTATTCATCTCTCATCTCATACAGAGCACTAAAACTTTAAATCTCTTCTTCTCTTCTTCATATTTCATTTCTTCATCTCTAATTGTTCTAGATTTGTTATTTTCTTCTCTTTTCAGATGTTTTTTTTATCTTAGTTTTCTTATCTTTTTCGGCTTTTTTGTTTTAAAATTGTTTTTTGTTTTTAATTATTTCTTGATTTAAAGTTTTAATTTTTTTTCTACAACATCAGATTCTATTTTTTTTCCTATCATAGTTTAGATTTCCTGTCTTCATAGATTATAGTTGAGATTTCTTTCTTCTTCGGATCTTTGATTTGATGATTTTTTTAGGTTTCTTTAGATTTCAACATCAGATTAGATTTTAGGTTTCTTTAGATCTGTTATTTTCTCCTGTTTTGGTTTTATATTTAATGGTTATTTTGACAACTCATCTTCTCTTCTTCGGATCTTCTGTTATTCTAAAGTTTATTTTTTTTTCCTCGGTCTATTATTACAAAGTTTTTGTTTTTCTTCTCTGTAATCATTATTTTTTCTTTTCTTCTGCCAGGTTCAATTTTGTGCCTTTTTTTGGTGTAGATCTTAGATTTAAATTCTGAGCTCTAGATTTCAAGATTTGATTTTGTTTCCTGGTTATCTGTTATTTTCTCTCATAAAGATTGTATTTCTTTTTTAGAATTTTATCTATATTTAAATTTAAATTTTTTCTTTTTGTTTCTCTTCAATTTCTGTATGTTCATCATTGTGATGAGAAAGAAAAAATAAAGAGAAACAAAAACACTAGAGTTAATATAAAATAAAAGGAAAAAGCAGAAATCTACATTTTAGAATCAAGATCAAATTCAACTAACCCAGATGTGATGCCTGGAATTCCAGTATTCGTTCTCCTTTTTGTTCCTTTTTTTTTTAGCTTTAGGCTTTTATTTTCTCTTGTTATGGTTTATTTTTGTTTTCCAGGATTTCCCCTTGTTCATCATCCTATTGTGATTTTAAATTCATCAAACCCAGTAAAAAAAAAAATCAATCATATTCAACCATCATCATCACAACTACAAGTTAAAGCAATAAAATAAAAATCCACAAACCTCAATGCGATGCCTTTAGATCCAACAATCGGTTGATTTCCTTTGCTCATTTTTGGGTTTTTTTTTTTTTTTTTTTTTTTTTTTTTTTTTTTTTTTTTTTCAGACTCACTCTTCTCTTTATCTCCATCCTTTTCTTTTATTCCTATTTTTCCACCTCTTCACCGTCACCGCCATCGCCACAACCTAGCATAGCCTTGCATAGTTTGCCACCTTCAATCCAAATAACGTAACACAAACACGTAAAAAGGAAAAGGAAAGGATAAAATGGTAAATATAAGGCTGTTAAAAAAAAAAAAAAAAAAAAAGGATATAATGGTAAATCGGACAATTGGAGGCAGTAAAACCAAAAAGGACACACAGGGAAATACCGTAAATGGTCACACCATGAATTACCCTTTTAGAAAAATAAGGCTCTTTTATATATATACGGAAATTATCCTATCAGTGCATCCTGATAGAATTATATAAGGATATTGAATGTGAGTCACTCGTTTTACATACCTTGACTTGTTATGTATGCACTTGTCAAATCACTGTTATAAATGAGTGGCTCACATTCAATATCCTGATAAAGTTATATCAGTGCATCCTGATAGGATCGGGACCGTATATATATATAGGATTAGATTTTCTATTTTTTAAATGCACATGCTGACATGCATACCCGATCAAACCAGTCTTGAATCTTGACGACTCCACTGTACAATTTCAAATTTATTTTATTTTTATTTTTTATTTCAAATATTTTGGGTATTAAATTATTAAAAAAATAAAAGTCCGGCAATGTTTTTACTTTATTTGACTCTTCACATATGGTAGTCACAGTGGGCCTAGCCCACTCCACACCCAGGGCCGGCCCTTACAATATAGAGGTCCAGAACGAAAAAAATTGTTTTATTATTATTGGATCCATTTTAAAAAAAAATATTTTGAACACCTCTATTTTAGGAGAAGAACTTGGTTGCATCCGATGCACCATGCATCTCCCACCCTGATGTTGCCATGTCAGCAAAGCTGAGCTGACATGGCAACATCAGGGTGGGAGATGCATGGTGCATCCCGCTGTACCCAAGATTTAGTCCTATTTTAGATACAAATTTACAGACTTAAAAGATCTAATAACTAATATGAAATAGTTTTGGACCTATTTTTTAAAACAATATTTGAAATTTGAATCTTTTCGTTTAAAACATAAACTTTTAGGTCTAAAACCATATATTAATCTAAAAAATTAATTTTATTTGTAAAAAAATAAAACAATTTTCGCCATTTTCTTTATGGGCCAAGGGCAGGTGCATTCTTTCACAAGCCCAGGGCTGGCACTGTCCAAACGCACTCTATTTTTTTTTTTTTTTTTTTGAAATATTAATACAATAATTCGGGGTTTTATAGGGGAGAAGGATATATTCAAACCCACAACCTCGTGATATGGGTGCGAAGCGCATGAGTTTCTATATATTTCTAATATATTTTTTACTGTCTTCCTTGAACAAGACAAACACCTTTTGGAATAAAATAAAATAATAATTTTGATTTTGAGAGTGGAGTATTATCTTTTCCATCCACGGTAGCCCATCACCACTGATATTTGATTGAATTGATTCAGGAACATGTGCCCTAATTAAAGACAAAAATGAAATTACACAAAATTACCTTGGAGTTTACCTTTTTACATTTGATGGTATAAAAATGGACACTCACCCACAGTTAAGTTTTACTGTCGATTAAATTTGATTTTTTTTATTAAATTTTAAGTATTACACTATTACATAAATTGAGGGGTTTTTCTGAAGAGAGGAAGGACTCGAACCCACAACCTCATGGTGCAGGTGTGAAGGGTTTTACCACTAGACACCATCGATTAAATTTGATCACTCTCTCTACTTAAACAATAAAAATATCAAAACGAGTAAATATGAAAATAAAACTTATAATAAATTTAAAATGAAATAAACGTTAAATTTAAAATTTAATTAAACAGAGAAAACATAGAAATTAAAACCAATGAAGAAATTGGATTATAAGTGGAGAAAACATGGAAACTAAACAATGAAGGAATTGGATTATAAGTTATGAAAAGAAAACTTAAAATAAATTTAAGATTATATATATATATATATATATATATATATATATATATATATAGTGATTCTCTTATAAGGGATTCCTTATTTTAATTTCAGTAAGGATCACCATGAAATCATATCGATTTGAATGAATTTTAATCTGAATTTTTTTGTAGATGATAAGTTCGTTGAAATCTACCTATGAATAAAATTTGAGAATTTTTCAAGCACGAAAACTATTTTTACCGATTTTTTTTAAATATGAAGGCATTAGAAAAATAGGCGAAATATAGGAAATTCAAGAAAAATAGTTTTCGTGCTTGAAAAATTCTCAAATTTTATTTATAGGTAGATTTCAACGAACTTATTATCCACAAAAAAATTCAGATTAAAATTCATTCAAATCGATATGATTTCATGGTGGTTCTTACCGAAATTAAAATAAGGGATCCCTTATGAGAGAACCACTGTATATATATATATATATATATATATATATATATTTATATATAATAAAATTTAATCAGAAACAATGAAGGGTTCGGGAGACCTCAAGGGTATAGCTCAGCTAGTAGATTGACGAGCTTAGGGCTTGGACAAATAACTCTCCAATGAGTGGCTATAGATATCATGAGCTATTTGCATTACTTAGGTGGTACGGTGGTCACTTTCAACTAGAGCCCTTAGTTCTTTCGCGGATAAGCCTGCTAAGATGGGTTCAAGCCTGAGTAGGGATATGCTTGGGTAGACATTTTGATTTCGATCTTGTGATGCTCTGTTTTTTTTGCTTTCGTGTTGCCTGGGGGTTGTTAGCTGGGCGTTTATCTCTTATATTTGTGGGGTTTCAGTTGGGTTTCTTTTGTTTCTGCCTTTCTCTGTGCTTTTTTTTGTTGCTGCTCGTGGTTTCTGCTTTGTTGTGAGCGGTTGTTTTGCTCTCTTTTGTTTGTTGTAGGCGTATGCCCTTGCTGTTTTTTTGGTAATCAAGTTCGCCGTTCAAAAAAAAAAAATAGAAAGAAAATAACAGAGACCATTGTAAAGGAATATAATCAAAATCTAACTAGCTACATGCAAAGATATGGTGTGTCAAGGTGCACCAAAATAAACCTAAAAATCCAATAATTGGAAATTAAAAACACACTGCCTAAAAGCAGAAATAAAACAAAGTCGCACAAGCAGCTCAAGAGTCTTGGGCACCATCTCCACCATGTCTGGCTTTAGCCTCCCTTGAGCAGCAGTTTCTTCTGCTTCCCTTTGCAGATGTGCAAAAAGTCAACACTACCACCATTCAGAGAGGGTCGAGAGTAAGTCCAACTCAGTCACTTGGACCAGCAGCCGAAAGACGATCCATGGATGCCTGAAGACCATCCATCCTCTGATTTATCTCCTCCTGTAAACCGGTAAACCTAGTATCCAGGCTTCCTATGCTCTGACTGACCCCCTTAATGGCAGTAAATATGTCCTCCACCCAGTTTGGTCTCTGATCACCCGGAAGAACATCACCAGCATCACCCTGAGGAACATCACCAGCATCGCCCTGATCATCCTGATGACCTCTATGCCTCTTCCTAGAACCTGAAGATGGTATAGTCTCCACTCCCCTAGGACTGGCAAGTTCGTTGTATGTCTTCCGATTCAGGGCACCCATTGGCCTTAAGATGTCTTCACTTTCATTGTAGACAGGAATCCCGGCAAGAGAGCAAAAGTAGGTGATCAAACATGGAAAAGGAAGAGATGGAGTTTTCATATTACCAGCTGCATAAATCTCTTGGTGAATGTATCTGCCAATATTGATGTCACATCTCTCCTTCATGCAGTATAGGAGTTTTGCCACTTCCAGATTAGTCTCGGTACGATGCAAGTTCGGCCTCAGGGAATTACCAAAGAAGATGTTCCAGAAAGCCAACTCAAAATGCAGCTCTGAGTGCCTCAACGGAGACTGAAAAGTCCACATACTGTTACCATTCATCCTGAGCGCTTCAGCCAAACCCTCATTGTTATCAAACATGTCGAGCATACCGATTCCACGATACAGATCATGGTCTGGTGTGGAGAATCTCTTGTTGATGTCGCTGGCACTGAAAGAAACATCAACACCTCGAACTCTTACAGAACCACCCATGCAAAAGACGTCAGGAACCATACTGGCATAAAACTCACGAACGATGTCGGCGTTGGCATTTGGGGGATGTGCCACATACTCCGTCCATTGCCTCTGAACCACAGTCCTAGACACATCGGTATTCCGAAGCTCAGTTAAACTGATCCCCCTCTCCAGGATAAGCTTCTTCTTCTTGAACTTCTCCAGTCGACTTTCAAAGTCCAGATTGGGTTTGCCGGAAGAAGGTGCAGTAGCCTTACTCTTTTCCTTGGGATTTGGACGGCTGGAGGAGGATGCCATACCTTTGTCCTTGTCACCAAAATTCTTCTTCTCTAAGGTAGTCACCTTGGAGCTAAGTGTGGAGATTTCTTCCTCTTGATCATGTATGATATCTCTAAACCTTTGAACTAGGTTTTGCGAATCTTGCTTGCTCTCTTCAAGAGTACGAATATTTTCTTCCAAAGAAATCCTCCATTTCTTCAATTCCCGATTTTCCTTGGAGAGCTTTGTGTTCTTCTTCAAGGCTCTAAGAAGGTTCTTCTGAAACTCATCCATTTCATCATCATCATAATCGTCTCTGGATGAGGTAGATACCTCACATTCAGAAGATAAGTTCATCGGACCTCTATGGGCCGGAACTTCCACCTGAATATGTATGCAATGCAGTTCAAATGCATGATAACATTAAAAAAAAAGGAAAGAAAAAAAGAAAAAACTTATTATTAATTGCAGCTAATATGATTTATAAAAACAGTTTACAGTCCTATAAATCACATAAGACAGAAAAGTCAGATTCTAATAAGGTTATTGATATTATTCAAAATTATTCTTTTACTTATTCAAGTGACCTGCAATTCAGTAGTTGTACATGTTATTAGTATTAGAATGACCGCATAAGTTTAAGATAACAATGATCAAGGAGTTATTAAGTTGATTGCAGCTAACGCTAAACAGAATGAAGAATATATCTTCATTCTTCCTGAAAATGAAAATAAATACCTAAATCGAACCCCAGTCCAGATGATTCAACTTCAATTACTTGTATCTTTGAACATTCCAATCAACCAAACAAGTGTAAATGCAGAACCTTTTCCATGCAATTAACACTGCATTCGAAACACAATACAACCGTACCTCTTCCCTCACCATCCGTGCATTCTCCTCTTCCAGTTGTGTCACCGGAGACTCCAGCTCCACTGTATAAGCCTGAATATAAAAAAGATACACCATCAAAATTCATTCAACTTCAAAAGGTAACCAAGTTTTGTATTTCTTCATATGAACATTCAACAAAAATTCCAACTTTAAAAAAAAAAAAAAAAAAAAAAAAACCAAACTAAATTATGCTTAAATTCATTTAATTTAACATCATGGCAGCAATTCACGGGTAACCAAGTTCTGTTTGATCACCTGGAGATGAGTTAGTTAACTAAGTTCTAAATTTCTTCACATGAACATTCGACCAAAATTCCAACTTTATTTTATAAAAAATAAATAAATAAATAAATAAATTGTATAAAAAAAAAACCCAACTAAATTGTGCTTAAATTCATTTAAGCTAACATCATGACAGCATAATTAATTGCCTTAATTTTACCAAATTGTAAACTGAGGTTGAATTTCCCAAAATATTTAAGAATAATAAATTAAAAAATAAAACAAAGAAACAAACCTGCTTGCGCTCTCGAGAGCTACCCTCTCGTGTCATCGACTCTCCGCGGGTGCAGAACGACACCGGCTCCGGCGGCGGTGTGACGTAGATGTTCTTCAGAAGATCTTCCATTTTCATGGAGCCCAAGCTCTGAGGGTTTGATAATGATGGTGGATTGCCTGGATTTTCTTCGTGTTGGTTTTGGAGATCGGCGAGGATGCTGGAGAAAGATGAACATATAGGAGGCGGTTGACATGGAAGATCCGGATTGGTCGTTGACGTGGTCGCCGTCAGTATCACCTTCGACGACGCCATCAATTTTTTCAACCCCGATTTTCTAGGGTTCTACACTCACTTCTACTACTTCTCTTCTTCTTCGCGCTTCTTTACTTCGGATTTTTTTTTTAAAATATTTACTCTCTCTGTAGGTACGTGGAACGTTTTGATTGGGCAGGAGTTCAAACGGAGAGTTCTTTTTTTTTTTTTTAGTGGTGCTATTGACATATCCCTATTGATCTACTTATACCCCACTTTTTAAATTATTTAGTATTATCTTTTTTTCTTTATCAAAATTACTAAAAAAGACATACAATTTAAGAAAAAAAAAATCTATAAAAAAAATCTAATAAAACCCCACATTCGTTTTCAAAAAACAAAAAAGCTCTTTTAATATTTTTCTTGAATTTTTTTTTTCATAACTCTTAAACCCTAAAAATACTTGTATTGGATCTTATTTAAACAATAAATAAAAAACTTTGGGTGCATTAGACAAATGAAAACACTAATTTTTTTGAACATCAGGCTTTACCTATGAACACTAATTTTCTATAAGTTGTCACGTTATTAGTACAATAATTTTAAAGAGACAAGGACTGCATACGTATGTATTTCTTGGTTATAAGCCGTGAAAGCAACTCTACCCAATATCTATTGCTCTCCAATGTAGGCATGTGCAAGGATCGAGAAAATGCCTTCCGGAGATTTCCTGTTCTCAAGGACTACTTCAAGAACATGAAGTCTCACATTCTTTTTAACTTATTTACGAAAAGAGTTCACGAGAATTCTCTACCAGAAGAATTGGAGGGGAAATTGTTTACTGGTTCATCTTTTGAGAGGTTGCTAACAATGGGGATCGAATCATCCCACAAAATGGTTCTCAAAGTCCTATGACTTTCTGGCTTTTTCTATAAAGCTTGATGCTCCAAAAAAAAAAAAAAAAAAAACACTAAAAAAAAAAATAGGAAGAAAAACAAAATAAATTTGTTCATGAGAGGTGAGAGAAAGAGTGAAAGACGAGATCAGAGATAAAGAGATCTGAGATAGATAGAGATATTAGAGATTGAGTTTATTAAGTTTGAAAAATAAGTAAAAGGGTAGTTTTGGAAATAAATAAAATAAATTAATAAAAATATTTAACTTTATTTAATTAAATCAAAATTTAAACAAGTGGAGCATAAATAGATCAGTTGGGGGTGTGCCAATAGCACCACTTTTTTTTTTTTCTTTCAAATAACTCGAGAGTCGAGATCAAGGCATCGAGCTGTCTATAGGGATGACAATGGATCGGATTGGGTATGGATACCCCAATATCCATCCCTGTATCCATTTGAGATATATATCTCCATCCTCGCATCCATCCTCATTTCTAAGTGAGAGGGGCGGATTTGGATAATCCGCTAATTAAGATAGAGATATCCATCCCCGCTCCATTTATATCCGTATCCGATAATTTTTTTTTAAATTTTGGGTTAATATTAAAACCTCCCCTCACCTTTGAACTATTATTGGATATATAGTTACAAACGCTTTTATTTTAGAAACCTCCCCTATAGACTGATACCGTTAGCATTCTGTTAATGTTGATTATGTTTGACCATTATAAAGTCTAAAATATCCCTATTTAAGCTTCAGTTGTATAAATTGACCATTATACCCTCATCTTTTACTAAATAAATTAATAAAATAATACAAAGAAGTTATTTTGTGGACAATTTTATCCCTAAAAATAACATAATTATAAATAAACCAAAAGCATTTAAAATGAGTATTGTTGCTTGGCTTGATCAATATAATGGAATTCTCTTTCTTTCTTTCTTTTTTTCTTAAATTTTCTTCACATTTTTTTTCCAAAATAAAACAATGCTTGTACATTCAAATTTGCAGAAAAATAACTCAGAGTTTGTATTGCATTTTGTATCATGCAAAGATAATAAAATAAAAAATAAAAAAATACACTCCAATGAAATTGTTGAAATAAAAACCAACATTAAACATTCAATTATAGCTTCAAAAGCAGTGTGATGGATTTGTACCATGGCATAAAACATTCAAGTCAATCTGGTACATTACCAGCACACTAATTACAAGCCAATTGCAACACAAGAAACTAGCCTATCACATTTTATATTTCCTAAGTTCCATCCTGATAAAATGTAGTTATCAGCTACATCTAGGCAATAATACTACAACACTTACACTAAACTGACAAAAAGAGAGAAAAAGCAGTTGTGAATCAATTCATAGGAGGTCATCCCAATTTAAATCCAGTCTACCATTGTCTGCAATAACACAATTAAATTGCATCAACAACTACAAAACTCAATATCAATACATGTATAACCATAAAAATAAAAAATAAAAGTCCAATGACAATTTACACTTACTTGGATTATCTTCTGCATTTGTTGTTGTGTTTTCACCAGCACCATACACATATTGCTGAGAAAAAGGAGCCTCCATTTCTTGAGATTCATGTTGGATCATAGATACAACAGGCTGAGATGACATTCCTACCACAGTATTAGAGGAGTTGCCAACCTATGGTGACATATCAAATTAATATAAAACAATTTATTACAAAAACATATTTAAATGTACAATATTTAAATGAAAGATACAAACCTCATATGACATTGTTCTTGTTGGCGACTGTGATGATTTTGAAACAACATTTCTAGAATTTCCCTGCTCCAAATTAAAATGACAGCATTAACATCATTAAAAAAAAAAAAAAAAAAAAAAAAAGACAAATAAATAGATAAATAGATAAACACTGTTTACATCAACCTTATCTCTGATCCTTGGATTTATTGCTTCAGGATTTTCTGTACAGGTCCTTTTATTGTGCCCCAAAACATGACATATTCTGCATCTCATACTAGTTACCCTTTTATGAGCTACAGGCTCTTCTGGTTTTCTTCTCCTTGTAGTTTTAGGCCTACCGGGGCCTCTTTTTTTGATAGGTGGCAATATAGTAGTACCTTCAACTTCAGGCCATGCAACCTCATCGAGAATAGGATGGATCATATGTGAGTATGTTCTTAAAAAAGCTTCCTTTTTCAAGCGGGGATCTATAAAATTCATGACATTCATTCCCAAAGTGTTGATATATACAACACATAGCATGTTTACATGGAATGCCTGAAACTTGCCACTCCCCACAATCACAGTTCTGTTCATTCAATTTAATGCAAAAATTTCTTAACAATTCTTTCACCTCATACACATCAGGCCCTGCCTTAATTGGAGAGAGTTCCCTAGCCTTTTCTTGCAATGTCTTTATTTTCCTATGTATAACAGGTGGTAATTCAGTCTTCCATGCATGAGCCTTTGTTCTTCTTTTTTCAAGCTTCTTCATCAACTTTCTCCTTATGCTTTCAAGCATGGTCAATACCGGTTGCCTTCTAAACTTGTTGATAACCCCATTCCAACACTCTGTAATGTTGTTTGTAACATGATCAGTGCAAATGTACGGATCAAATGCATGTCTAGACCAATGCTTAGGGTCGTATTCCATCATATAATTATATGCTTCATTATCTAGATTCCATATTTTCTGCATTGTGGCTTTAAATTTGTGTACATCGCAAGTCTTTACAGCAGCATAAAACAATGTCTTATATAGAGGTCCTTTCCATTCTGCCTTGAAATTGGCATACATATGCCTTGCACAATGCCTTATTCCAGCATCTGGCCAAAATAACTTCATAGCTTGGAGTACACCTTTCTGATGGTCACTCATGAAACATGGCATCCTTCTCCTCTCTACGTGAAGATGCTGATACAAGTGTTCAAGGAACCACCCCCAGCTCTCAGAAGTTTCTCCTTCACAAATACATACAGCAATAGGAAAAATACCACAGTTAGCATCTATCCCCACGGCAGACAATAACATCCCACCATATCTATTCTTTAGATGACATCCATCTATGCCGATGAATGGCCTACATCCGGCCAAATATCCATATTTTTGCGCTTCAAAGCTCAAGAAAAACCTTAGAAAGTGTTGCGGTCCACCAGGGAGTGGTTGGTGCAACTTCAACATTGTCATTGAACCTTGATTTTTAATCCTCACAATATTGCCATACTTCCAAAACTTATTGTATGATTCCTTTTGGTTTTCATTTGAACCTTCAAGGGCTATTGTTCTTACCCCATGCAACTTCTGTTCAGAAACAGCAACATTGTAGTCTTTTAACAATTCAGTAGCCAATATACTTATTTTGATATCAGGATTTTCCATTATGAAAGTCTTATACTTTCGAGCTATCCATGTTGCTGTCACTTCCAATCTTTTTGTCTGTCTATTGCATATGTGAGTATTGTTGAAGGATTTAATTTGGTATGTGAAATGATTAATTACGGGAGATGCATGGATCCGCCAAGTGCAATTTCCATTAGCCCCTTTGCATTTTCTAGTCCACTGAGACTTCTCATTTTTCACTCTATCCAAGTCAAATCCCTCTTGTATTACATAGTCACTAATCACCTACCGAAAGTGTTCTAGATCATTGAATAACATCCCTACCTCTAGTGTGATTCTACCACCTTGATTCTCCCTAAAAACCCTCCCTCTAATCTGGCATGAATGAGCACTCTTATCAGTATCACCGTCATCATCAGATGATCGTACAGGTGTTTGGGGCTCATCTTCTGATTCAATATCTAATATCTCATCTTTATCATCCTCTTCCGACCCACTACCATGCTCTTGCTCAACAAACACATCCACATCATCAGATGACTGTAGTATGGGAGCTGTATGTGGTTGTCCATTTAATGACAATGGTTCCATATCAAAATGTATGATATAGGTATCATGTTGCCCAAATTGGTAGAAAACTTCCAATAGATCACTATTTGATTCCACTAACCTCATTTCACCACTCCAAGGAAGATAAGCATGAGTAATGCATTTGTCATGTTGTGGATTAAAATCTTTACCAGCCTCTCCCATTGTAGCCTCCCATAACATGTAAAGGCTGAAATAATCAGGATCAATGCTACCCAATTCAAGTTCTTGGCTATTTAAGTTGACGTACAGTGTATACATCTCTAACCTAAAAACAAAAACAATATATAACATATCCACCAAACAAAATGGTTACAAAACCATAATTTACATTATTAAGCGATCTCTAACAATTTGTATTCAAAATCTAACAAACTCAAGGATTAAAACACAACAAAACACCAAAAAAATCTATTCACAACATGAACCCAAACCCAAACAAAATATTTCATTTATGTAACTATTAAACAACAAACAATCAATGTATAATAAAACCCTAAAGTCTATAAAATAGCTTTAATAACAACAACAAAAAACAAAAAACAAAAAACAAATGTTTTAAAAAAACAAACTTTTAGTAAAAAAAAAAAAAAAAAAGGCAAATATTTAAAAACTAATTGTTCAAAAATTTTAGCAATGCAGACATACAAAATAGCCAGAGAAAAAAAAAAACAATTTTTTCTTCAATAATTCGAACTAAAACTTAAATCATTGTTGTAAACAAAAATAACTGTGCAGATTATGACAAACTCAAAACAAACTTTTCTTATAAACCGAAGAAAAAGCATCATAACTATAACATATCCACCAAACAAAATGGTTACAAAGCCATAATTTACATTATTAAGCTATCTCTAACAATTTATATTCAAAATCAAACAAACTCAAGAATTAAAACACAACAAAACACCAAAAAAATATGTTCACGACATGAACCCATACCCAAACAAAAAGACAACAAAAAAGTCTAACCTTTCAAAGGGGAACACAGTAGCCTTAGTGATAGAGAAAGATAAAAGCTTGGTGATTTTGAAAAATGTAAGCTTTTGGTGTTTGAACAATCTGGAATCGACTTTTTAGAGCGGTAGAGTTTTGTTTACCAAAGAGTTTTTCTGAGAGTGGTGTCTGCTCAAAAGGTTGGCTGATGGAAGTGAAATGATGTTTTAGGCGGCTATTCACATTTCCCAATTTTTATTTTTTATTTTTTTCCTAATATTGTAAAAGTCAATTTTGCCCTTAATACCCAAACGGAATGTTACCGGTGTTAGTGCATAGGGGAGGTTTCTAAAATAAAAGCATTTGTAACTATACATCCAATAATAGTTCAAAGATGAGGGGAGGTTTTTAATATTAAACCTTAAATTTTTATAGTTTATAAGAGAAAAATGTAACTAAAATATGTAGTGGTACATTTTATCCTATTTAAAGATAAACAAATACATCCAATAAAATTCAAATATAAAAATTAATAATATTTTATATAATTAGAATTAATAATCACATAATAAATTTTTATATTTTTAAAATATTAAAATCTATAATGGATACGGATGGGGATGGATATCGTTCCCCATCCTCGAAAATAAAATGGATATCAGGATGACATCCATCCTCGCTCCGTCCCCGAAATAATAGTATCCATCCCCATTTAAATGGAATGGATTCTTACGGATATCCATATCCATGGATAATTTTGCCATCCCTAGATTTCTGAGAGCATCAATCAGACCAATCGGTCTTGTCTAGCCAGCAGTTTTAAATGTGAATATAACTGAACAAAGAGAGAAGGAGAATGTCAGGGGTATTTTTGACATTATGGTTGTGGGCATTTTTACAATCCATTATCTTTCTATGTTCAATTTTAAAAACTTTATCGTATAATAAATTTATCTTAATTAAAATTACTAAAGATAAAAAAAACAAAAAAAAAAAAAAAAAATTCTAAACACAAACCAGTTTTCATAAATTCCAACGTTATTTATTTATCTTTTTTTTTTTTTCTTATTTCACAAACCCTAAAACATATTTTTCAATATATATATTTACATGATCTAATTTGTCTATGCATGAGGCAATTGAGGTAGTTGTTTAAGAGCATCTCTAATGCAATAGTGGCTTGTGAAAAAAAAAAAAAAAAAAGATGTCATTTAGGATTAATAGACATTCTATTAATAAATCTTTCTCCAATGCAACCATGTATATTCAACCTCAAATTGAGGTGGCAAAAAAAATTAGACATTGTCAACATGACCGTCTATTTTCAGACGGTCTGTTGCACAACTATTTTTTCGGTTGACTTGACAAGTATTTAAAACTGACATTAATATTTAATATATTTTTGGTAAGGAAATAAAATATAAAATAAAACAGGAAAAAAATGGACATATCATTAAAAAAAATTGTGTTTTATACAGAAGCATTGGAGACCAAATTTTGAGTTGATTGTCTATCAAGTCTATTTTTATACCACATGTTAATGATTATTGGTATGCAAGCCACTTTTACATTGGAGATGCTCTGAGGCCCACCTAAAATTAAGGCCTCATATTAGGAATATTATCCTTAATATAATATAAAATTAATTAATTGTCTTAAAATTTAATATTCAATATTTTCAATATTAAAACAACTTCTACCAATAAAAAAAAAAAAAAAAATTTAAATCTCTTAAGGATAAAACTTTCCAATTTTCAAGTAAACAACATTTAAGTGGACTTAAATTTTACTTAATGAAATTATTATTTCATTGATTTTATTTACATCTTCTATATTCAATCAAACTCTCTTCCTGCAATCAATCTCTCTTAGAAAAAATTGGGCAATAAATCCAAGGTCTATAATTTCAAAAAATAAAAAATAAAAAATCCAAGATCTGTTTTAATTTTTCGCCTAAGACCTCTGACACCCTTGAGCCGCCCTTGTATGTATGTTAAACGTTTATTAAACTTAAGGAGAACCTTGAATTGGTGAGTTGTTTGTTGTGATAAGAGTCGGCACTCAGCATGATGACTTTTCTTTGTCTTTCTCTCTAGGCTCTTGTAATCACGTTGCTTAGGATGGTTGTTTGTTGTGATTTTCTTTTTCTGGGTTTCTTATTTCCTTCATGGTTTTGTAAACTGATTGAAGATAATGTAGTTGTTTGTTCTGGTGCTTATTGAAGTTTTTTTGTTTAAAAAAAAAAACCTTCAATTAATGAATTTTTATTGTTTTAAAAAAAAAACTTAAATTACTGAAAGCCATCGAATCTTAGGAGAGTGTATTCAATTAAGATTTTTAAAAACTTTTAATGACTTTTATGGAATCAAAAGTTTAGGTGTATTCAATGTAGACTTTTAATGAATCTATAAAAGTCATGGGATATTCAATACAGACATTTTTAGACTTTAAAAAAGTCTTTAAAAGTCATGTGGTATTCAATCAAGACTTTTTAATAGTCTATGAAAATTAGGAGGAATTCAATATTTCAATGGCTTTTAATGACTTTAAAATATCATTGACTTTTAATGACTTTTAGCTATAACAAATCTCACAATTTGTTTTTTATTCCTATCAAAGACTTTGAATGACTTAAAAAAAAAAAAAAAAAAAAAAAAAAAAAAAAATAGAAAGAATTTCACTTTAGAAATAAAAACATAAAACTCTTTGAAAAATATCAACCACCAAACCTATGTTCTATTTTCAAATAAAAGCACATTCATTCATAACAAATTTCCTAAATAAAATAAAACGAATAACTTTTAAAATGAATAAACATTATAAAAAAAAAAAACATACAAACATTAACAATCTATAACAAATATATATATTTAAACAACTCTCCATCAGCTATGAAATTAAGGACGAGAGATTTCATTTTTTTTTTTTACCTATCTTTTCAAAGCAACTAGGTAAAACCAAAACAAATCAAATGAACTTCATTTATGTAAAATAAAATAATAAAAGACAAAAACCACAACTTAACCATGCCAATATGCCATAATCAAAGTCGCGTATGAGCGTGACTCCATGTAATTATCATCAATATCAAACTAAACACTTTTAGGCATAGGTCTTATTCAAGAGCTAGGTGCAGTTTTTATGTTTTATCTTAATAACTTGAATGAATTTCTAGTAGATTTTTTATACTCATTGTCATACTTTCATAGAGACATGTACATGTTAATATTATTGTCGGTTTGCTACATTTATTCTAAAAGAAAATTTATAATATTTTGACTAAGTATAAAAAACAAATAAAATTTTGACTAATTATTAAAAAAATAAAAAATGGGAGCATGATGTCTTTGTGATGCAAAATATAATTAAAATAAAAATAAAAATTTTAAAATCACACACACACACACACACACACACACACACACACACACATATATGTAAGGTTCCCGTTTATTGATTGGCTTATTTCGTGGACAAACCACATGCTGCGGTTTGTTTGTAAGGGTAGTTTAGGTGATTGAGGATCAAGCTCAAAGGCCCTTTCAAGACCTCAAGGGACAAACACTTCAAAGGTATATCTCTTGTGTTTAGGTTTCTTTGAAGAGATTTAGTTGCACACACTCACTTGCCATGCTTACATATTTGTTCAATGATCTTGTGTACATTCTCTTCACATGTCACATTTCACACTTGCACTTTGTTGTTGAATATTGTTGTGTGTTTATGTGTCTTGTAATTCATTTCCCGATATTGTTTGGAAACGTCCGCGCATGCATTAATGTGTGCTTGGTTTAGCGTGAAGACCGCCCACGGAGAATGCCCTTGGCTTCTCCTTTGGTTTCACCACTTTTGATGAATCGATGGTTTAATCGGCGGCCATGACCATTGAATGAAACCGCCGTTTGTGTCCAGAAGTTTCTGGAGCATTTCTGCTGTTATGATCGGCGGCCACGACTGCCGTTCAAAACCACCGATCAGACTTGATCGATTTAATCTCTCGGGTTTGATTCTACGGTTTAATCGGCAATTTGGTAATCGTCGAATGAAACCACCGAAATAAACCGCCATTGTTCCCCTGTTCTTCTCGGGTTGTGATCGGCGGTTGTGATCGATGGCCTAGCTGCCGAATGAAACCGCCGATCATACGCTTTCAGGGGCAAACTTGTCTTTTCACATGCTCTTTTTTTGATATCTATAAATACATCACTTTCTCATCTCTCTGAAACTAACTCTTTCAATACAAGAACCCTAAAGTCTATAGAGAGATTTGTGAGAGAAAAGGCAATCAAGATTGCTCATTTAAATACTCAAAACCATTTTCATATGCATTAAACTTCATCTAGCATCTTCTAGCATATCTAGGATGCTTGCTTGCATGGGTCTTTCATCAACACACTTACTTTGGTAAGTTCTTCACTATTATCATATATAATTAGTGTTTTATTTATCAAGGCATCTCTTTTATTACTTGCATGTTTTTAGATTAATTTCTAATATTCAAGATAAAGATTGTTGTGTTGATATGATTGAGTGTTGAATTGTGATAGCTATCTAGGCTTATTTAATCTATGTTTAGCTAAGCTTTATGACATGTCATTTAGCTATTTATATCTAGGATTGTTTTAATTGCAATATTATCATCTTAGATAAGCATATAGGGTTCCCTAGCTCTAAATTGCATTTTGGATATTTCATATATTCACATAGATTTTATTATCTCTTCATTAAGAACTAAGTCTTGTGTTGCTTACGGGATTAGGTTACTTAAATCACAAGCAATTGAACTAGGTTCACTTATACCGGGATTAGGTAGTGGTGGTGAGTTATACCGGGATTAGGTTGTATTCATCTTACCATTAGTGGATTCGAGGTTCGAGTGTGGCGCACTTACCAGCCCGTGGTTTTTCCCGTGAGGTTTTCCATGTAAATATCAAGTGTTATTTAATATTCCGCACATATTACACTTGCTATATTATATTGACTAGTTAGGGATTTTTTCGTAATCTTGACCTTACACGAAAATTGGGTAAAATTAGTTAAAAGCTATTCACCCCCCCCCCCCCCCCCCCCCCCCCCCCCCCCCCCCCCCCTCCTAGATTAATATTGTACACACCTATAATTTGTTTCAATTGGTATCAGAGTGGGTTCCTAGATATACTTAGGTGATCCTTGCTCATTTTGGTGTGTTTTGCATTTGTGTGATTTTTGTTCATTCATACATTTTGCATACATTTCATTTCATTCATTATACACAATGAGTGGAAACGGTGGCAATAATGAGGGAGCTTCTAGCACGCGACCTCCTCTTCTCACTGGCTTGAATTTTTCCTCATGGAAAGGAAATATGGAATCCTACATATCTCAAATTCACGACTGTGCATGGATGGCGGTTGAAATGGATATGATCTACCTATGATGACTCCCACAGGTGGAGGAGAAGAAGTATTGAAGCCTAAAGCGTAATGGAATGCGCAAAAGTTTGATGCTTCGAATGGAATAGGAAGGCTATGCATGCCATCCTCTGTGCGATGAACGAAAATCAGTATAAACTGATTCAGAATACTAGGATTGCCAATGAGGCATGGGATATCCTAGAAGTCGCACATGAGGGCATCGAGGTCATCAATGACTCAAAGCTTCAAGTTCTCTAAATGTAATTCCAGTTGCTTAGGATGGAAGATGATAAATGCTTTAATGACTTTGAAGTCAAGTTGATGGATATTGTCAATCAAAGCCATCAACTCAGTGACCCATATTTGGATAGGAGAGTCAAGCAGAAAATTATGAGGTCTCTTCTCGATAGGTTTGAATCAAATGTTACGGCTTTAGAAGAAAACAGTGGGTATAAAGACATGAAGCCAAGCGAGGTAATTGGAAGACTCCTCGCCTATGAGTCTAGGAAGGCTCCTAGCTCTACACCTCCGAAAAAGCATAAAGGAATTGCTTTGAAAGCATCTAAGGATGAAAAGAAGGTAAAGAATGACTCGAACAAAGACCTTACCTTATTTGTGAAAATGTTCAACAAGGTTATGAAGTTTAGGAAGAAGGGCTTTGGATCAAAAGGTCAAGACTTGAAGAAAAATGGTCATTTCAAGAAGTTTGAGCCTAGGCAAGAGAGGACCGAAAGGAAAGGGGTCTGATGCTTTGAGTGTGGTGGGATAGGTCACTTTGCCCTCGAATGTGCTAATCACAATGACAAGAAAAAGGGAAAAGCGATAGCCGCCATTTGGAGTGGAAGTAGTGATGACTCCAATGAGGGAGATGAGTCTTCAGGTGAAAAAGATCTCATGGCTAACTTCCTAGCCTTTGCCACCTCTCACAGGAGCAAAAGTGCTAGTGAAAAAGAGGAAGGGAGTCAAGAGGAAAATGACTCAAGTGAAGAATAAAGTGATTCCTCATCTAACTCCATAAATGGATATGAGGAGAAAAAGGTGCTTGCTAAATACCATGCCGAGTTTAATGACTTAGCAATCAAGAGCACGAGAAAGATTCAAAGATTGAGAAAGGAGAATCTTGAACTTTCATCGCATAATGACCACTTAAGTGAATAGGTGGAAAGATCCAAGAAGATTGAAGACAAGCTAAGAGATGAGCTAGCTTTGTCTATGAGGAATGAAGAAGTCTAAAGAGGGAGCTTGAAGAAGAAAATGATCTATGACTAGGATGGCCTCTAGCACCCAAAAACTTGATCGTATGATTAGTGTTGGAAAGAATCCGTGTGACAAGAGGGGTCTTGGGTATGAAGATGGTAAGGAGATCTCAACCTTTAACAAGACCGTGTTTGTTAAGAGCTTGGGCAACAAAGAAGCTTCACTGATGCAAACTCCTAGGAAGAAAATTGATCTAGCACAATGTTCAAATAGTGCACAAGTGAAGGTGGCGTCAAGAAGGTAACCTCAAGCTCAACCTATAAGAGCTTTTCAAGCTAACATTCCTCAACATATGGCTCAAAAAGGAAAAGGACCAATCGTGCAAGCTAAACCTCGGAAGCAAGCTAGACCGGTTCAACAACGAAGATGGATTGAACCTACTCAACCATAAAGACATGGGAAAGCTCTTATGTACACACAAGGACATGGTATAATTCCTTATATCATTCCTACATGTCATTTTTGTGGTTTTGATGGTCATATTAGACCAAGGTGCTTTCGTTATATTAAAATGTGTAGAACTAGAAGAATGATTAAGAAGAAAAATAATAGAGCAATGATGCATGTTCCTAGGAATGATAAGATTGATTTGCTTGATCATAGGACATCTAGAGCCCATGTACTAAAGACCACTAGGAAAGAAAATGCTTTACCTAGGTGGATTAGAAATAATGAAAATGTTTGCCATGTTGCTCAAATTGCCTTAAAGGCTAATTCTTCTAATTTTTGATATTTAGATAGTGGGTGCTTTAGGCACATGACGGGAAATAAGAGTTTCTTCAAAACTCTTGTCATGGAGGAAGGAGGATATGTCACTTTTGGTGATGGATCCAAAAAGAGAGTCGTAGGGAAAGGAACCATTTCCGTTCCCGGATTACCCTTCTTGTCCAATGCTTTATTTGTTGATGGCTTGAAAGCCAATTTGATTAGCATTTCTCATCTTAGTGATGAAGGATTCTCCGTCTTGTTTAGTAAAATGATTGCTCTATCCTAAAGCCCGATGGACAAACCTTGTTGAAAGGTATGAGATCTAGTGACAATTGCTATTGTTTTGAAGCTAGAATGGTCTCAAACAATGCGTCCATAGATGTGCAAATTGAGTTATGGTATGAAAGACTTGGTCACATGAACTTTCAGGATTTACGAATCCTAGGTAAGTTCAATAGTATGCGTGGCCTTCCTAAGCTTGGGAAGAAAGCCAATGGTGTTTGTGGACCTTGCCAACAAGGAAAACAAACCAAAAGCACGCATAAAAAGGGCAAGTATCTCTCCACCAAGGAACCCCTAGAGTTTCTCCACATGGATTTTATAGGTCCCATGTAAACCGAGAGTTTAGGTGGAAAGAGATACATTTTTGTTTGTGTAGATGATTTCTCTAAGTTCACATGGACATATTTTCTTAGAGAAAAATCTGAAACTTTTGACAAGTTTAAAATGCTTTGTAATAAAATTCAAAATGAAATGAACTCAAACATTAAAAGCATAAAATGGATTAGAAGTGACCATGAGAGGGAATTTGAGAATGCCACCTTTGAAACCTATTGCAATAGTGTTGGCATCTCTCATGAGTTTTCGGCTCCTAGGACACCTCAACAAAATGGAATTGTTGAGAGGAAGAATAGGGTCCTTCAAGAGATGGCCCGTGTGATGTTGCTTAGCAACAATATCCCTAGGAACCTATGAGCCGAAGCTGTCAATACGGCTTGCTATTTAGGGAATAAAGTTTTCCTAAGGCCTGGAACTATGAATACTTCCTATGAATTATGGAAAGGTAGAAAGCCAAATGTTAGCTACTTCCACTCCTTTGGAAGCAAATGCTACATTTTAAATGACTGTGATCAACTTGGCAAATTTGATGCTAAGAGTGATGAGGGTATCTTTATTGGCTACACCTTGGATAGTAGAGCCTATAGAGTTTTCAATTTGAAGACTAAAAGCGTCATGGAATCATCCAATGTTGTCATTGATGATGAAAGGCTCAAGTCTAGTGTCCATGAGGAGGAGACTACTAGAGTAGATGACTCTCCTTTGGAGAAGGTTGTGGTGACTCCTAATGTTGGGACGTCTAATGTTATTGATGATGACACACAACCTATTGATAGAGTTCCTTTCTTGAACTCTAAAGAACCCGCTCCATAGGTTAGACAACTTTATAATAAGAATGACATCATTGGAGAAGTTAATGAGGGTGTTAGGACTAGGCGTCAAATAGCTAATCTCATTAGCTACACATGCTACACCTCTCAAATAGAACCCAAAAAGGTTGATGAAGCCTTAAATGATGAATTTTGGGTTCTTGCCATGCAAGAAGAGCTATACCAATTCGAAAGGAATGAGGTTTAGACTCTAGTTCCTATGCCTAAGACCACTAATGTCATAGGCACCAAATGGATATATAGGAACAAATCTGATGAGGATGGCAACATAGTGCGTAACAAGGCTAGTCTTATTGCACAAGGGTACTCTTAAATTGAGGGTATCGACTTTGAGGAGACATTTGCTGCCGTTGGCCGCTTAGAGTCTATTAGGCTACTCTTGTCTATTTCTTATATGCACAAGTTCAAATTGCACCAAATGGACGTCAAGAGTGCCTTTCTCAATGGCTTCTTGCAAAAGGAAGTGTTCGTTGAACAACCCAAGGGGTTTGTGGATGCTCACCACCCCAACCATGTCTATCGCCTCAAGAAGGCTCTTTATGGGTTGAAATAAGCATTGAGGGCTTGGTATGAGTGCCTCACTAAATTTCTTGTTGACAATGACTACACAAGGGGTAGTGTTGACAAGACTCTATTCATCAAGAAAGACAATAATGAGCTCTTTATAGCTCAAATATATGTTAATGATATAGTGTTTGGCTTCATCAACAACACCAAGGTCCAATAATTTGTTGATGTTATGTCTCATGAGTTTAAGATGAGTCTTGTTGGTGAGCTAAGTTACTTCCTAGGTTTGTAAATTAAGCAATTAAATGATGAAATCTTTATAACCAAAGCCAAATATGCCAAAAACATAGTGAAGAAGTTTAGTCTTGAAAATGCCAAACATTGTGATACACCCATGAGTATCACTTGGAAGCTAAGCAAGAATGCTAGTGGAAAAAGTGTGGAACAAACGTTGTATCGGGGCATGATTGGTAGCTTGCTTTATTTGACCGCTAGTAGGCTCGATATCTCTTTTAGTGTGGGTGTGTGTGCTAGGTACCAATCGGATTCTAAGAAGTCCCATCTCTCTTCGATTAAGAGAATCATTCGCTATGTGAATGAGACATCCAATTATGGGATTTGGTACTCTTTTGACACTAATGCTAGTCTTGTAGGCTTTAGTGATGCGGATTGGGCAGGAAATTGTGATGATAGAAAAAGCACATCAGGCGATTGCTTCTTTCTAGGCAACAACTTGGTGTCTTGGTTTTGCAAGAAGCAAAACTCGATTTCCTTGTCCACAGCCGAGGCCAAGTACATAGCCGCGGGGAGTGGATGCACACAACTCCTTTGGATGAAGAAAATGCTAGTAGACTACGAATTCAACCAAGGTACACTCACTCTCTTTTGTGATAAGATGAGTGCTATTAATATTTCTAAGAATCAGGTGTAACGTTCTAGAATTAAGCATATTGACATCCGCCATCATTTCATAAGAGAACTAGTTGAGAATAAATGCATAGTACTTGAACATGTAGGTACTAATGATCAACTAGTGGACTTATTTACTAAACCCTTAGATTCTACTTGATTTAAAACACTTAGTAGATCTATTAGGATTTGTCTCGTGGAGTGATGAGTTTTGGTGATTGACCCCATAAGAGGAACTCAAGCAAAGAGAGCTATTGCATACTTGTCGCATGCAAAAATTTGAAAAATCATATGCTTCTTTATTAATTGCTTGAGTATCTTGGTTGCACATATATTATATGTTATTTTCTTCAATAAGTGTGAATCATGCTTTAATTACAATCCATGTCATATTTATGTTCAAACATGCATTTTTGGACTAGGAGATTTACATAGGAAGTACGCTTTGAATGACCTATAGTTATCTCCATGACATGATGATTCTTTTATAACATGCTAATAACAAATGAAAAGCATGAAATTCATATGACATGCTCAAATGACAAAAGCATGAATTAATGATTGCAATTTCTTAAATGCAAAACAATGTGTGAAATACTAATGAGACTCAAAATGAATAAAGGATCTTGTATCCGTTCAAAGGATTTTAAAATCCAAATGTCTCTTTTTCTTTATTGGTTGAACATGGATACTATCATACGGGTATCATTCCCAGAAAAATCAAATAGGGTGTAAAATCGCTCATGCCATGTTTCGCTTATAAAGTTAGATATAGTTGCTCTTAAATTGAAATCAATAAAATCTATATATCCTTGCTTTTCTCATGACAAATGGTGAAATTGGTTTGAATTCTATTGAAAACCTTTGTTATTTGCTTTGCCAAATACCATTGTATTTTAGACTTGAATGCAACATGTCTTGTATGCAAATCATTTTTTAATTCACACATTTTCATAAAATAAATCTCATTGTTTCTCTCCAATTAATTGAGTTGCATAAAGTGGCTTATATGATTATGCAAATATCTAGTATGCTACTATCTCTCTTTGCTATAAATGACCCGGTTGGGGACTACTCTTTTGCCTATATCATGACAAAAATGGAGAGTAGAATGTGGTAAGGGGAGTTGCTATATGTAGTAGCAAATGCACAAGTTGGGGAGACTTCATATTGAGGGGGAGTAACCCGTTGAGGGGGAGCTTTGCATTCACATACATTGCATGATGTTGTGTTTAAATTCTTAAATGCAAATGCTTGTTTTATTTTCATTTGATCATCTCACATACACTTGCTTTGTAAGTGTAATTTTTTGTTTTGAAGGGTTGATAATTCTACAAGAGATTGAAGACTTGAAGTGTTTTACATTTTTACATCTCTTTGTAATGTAGAATATCATTGTTATCCCGTAGCTTCAATTATGATTGAGATGATCAATGTGAGTGGTGGTTTTGTCACGAAATAGCCAAAGGAGGAGATTGTAAGGTTCACATTTATTGATTGGCTTATTTCGTAGACAAACCATATGTTGGGGTTTGTTTGTAAAGGTAGTTTAGGTGATTAAGGATCAAACTCAAAGGCCCTTTCAAGACCTCAAGGGACAAACACTTCAAAGATATATCTCTAGTGTTTAGGTTTCTTTGAAGAGATTTAGTTGCACACACTCACTTGCCATGCTTGCATATTTGCTCAATGATCTTGTGTGCATTCTCTTTACATGTCACATTTCACACTTGCACTTTGTTGTTGAATATTGTTGTGTGTTTATGTGTCTTGTAATTCGTTTCCCGATATTGTTCGAAAACGTCTGCGCATGCACTAATGTGTGCTTGGTTTAGCGCGAAGACCGCCCACGGAGAATGCCCTTGGCTTCTCCTTTGGTTTCACCACTTTTGGTGAATCGGCGGTTTAATCGATGGCCATGACCATCGATTGAAACCGCCGTTTGTGTCCAGAAGTTTCAGGAGCATTTATACGGTTATGATCAGCGGCCACGACTGCCGTTCAAAACCGTCGATCAGACCTGGTCGATTTAATCTCTCGGGTTTGATTCTACGGTTTAATCGGCGATTTGGTAACTGCCGAATGAAACCGCCGTTGTTCCCCTGTTCTTCTCAGGTTCGATTCAGCGGTTGTGATCGGCGGCTTGGTCACCGAATGAAACCACCAATCGTGCGCTTTCAGGGGCAAACTTGTCTATTCACATGCTCTGTTTTTGATGTCTATAAATACATCACTTTCTCATCTCTCTAAAACTAACTCTTTCAATATAAGAACCCTAAAGTCTATAAAGAGATTTGCGAGAGAAAAGGCAATCAAGATTGCTCATTTAAACACTCAAAACCATTTTCATATGCATTAAACTTCATCTAGCATCTTCTAGCATATCTAGGATGCTTGCTTGCATGGGTCTTTCATCAATACACTTGCTTTGGTAAGTTCTTCACTATTATCATATATAATTAGTGTTTTATTTATCAAGGCATCTCTTTTATTACTTGCATGTTCTTAGATTAATTTCTAATATTCAAGATAGAGATTGTTGTGTTGATATGATTGAGTGTTGTATTGTGATAACTATCTAGGTTTATTTAATCTATGTTTAGCTAAGCTTTATGACATGTCATTTAGCTATTTATATCTAGGATTGTTTTAATTGCAATATTATCATCTTAGATAAGCATATAGGGTTCCCTAGCTCTAAATTGCATTTTGGATATTTCATATATTCACATAGATTTTATTATCTCTTCATTGAGAACTAAGTCTTGTATTGCTTCCGGGATTAGCTTGCTTAAATCACAAGCAATTGAACTAGGTTCACTTATACTAGGATTAGGTAGTGGTGGTGAGTTATACCGAGATTAGGTTGTATTCATCTTACCATTAGTGGATTCGAGGTTCGAGTGTGGCGCACTTACCAGCCCATGGTTTTTCCCGTAAGGGTTTCCACGTAAATATCAAGTGTTATTTAATATTCCGCACATATCAATCACACTTGTTATATTATATTGACTAGTTAGGGGTTTTTTCGTAATCTTGACCTTACACGAAAATTGGGTAAAAAATATGCATTAATGCTTTTGTCAAGTTTAATTAATGACAATTTTTTTTTTTAATTCATTTTAAAAAAAAAATTATTGACATGATAAATATATATAATTTTGCTAAAATAAAGTATACATTATATTTAAAAGTGAAATTCTGTAAATGTCTATAAAAGTCTTCTAAAGTGAAAGTCTACAAAAGTCTTTTGAAATGAAAGTCTATGAAATCTATAAAAGTTTTTCATAATCCTGTAAAGTCTATAAAAGTTTATAAAATCTGCAAAAGTCATCCACTTAAAAAAATCTTTAAAAATCTTTTGAAATCCTAATCAAATACACCCATCTTAATACGCTAGTGAGATAGGTTTAGAATTGTTCATGTAACATGTGAATTTCTACGGTTATAGTTGCATCTTAATTAGGGCCAATTCAGTTAGCTTAATTTTATTTTTTTTAAGGGGTTGATTTTTGTAGTTTTTTTTTTTTTTTTTTTTTTTCATAAACAAACAATAGGAAAAATCCTTTTTTTTTTTTTTTTTTTTTTTTTTTGCAGATTTTTTTTTTTAAGTGTTGGCTTTTAAATTTTTTTTTTTTGAAAAAAAGAGTCAAATTAGATTTTTTTATTTTTTTTTAAAAAAATAAATTAAGTTTTAGGATGGAGTGTTTTAAAAGAAAATAAAAATGTAAGGATAAATTTAGAACAAAATGGAGTGTCTTTAGAATTTTTTTAAATTTAAGTTTTGACAATAATGAGCATGAGTGCTAGCTTCTCCAACTGACTGTAGTGTGTTTCGGCATCGAGCGGGGACTTGCTCACTTAATAAACTGGTAACTATTTTCCATTATCTTCCCTTACTAGAACTGAGTTGACTGCTGCTTCCGATACTACCAAGTATAAGTAGAGGGTTTTGTAAAGTCGTCTATTTTATGATTGACTTATTTCATGACAAACCACATTGGGGATGATTATGTAATGGGTAGCTTAGGTCTTCTTGATGATTATCAAAGCAAGCTTTTAAGCATCTCCATGACTTCAAGATCAAGAGCTTCAAAAGGTATATCACTTTAACTTTGATTCTTGAAGAGATTAGGTACACACACACACACACTTGCATGTACATTTGTTATCTTGCATTTGTGTATCATTGTTATGTGGATCTATGTTTTTCATCACACTTCACACTTGCATAACATTCATATAGGTTGGGTGTGTTTATTGTGTTGAAAAAGAGATTCTTTCCCTTTACCTTGGCTTGGGCCGTTGGGTGTACCGCTGGCTGTGCATCATGCCTTCACCACAGATTTGTCTAGAGATGTCTCTGTGTTATACTACGGCTTCTACCACCGTTGGTGCATGTTGCCTCTACTATGGTTCATACCATGAAGTTGTCTAAAGTATGTGACGCGGTATGTACCGCGGTCTAGACACTTGCCCGTACCGTGGTACAGGCAGCAGTATGACAAGAATTTTGTCAAAACAGTGCAGTTTTGAGTGAGCTCTATATATATCTCACTTTCCCCTTTCAGCTGGCAACCAAGAATCCTAGATCACGAAATTACTTGTTCTTGAGAGAGAATAGGGTCTCTTGAGAGAGAAAGCTCCAAGATTGCTTCTTTAACTCTCTAAACCTAAAACCCATCTCCTTCTTGCATCATTCAATATCATTTAAGCATAGGACTTCATGGTTTCATGACTAGGTAAGTTAGAACTTCATTGAACATCATTTAGTGTTCTTCTTATTTTAGATTAGGTATTTACCTTTTGATTAAATACCTAGACTCTCTTTATTGCATATGTTTATGAGTCTTGATAACATGATTGGGTTTGTTTGTGATAACTTGCATGATTAGGTTGTTTTGCCTAAATTGCTAAGCCATAAATATTCATGTATGATTAATTGATGATTAGGTTTGCTTTGTGCATTTAGTCAAGTTCATGAACGTTTATGTGAGTTGTATTTGACAATTAGGTTGCTAGAATCTTTCTACAGCTAATTGAGACCTCATGTATGGGCATGTAGGCATTGTTTGATAACTAGGTTATTGAATTGCATTATAATATCTAGTTAGGCATTTTGTGTGTGGTCTTACACATTATTGCATTTGAGCATTATTATCATATTCACTTAGACTTTTAATTCTCTTCAATGAGTTAAAGTCTTGTGACTTCTAAGTGAAGTTGCACAAGCAAGTGAAGTCTTGCAACCAAGGGTTGGTTGGCAAGCAATTGCCAAGTACTGTTATAAAAGGCCTGCGGATTAGGGGGTGCTCACGCCAAGAGTAGTGGATCGAGGGATATCACTAGGATTGAACCAAGAGTGGCGAGTGGTAGTGTCCATAGCCTAAGGTTGTCGTAAGTGAGAGTCTGTGTATCACTTGATGGTGTAACCGTCTTTTCATATAGTGGATTGTTATGGCTTAAGTGGCTAGCGTGGCTAGTCCCATGGTTTTTCCTTGTTGAAGGTTTCCACGTAAAAATCAAATGTTCTTTATATTTCCGCATTTTACTTGATTTTTTGTTGTATGTTTGAATTGGGTTTTATTGTTAATATTGACTAATCGAAAAAATTGATAATAATCGATTAACAAACCATTCACCCCCCTCTAGGTTATATTAGACACATGCTTTTATATTTTCAATTGATATCAGAGCGGGTTCCTAGACATACTTAGGAGATCCTTGCCATTTTTGTGTGTCGTGCATTTGTGTGCATTTTTCTTGTTGCATTCATTTGCATTCATTTCACCAAACACTATGTGTGTCAGAGAAACACTTAGAGCGAGTATCGTTTGATGACCTCCAAAGTTGAGAGGAAGAAAAATGACTCCGATGAGGAGATGACTCTAGTGGTAGAGAGATTTAAAAGATTTATGTAGTCTCACAAGAAGGAAATGAACTCCAAAGTGAAAGAGGTAAAGAAGAAGACCTCTTCCAAGAAAAGTGAGACTAGTTTGGACAAATCCCCAAGAATAGATGTCCAATGCTTCGAGTGTGGCGAATTTGGTCACATAGCTCCCATGTGTGGTAACTTGAAGAACAAGAAGGGAGGAGAAGCCATGTTCACTACTTGGAGTGATAGCGAAGTTGTAGTAGTTGGAGGAAGTTCCACAAGCTCGGATGAGTGTGATAACAACTACTGTGCCTTTCCGGTCTCTTACCATGAAGAATCTCAAATTTTCACCAAATGTTTGTCACTTGATGGATTCAAGAATGGTGACTTGAAGAGCCGAGACCAAAGAGGAGCAAGTTTGAGAAAAGCTAGCCTTGATGACATAACCCATGAAAGCACAAGTGGGAGAAGCTTCAATCAAGAGAGTACTTGCTCTGGAAACTCAAGTGATATTATAATGTGGTAAATTATCATGAGTTCATTAACTACCTTAAAAAATGTTTGAAGGAGAAAAATGATGAAGTTCTAAGGTTGATGGAAGAAAATCTCCAACTAAGAACTAAAGTGACTCATTTAGATGAGGAAGTGTCACTTGTAAGAGTGAATGAAGTGATGTTGGAGAAAGAACTTAAAGAGGCAAGAAATACACTTGCTAAGGTGACTTCGAGTTCGGAAAAGCTTGACATTATGTTAAGCATTGGTAAGAAGCCAAATGACAAGAGAGGGCTTGGATTTGTAGATGATGAGACCGCACCTTCCTCGGACAAGACTATGTTTATGAAAGAGATAACTCCTAGATGTCCGCCTTCGTCTCATCACCCTAAGAAAATTCTTGAAGTAGGTGAATCATCTAAAAGCTCTTCCTTGAAGATGTTTCTAAGGAAACTTGACCAACCTCAACCATTGAAGATGCCTCAATCGAAGTTTCACCAACCATTGAGGCATGCTCATCAACCGGCTCATCCACCTCAAAGAGCTAAACCACAAATGCACCATCCTCCGGCTCATGGTCCAAGGAGAAGCCAATTGGTGTAATATCAAATACAACCACATCAACTTGGCAATACCTCGATGAGATCTCAATGCAATGGTATAAATTCTTCTTTTGTACCTACTTGTTATTATTGTGGTATGATTGGTTACATAAGGCCAAAGTGCTTTAATTACTACATTAAAATGTGTAGAATCGAGAGCATTAAAGAAAAGAGATTAAACCGTAGAGCTATGCATGATCCTAGGAAACCAAGAGACTTGAAGATTTTGACCATTAAAAGTTAGAAGGTGGAACCTAGGTGGGTTAGGAAAAAATAACCTATTTGCAATTGTGCTCATATGGCACCCTTGGATACTATTGAATCCGATGGACTTGATATGTATAGTGGGACTTGTCCATTACCCTGATACGGTACAGTTTTTGACCCCATACGGGTAGACCTGACACGGTTCCGATTCCGGTTCGATTCCGGTTCCGATTCCAGTTCCAGTTCCAGTTCCAGTTCCAAGATTTGATGGAACTAGAACCTAAACTGTCGGTTTCGGTTCCGATTCCATGGGAACCGGCGGTTCTAAACCTTTTTATTTTCTTTGTCAATAAAAAAAAAAATTAGACTTGTAAGTTGTAATTGTAAATAAAATAAAATATATAAATGAAAAATTACAAAATAAAATAAAATAAAATTCATTGGGTTGGGTCACCCAAAAATAAAATAAAATAAACAAAAGACAAATTACAAAATTAAATTAAAATAAAACTAAACAAAATGATAGATTACAAATTACATTTCATTAGGTATTTGGGAATTGGGTCACCCAAAAATAATATAAAATAAACAAATGTCAAATTACAAAATTAAATTAAAATAAAACTAAAAAAAAAAAAAATGTAAAGTTATTAGCCTTGCACTTAATTTTTACCACAATTAAGGTGCCTACGTATCCTTTTAGGGGGTTTAGAGGAATCAAAGGCCACGTAATTCTCTTACCTTTTACTACAGGTTTGGTGATGACGTGGACTAATTGTTGTCGTGATGATGTGATCCACATCTGCTATTCCGGCTCCGCTGCTCCAATTTCAGGTTCATCAACTTTGAAGAAATCGTATGATGCCTCCTGCTCGATTTCTTGTTGCCCATATTGCACCTTCGTCCAGTCATCTATAAAAACCTGTATCTATAGTGCTTTCAGACTCAAGCATGAACGATTTTCATCCAAGATATTCCCCCCGGCACTGAACTCTTGTTCCACCGCCACCGTAGGAACTGGTGTTGAAAAAATATTTTTAGCTATCATAGTCATGATTGGATAGTACCTTCCATACCCTTTCCAATATTGTAAGATATCAAATTGTTTCCCTGGCGTATCTTCTATAAACTCAAAAGAAGTACTTAGATAAGATTCAAGCTTGGAATACTTGTTGGAGCTTGATGAAGAAGATCGTGGTTTTTTGGTTTTTTTTTTATAACAGACTATACCCTAAATTCAGTAGGATATAGATACAGTTTGTGTTCGTGTAACATCTAAGTTCAGTGAGGATCCATAAATTGTAACATATTTATCATATAAATCATACAATGATTTCTTAACTCTATCACAACACGCATCAACATCATATTCAATTTTTAAACCTTGGTGGCCATAATAACCATTTAGATAATAAGACAAATGTTCTAATTTACAACGTGGATCAAAAACCATGGCAATCAAATAAATATTTGGAAACTCCCTATAATATTCTAACCATTTTACCTTTATAGCATTAAGCTTTCGCTAATTCTATGTCGGATTCACAATGAGCAAAGGCACCAGCAATATTAAGACTCTCAATAATAAATAAATGAGTTGTAGGATAATAAACACCAGATAAATTGTTAGTAGCATTATAAAAAACTTTTAACAAATTGAAAACGTTGTAACAAGCATCCCAATGAGTTTGATAAAGATCAATGTGAGTAACATGAAATTGAATAAAAGCAACTAATAAATCCCTATAATCATAACTTTGAGCAAGCAATTTATAAGTAGAATTCCAACGTGTTGGAACATCACGAGGAAATCTAACGACACGTCTACCATTTTGTTTACAAAATGTTGACCATGATTTCAATGTAGAAGGATGTTTCCACAAAAACATTAGGGCTTTTTTAATAGGTAGAATAAAATGTTCAAGAGTTTCTAATCCTTTTTGAACACATAAATTTAAAACATGGCATGCACATCTTTGATGAAAAAATATGCTACCAAGATAAGATATGCATAAATCAAGTAAAGATGGAATAGTAGCGGTATTGCTAGAAGCATTATCAAAACCAATTGCAAAAATTTTGTTTTCAATTTTATACTCTGAAAAAATAATTCTAAGTTGTCTAAAAATATTCTGAGCAGTGTGTGCATCATCAAAAACTCTAAATGCAAGAATTCTTTTCTGGATATTCCATGCATCATCCATATAATGGCAAGTGACATCTAAGTATGAATGTGATCGCCAATGTCACTCCATATGTCGGCACATACGGAAACACGGCCGTTATATCACTACAAAAAAATGGTCTTTTCCGATGGCTAAATGCCATTGGAAAAGACCATTTCTTGTTGGAAATATGCTTTTTCGACTGGAAAAAGCCGTCGAAGGCCGTCGCAAATACGCTTGTCAGAAATAACTAATCACTGACAAGCCATCACAAATACTACCATTTCAGACGGCCATGGCCGCCGAAAAAGATAAAAATGCCGTCGGTAATAGTAATTCAAAGTGGTTAAAATTACTTGTATTTCCGACGGCTTTACCGCTATTTCCGATGGCTTATTGCCGTCAAAAATAGTCGAATTATAAAAAAAAAATGGTGTGACTCGACTTGATAGTCGCCACGTCACCCGTCACTCGACACGCGCCACATCACACATCAACTTTAACTCCATGAAATTCATGTGGTTCGAACCCTTGACTTAGATGACAGTAAGGGGTTACCTTTACCATTTTGCTATAACTTTATATCTGATATGTTTTGCATACTATTTATATTTAAGCTATTGATATGTTTGTATAATATCGAATTAAATATATTTTTTTTTTGTATAATATTTAAGTATTATTGAGATATTGTTTTTTAAAATAATATTTTATTAAAATTATTAGAGTTTGTTTAAAAAAATCTGTTATAGCAGTGTCATTAAATATAATTAAAAATAACTAAATGTTCTTGTGATTACTAATAATTTTGCTATATTTTATATTTAATTAATTTAGTAAGATGTGTCCATAAAGTAATTCGAATTAAATTTTAGCATTTCCGATGACACTTTTTAAATTTTAGAATTAAAAGTGGGTAATATTGACGGCTTATTTGACTATTTTCGGACGGCCCAAAGGCCGTCGGAAATGCGGTATTTTTTTTTTCCGACGGCACAAAAAGTCCCACAAGTCATCGCCAAAACTTGGCAATTTGACACAACACGAATCAATCTTACAGATGTCATGTACGAGGGCGTTGTAATGTTCCTTGACATCTCTACGTGACTTTCCTGGCAGTTGACTAGCGATATTTTGCCATTAGGCAATTTTTCAAGATAAAAATACTTATAATAAGAGGGAGTTCCTAAAGAATGATGTCAATATCTCACAAATCCTTTCATCATAATCCTGACAAATGTTTTGTGTATTTCTATTGTATCAAAGTGTTCACTCTTGATTGTTGCACATATATTTCATTGTCCCAATAGCAATTTAGGGAAAATCAGGTGTATTAAATGGTTACTAAGAAATAGAGTTTATATAATTATTTTATCTAACTTTTTATTTTTCAAGAAAAAATAAATCTTGAAATTTTATTTGTACAAATTATTTGAAGAAACTTTATATAAAAATACGGTTTTGACACTACAATAAAAAATTGGTTTTTTTCGACGGTAAAATGTCGTCGAAAAAGAACATTTACCGTCGGAAATGTGGACTATTTCCGACGGCAATTAGGCTGTCGGAAATGTTGGATTACTTTTTCCTTGTTATAGGTAAAAATTAGTGGTGAAGGACACGTCATCAGCACGAAAGGCCAGGAAAGCAGGAGTCAAGACAAGTCAACTTATAGAGCAGAAACCCCCCACGATAACCTACTCGGAAAAAAGAGTAAGTAGTCCGACCACAAACGAAGACGATCAGCTCGGGCAGCAAATCTCACTCGGGCACACTCGGGCGCACTCGGGCATACACACTCGGGAATCAATGAGAGTCACCAACATTCATATGCCCATCATAGTCAGCGACCAGCACGTCCACCATAAGCAACGATGTGGACCATTAGAGTTCAACAAGGAAACAAGCAGTTCCCCCGCGAATAAAGGAGAAAGAATCTCGTCTAGAACTGGACTCAGCCAAAAAAGGAAACATAATTTAATTAGGACTAGGAAACCGCTTGAGACTTGGGCACCATAACACTAAACCCTAGCAGCCACCTTAAAACCCTAGAAATAACATGTATAAATACCCCCTCTATGCATAAACAGGGGGTACGTGAAAAACAGTGAGAGAGATTAAAAGCGTAATATTCTTGTAACCATTCTTGATAGTGAATTTGGCTTCGTTGCTAAGGCAACAATCCGTGGATGTTTCTCCAACCATTGGAGTTTTACCACGTAATTGCTTGTTATTTCTTCTTAAATTTAAATCGTTCTCGTTCATAAATTGTAGCAATTCGAAAATAAATCATTGACTTGGTGACTATCAAAAATCACCGTCAACATTCCTCATTTCCAACGAAACAAAGATTATTTCCGATGGCATTTAGGCCGTTGGAAAAAATGTATTACTTTTTCCTTATTTCCAATGGAACAAAGACTATTTCCGACGGCATTTAGGCCGTCGGAAATGTGGTATCATATTTTTACTCATTTCCGACGGCAATTAGCATCGTCGGAAATAGTTCGTCATTGATACGCTTTTTTTTTTTGTAGTGTATTTTTCAAAATATTTTTCTAACTTTCTTTTTTATTTTTCATAAATCTTTTCAAGTGTTGCTATAAGTGTGGCTCTAGGAACACAGCATGCAGCAGGGTTTAATGCTCGTCGACAATAATTAATAAAACCAATCTTTCACCAAAACTAAATGATAAGTGTTCTACTGCTACCATTCTAACTAATTCTTCTCTATTTTGTTCATCAGTATAACAAAATAATTGTTGGTTATGAGTAGCGTACCTAGGAATTTGTGATTGTGATCTCGATCTGGTCTTTGCTTCTGGATGTTTGGTTAAATTATGCTTCCGATAAGTGCCATATCCTCCGGATTTGGTCCACTTATATACTTTTTTGCAGTAATTGCAAGCCGTTACATAGCTTCCATCTTCTTGCCTAATTTTTTTCATATGTTTTACGAAAAGATCAGATTTGCTCTGCTTTTGTATCAAATCTTCATGCTCTTCTGGTTCTGGTGGATCAAATTTAAAATCCGGAGGTGTATCAATATCAGGCATATTTTCTAACTGGCTTATCAAATTAGAGGGGGGGGGGGGGGGGGGGGTTCATTGGGAGTGGGTTCTAAAATTGTTACAGAGGGAGTAAGAGAGTTTAGGTCTAGGTCTTCAGCATAGGCCCGGCGATGCAGATTCTCGTGATAGGTGGTGTCATCATGACCGAGATTATCGATCATAGGACCCTTACCTTTCATCGAAATGGAACGCCAAGAATTGTCACGGCCGTGACCCCTTCCATTTCCACCACTTGCCATTTAAAAATTAATTTGGGAGAGAATTGGAAACTTAGTAGAATAATAGTAGGTAGTAATTGCAAATAAAATAAATTGCGAATAAATGAAATTGGAAACTTATTAATTGGCTAATTGCAAATTAAATAAATTGGAAATAAAATTAATTGCAAATAAAATTAATTGGAAATAAAATTAATTGCAAATAAAATATATTGGAAATAAAATAAATTACAAATAATATTAATTACAAATAAAATAAATTGCAAATGAAATAAATTGCAAATAAAACAATTGCAAAATGAAATAAATATTAAAAACTTAGTAATTAGAATGAACTAGAAACTTGGAGAGTTGGAGAGTTGGAGAATTGAGAAAGAAATTAGAATTAGAGAGAATTGAGAGGAAATTGGTGTGAGGAAAAATGAAGGGGTGGTACACATTTACGAAACCCTTAGATGCTATTTGATTTAAAACTCTTAGTAGATCTATTGGGATTTGTCTCGTGGAGTGATGAGTTTTGGTGATTGACCCTATATGGGGAACTCAAGCAAAAAGAGCTATATTGAATAATTGTCACATGCAAAAATTTAAAAATCTTATGCCTCTTTATTAATTGCTTGAGTATCTTGGTTGTACATGTGATATATGATATTTTCTTCAATAAATGTGAACCATGCTTTGACTACAATCCATGTCATATTTATGTTCAATCATGCATTTTTGGACTAGGAGATCTTCATAGGAGGTACGATTTGAATGATCTATAATTATCTCCATGACATGATGATTCTTAATTGGCTTGCTAATAATCATATGAAAAGCATGAAATTATAATAACATGCTCAAATGAAAAAGCATGAATTGTTGATTGCAATTCTTAAATGCAAAACTTGTGTGAAAAAGCTTATGAGACTCAAAATGAATAAATGATCTTGTATCCATTCAAAGGACTTTACAATCCAAATTATCTCTCTTTCTTTATTGGTTAAACATGGCTACTATCGTACAAGTATCATTCTCGGAAAAATCAAATAGGGTGTAAATTCGCTCATGCCATGTTTTGCTTATAAAGTTGGATATAGTTGCTCTTAAATTGAAATCAATAAAATCTCTATATCCTTGCTTTTCTCATGACAAATGGTGAAATTGGTTTGAATTCTATTGGAAACCTTTGTCATTTGCTTTGCCAAATACCATTGTATTTTGGACTTGAATGCAACATGTCTTATATGCAAAGCATTTTTAATTCACACATTTTCATAAAATAAATCTCATTGTTTCTCTCCAATTAATTGAGTTGCATAAAGTGGCTTATATGATTTTGCAAATATCTAGTGTTAGGTTTATAGTTTGTGTTGGCATATATTTCATATCAAAAAGGTGTTTCCTTTGTAATGTTTAGTGGTCCATATGTTGAAGATTTATGAAGACGAAGAAAGTCTTGGCCATAATTCATGCAAAATGCCGGCTTCAAAAAGATATGTGTTTCATTGATCATCAAAGGTAATATAAGACCTCATATCTCTTACAAGGCTAGGCGCACACACACACAATTCATACATGTGTGTCCCTACATCATGGTTCAAACATTTGGTATAACACATTCACACACTTCATAGTATGCTCATGCATTGATCTTGTATTGACAAACATTGTAGAATTGCATGCTTTGTGACTATCTCTTTGATATGGCATGCTTGTGTGAATATGTATTTATTTGTTTGTGTATTTTGTGTTTTGGACTTGAACATGTTCTTATTTAATGCCTTATTGAGTTCCGGTCGTTTCGGTTACTCATTCATAAGGTTTCAAGTCCAAACGATGTAGCTACGCTACTTTTCGTTCTCATTCGTTGAGTTGATTTCATCGTCGTTTTCCGAGATGATTTCTCAACCATTTTTCAAAGTTGTGTAGTCATCATCGTGTGTGAGAGAGTCACGGTTTGTAATCCAAAAACGGATTCGAAATCAGAGTTCGGATGCCCAAGATACGGCTGAAGAACCGAAGGAGTGCGCGAGAGACATGGGAGGCCGTGGGCCCCACGGCCAGGGACCCTCTCTGGTCCAGTGAGGCCCACGCACCCCCCACGGGGTGGGTGATGTGGCCTCTTCGTATTGGCCCTAAAAACCTTCTCTCTCCTCCTTTTAAAACCCCTTAATTCCCTCCATTTGTTTTTAAGAAGAAAAGCTTAGAATTCCCGTCAGATTGTTTCTCCCAAATTTTCCCAACTTCCAAACACCATAACGTTCTCATACGAAGTCGGATTTGAGTGATTCAAGTTGGAGAACGTTCATAATCAAGTCCTCTACCTTTTCCAAGTGATTGGCAGCTGTTTAATCGACTTTTCTAGTGGTTGCACACAGAAAACCGAATCAGCTCGTGAATCCAAGGTATTGGTCTTATCTTTGGGGTTTCTTTCTTTTTAACCTTCAATTTGCTTGGGATTTCTTCTTCTATATGTATGTGTATGTATTATGAATGCTATAGAGAAAGATAGCTTCATAATCAATCTTAATCAAAAGTCTAATTAGAGACATATGTGAACTAGTTTCTTAGATTCTAGGTTTTTCACATGCTTGAGAGTTGTATTGTGATTAGATTGATATCTAGGATTATTTGTGGATTGATTGATGTATTTTATGATTAATAATCCTCACATGTGCTTAGATCCTCTTATTGAACAAATCTAAGATTAGCACATTTGATTTTGTATTTAGAACTAATTAGGATTTAATTGATTATTCATTATATCCTTGCTCTAAATACTTGCTAGAATATTCATTGTATATATTTTGTGATTCTAGCATTTTTTGTTGTTTGTGTTCTAAAGTCTTGATTATATGCTTTGTTTTCAAGCTTTAGAAACATGAATAGAATCTAGGATTTGGCATGTTTTAGGTGTTTTGCATGCTCTAGATTTTTGTTCATGTTTAAGGTCTAGACAACTTTGTTTTATGAACTTTGTTGCCTATGTCTAGATCTTCATGAAGTGTACCTTATCCATACATTTCATATGCTCATGCATCATTTTGTGTGGTGTCATGTTTTGGATCATAAACTAGAAAAATGTACATTGTGTGCTCATTGATTATTTCTAGTTTCCATAGGATGTATTGATCATATATTCTATGTTGCATGTGTTTGTATCATTTGCATCACTTAGATCATTGCCTTGTAAAAGGTTGAAGTCTCTAGCAAAGTGAGAGTAGCTTTGTGGATAGAGCAAAGAAGTCTTGATTAGAGTCGAGAAGACTCGGATAATCAAGCAAGAAGACTTAGCTAGGAGTAGGAAACTCCGGATAGCTAAGCAAGAAATCTTCCTAGAGACGTGAGCGTCTTGGATAGGAAGTTGCTTCCTAGAGGTGTAGGACACATCTCAGATAGGAAGTAGGCTAGGTGATTTACTAGGCCCGAGGGTAGATTAGGAGTTGATAGCTTGAGCGGATATCATGAGTTGGTAGCTTGAGTGTGTAAGTCCTTTTCGTCATAGTGAATTGCTTTGCCGGTGGTTGTGGATTCAACCCGTGGATGTTTCCTCTTCGGAGGTTTACCACATAAAAATCAATGTGTCAAATGTCTCTATCTCTATCTCTTTATATTTGTATGTATGATCTATATAACTTGTTTAAGCTCTTCATTTCCTCACATCCTTGTAAACAAGTTATTGATAAAGAAAGAGTTGCACACATTGTTGGTTGAATCAACATTTGTTTCTTGTATCTTATAAGTGCTTGAACATTGTATCTTGTGATTCCATATCAAGTTGTAAAGCTCAACTTAGTGAGTTTGCATTGTAATATCCAAAGTACAACTTGTGGAATTTAAATTTGCTCACTATTGAATATACTTGTATAAGAGATACATTGTTTATTGATATATGTTTTGTAGACTAAGGGTGGTGAATTGAGCATACTTGTGATATTTGTTTTCTCATAACAATCATGTTTAAGGTTAATATGTATGCTCACCAAGGTTTTGACATAAGTCACGAAAAAGTTTTTAAAACTAGTGTGTCAACCTATTCACCCCCCCTCTAGGTTGTTTAGTATAACCTTGTAGGCATTTTCATCTAGTATGCTACTATCTCTCTTTGCTATAAGCTAACCGATTGGAGACTACTCCTTTGCCTATATCATGACAAAAAGGGGGAGTAGAATACGGTAAGGGGAGTTGCAAATTGTAGTAGCAATTGTGCATGTTAGGGAGACTATACATTGAGGGGGAGTAACCCATTGAGGGGGAGCATTCCATACACATACATTGCATGATGTTGTGCTTAAATTTCTTAAATGCAAATGCTTGTTTTATTTTCACTTGATCATCTCACATACACTTGCTTTGGAAGTGTAATTATTGTTTTAAAGGGTTGATAGCTGTTGACGGTGAAATTTGGATTGCCACGCACTCAACAATTATATCAATTTAATATAAAACGAGAAAATTAAGAACGCATGCAAAAGACAGTTTTTACGTGGAAAACCCTTGAATGGGAAAAAACCACGGCGCCCCCTGAGGGCAGAAGAATAATACTAGGTTTTTGTTGCCTTGTTACACACTTTGATCTCTCTTACAATTGCTCTCTTCTCTCTCTAGATTTTCGAACCCCCTCCTCATGGGATAGGTGGTTCTATTTATACATGTATAATTAGGGTTTCCCCTTGTTTTTAGCCGTGTGGGTGGAAGGTTTCCCTCTTTGATTCGTACTAGGATTCCCTTCTTATCACGGATCCAAGTCTACTTTCCTTTTTATGATTCCTCATTGTTCTGGGTCTTCTAAAAGTTTAGGGTTTATTTCTGTGTTTCTGCCGAGTTGGTTCAGGCCCAGTATACTGGTGCAGCGAGTACCTTCACTTCTGGGTATCGTATCTTCGGCGACCACATTTCTACATTCGGCGAGTAGATATCTAGATTCGGCGACCATATCTTTGACTCCCTTTTGGCTTGAGCTATTTTGTCATTCTGACTTGTCATACTCCCTCCCTTGACCCGGTCAATGAGTGACGTGGCAATCTTTTATTGGCTCTTTTGATGACGTGTCAGGTTGGCGAATTTATACATAAAACAATAGTTCTATAAGAGATTGAAGACATGAAGTTTTTAATTTTTTAGTATCTCTTTGTAATGTAAAATATCATTGTTATCCCGTAGCTTCAATTATGATTGTGAGAATTAATGTGAGTGGTGGTTTTGTCACGAAATAGCCAAAAGGGGAGATTGTAAGGGTCTCATTTATTGATTGGCTTATTTCATGGACAAACCACATATTGGGGTTTGATATAAGGGTAGCTTAGGCTCTCAAGACCTCAAGAGAAGAAGCATCAAAGGTAAATGAAACTAAATATACCACGGTGTGTATAAAGCTATCTAGAGGGGGGGTGAATAGATTTTATGCTTTTTACCCAATTTTTCGTGTTAGTCAAAATTACGAAATTACCCTCAAGATAATATAAGCAAGCAAGTGTAATATGGTGCGGAAATTAAATTAACACTTGAATTTTTACGTGGAAACCCTCACGGGAAAAACCACGGGCTATGTAAGTAAGCCACACTCGAACCTCGAATCCACTAAATGTGCAAACGATTACAACCTAATCCCGGAAGTAATCACACACCTACCTAATCCCGGTATGAGTGAAGCTAGTCCAATTTGCTTGCGATCTAAGCAACCTAATCCCGATTGCTACACACAAGACTTAGCTTCTCTTGAAGAGAATACAACCCTAAGTGAATATATGAAAATATCCAAAATGCAACATAGAGCAAGGGAAACCCTATATGCTTATCTAAGATGATTAATATGCAATTAAGAACAATCCTAGATATCAAAACTAAATGACATGTCAAATAGTTAAGCTAATCAATATCAAGTACAAAACCTAATATGCTAGCACAATACAACTTCTCAAACATACATCATACTAATCTCAATTTTGTATCTAGAGCATACAAAATAACAATCAAGTAATTAATTGAGATTTACTAGATAAATTAAACACAAAATATGTAAGATATTAGTGAAAAGCTTACCAAGCAAAGTATGATGAAGATTCCATGCTAGATGACATCTAGATGATCTAAGATGATGCTAGATGATGATTGATGATCATGAAATTGTGTTTGAGTAATTAAAAATGAGTTCTTTGTGTATTTTTCTTCTCTTGAAAAATATCCTAAGTATGAAGCATGAATAAGAACTCTTGTAAATGACCTAAAATCAAGTTGGCATATATATAGAGGCCATAAGTGAAGTGAGGTCGTTTTGAAAACCGCCAGAAAATCACTCTGTGCGCTGGTGGACCTGCGCTGGTGGACCAGCGCAGGACCAGCGCACAAGCCAATTTTGGCTTGAGCGCTTGACGACAGGCGCAGCCACCAGCGCCAGTCCAGCGGCGCCATACTGGGCGATCGGCGCTGGTGGCCGGCGCTGGTCCACACCAGCGCACGACCAGCGGCGCGCCACTGGGCGATTTGCGCCGGTGAGCGGCGCTGGTCGACCGGCGCTGGTGGACCAGCGCACAGCCCCAAAATTTGCATCCCACATGCAATGATGCAAGGGGTGCAAAGTCAAACAAGATGCATCCTAAAAGCCTAAATGCTATGATGTTTTCAACACAAGATGCAATCAAAAAATCAAGCAAGAAGAGATGTAAATAATCATTTATGCACAACAAAAAGAAACACAACATACAAAGATTAAACATATGCATGAGTTGTGAGTGTGTGCAACTATCTCTTCAAGACAAGAAAGCACTTAGAAATTTACCTTTGGTGCTTGTCAATAATGAGGTCTTCAAAGGGCCTAATGCACTAACAACAACATTTAAACTACCCTTACAAAGTATCCCCATTTATGGTTTGATCACGAAATAAGCCAATTAAAAACAACGGGAATCCTTACAGTAAATTTCTAAGTGCTTACTTTGCATTAAAGAGATTTAGTTGCACACACGCACATCACATGCATATCCATACCTTGTGTATATTATGTGTTTTTTTATATGTGTGCATTCATGTTTTTAATATCTCTTCTTGCTTATTTTATTGATTGCATCTAGCTTGTTAAATGCCATAACATGTTAAGCATAAGGATGCATTGTATTCACTCACACACTTGCACTTATTGCATTGTTTTTGTGTGAGAAGCTGCATGAGAAGGCCTTGTCCTTCTCTGCCGCGGTTGGACAAATGCAGCATGCAAGCGATAGAGAACTGTTTTCTCTGCCGCAGCTACTATCGTAGTTGTTCCAACCGCGGCATGCAAGCGATAGAAACCTGTTGTCTCTGCCGCGGTGCATCTGACAACCGCGGCAGTCCATCGTGCTCGTAACGCCCAAAACACTGCAGTTTTGTTTGGCCATTTATAAATACACCACTTCATTTTAGGTCATCTCCAAGATTTCTAAAAGCATATTTTTCTCTTAGAACATATTTCAAGAGCCAAAAATTCACAAGAACTCACCTTTAAACACTCAAAGTTATTCCTTATGCATCAAAGTTCATCAAGCATCATCTATTACCATATAGATGCATGGTTTTGCAACATCACATCTTGCTTGGTAAGGTTTTCACTAACTTCATCTAATTTTAATATCTTTCTTAGCAAGCCATCTCTCTTATTACTTGTATGCTCTTAGAATATTAACTAGTTACAAGATAGAGATTGTATGTGTTGTATTGATTGAGTGTTGTATTGTGATAGCTTTCTAGGTTTACGTAATCTATGTTTAACTAAGTTTTATGACATGTCATCTAGCTATTGATATCTAGGATTGTTTTAATTGCAATATTATCATCCTAGATAAGCATATAGGATTCCCTAGCTCTAAATTGCATTTTGGATATTTCATATATTCACATAGGTTTTATTATCTATTCATTGAGAACTAAGTCTTGTGTTTCTTCCGGGATTAGGTTGCTTAAATCACAAGCAATTGAACTAGGTTCACTTATACCGGGATTAGGTAGTGGTGGTGAGTTATATCGGGATTAGGTTGTATTCATCTTACCATTAGTGGATTCAAAGTTCGAGTGTGGCGCACTTACCAACCTGTGGTTTTTCTCGTGAGGGTTTCCACGTAAATATCAAGTGTTATTTAATATTCCGCACTGCACTTGCTATATATTATATTAACTAGTTAGGGGTTTTTTCGTAATCTTGACCTTACACACACCTATAATTTGTTTCAAGAAGTACTCTGGTCATATCGCACGACAGCTCGAACTTCGACTGGGGCATCTCCATTTTCACTAGCTTTCGGGGCAAAGGCAGTAATACCGATCGAGCAAACAGTGAACACAGCGAGAGTCGAATACCTAGATGAAGAACAAAATAATTCCTTACTAAATCTGGAGCTCGATTTGCTCAGTGAAAAAAGGGACAGAGCCCTGCTCATGTTAGCGAAATACTAGCAATGAGTGGCTCGACATTATAACAAAGATGTTCGAGTTCAAGTGTTTAAAGAAGGCGATTTGGTTCTACGAAGGAACCCGGCACAGGAAAGTTTGGCTCAACATGGGAAAGCCCTTACTAGATAACGAAGGCACTCAGACGAGGAGCGTATAAAATCTGAACACAAGATGGTCGAGATATCAATAATGGCTGGAATGAAATCCACCTAAAAAGGTACTATTTCTAGTTCCCTTTCTTATCTCATAAATTTTGTTTGAAACAGAAATACAAACGTCTCCAAGAGCAATGATGATCATCCAACGCAGTTGAGTGCGATCTGAGCTCAATAAAATAAAACCCTCACTTAGGTTGTCAATTACAAAAGCTCAAGCAGCTTATAGACAACAGTGTTGAAAATTTTCATCTACACGTTTCAGGTCAACGCAGCTATCGTGCATTCAACGATCACTCAATTCAATGTCCAAAGTACAAGCCCCCTCGACGAAGGTCAAGCGCACTTGCACTGGGGGAAAGATAGAAAGCTCACCAGCAAACGATCAAATAAACAAAGCTCTATGTCGAGCAAATGAATTATCGAAATTTATGTAAAAAGCTCTATGTCGAGCTATTGCTATCATCAAAATTCCTGTAAAACAACTCTATGTCGAGCCAAAACTATTTTTCAATTTCTTTAAGTCAATAACTAAAGTTTGTTCGTTAATGATCGACTTTGTTAGATTATCTCATTATTTGATTCGCATAAATTCATTTGACTATTATTACAATTTGAAATTGTTCAACTATTTTCAATGTTCATATTACTAAAATTGCTACTATTATAGCTCTAAGTCGAGCAATTACATCGAGCAAAACCAAAGATCGAGTGATCACGACTAAAGTTGATATTTTCGATTCATATAGTTTTAAACAAGTTGCGGAAACTTACGGAAACAAACATGTTCGGAGATCATGAAAAAATATTACAAGCAAATCAGAGGGCCAAATATTGTCCAACCTTCAATCCAAATGTACTTAACAAAAATAAAAAGAAATTATCAAACTACGGGGATTTGGGGGGATCAACATCGACATCATCCTTGTTAACTTGTCCTGCGGCATCAGACTGCTCTTTGGGCTCGATGTTATTCACTTCGTCATCGAGCTTGTTATACCCTAAAAACGGTCTGAGATATGATGTAAATCGAAGCCTCAAAAAAGAGGCCTATCAACGAAGGAAACTGCTTCGTCCCATTAAAAAGAAAGCCCAACAGACCCCAAGGATTTCCAATCCAAAAAGAGCCTCATCCGGCCGAGGAACACAAATGCCCTCAAACATTTTACTCGGGCAGACCATGCATTAAACTAAGTCTCCATTGACTACATCGAACGACAAGTTTTCCCTCCCCGACGACACTCCAGAGTCTTAATTAAACAGGTGTCAAACGGTCATTCGATACAGAATAGGCCCCCGCCCAAGCTACCCAAATCTGTTAGCCTAGAATACTCGAGTATGGTTACTAAAGCACGCTTTCAAAGAGTATAAATAGAGGGGTTAGAAACCAATAGAGAAGGATCTTTTTGGGGCAGAGAAAACCAATTCATATTTAAGCTTTGTACCTTCAATACTTGAGAGATCAATTCCAAATTACACAATAAACATCTGTTATTTAATCGTCTCAGAAGAATAGTGAACCAAGTCATCCATAATCTTGTTTTAACCTTTCTTTACCAAAATTCATCGAAAACAATTGGCCCTAGAAGGAGGGGGGAATTACCAACTCCGAGGAAATCTTAAACACAAAGTCCATGAATCTGTCAGACCACGCAAGCAAGGATCCGATGGGTTTCATCACCGACCCAGCTATCGAAAACCCAGCCTTCGGGCCTCAGGAATCTAATGTTCCGCAGGTCACTCTAACTCCACCACCATCTGATACACAGACCCTCCTAAGCCTCTCACCACAAGGATTGCAGGAAGCAAATGCACATCTACAGCAGCTCATGAAAATCATGGGGGGAGTTTTCCAAGTCCATCATCTCTATCGCACCCCGAGGAGCCGGGCGATTTTAGCTCCATATGGCGTACAAGTCGAAGACCCTCCCCAATAAGACAGGATTGACAAAGGAAAGCAATAGTGGAAGAGCATAGCAAGTCACAGTCTTGGTTCGGACACTTGGACGAGGAAAGCTCTCGCTCGACTCGATCAAAAAGAAAAGATCGAAGAACAACCAACGAGCGGGAGGGGGAGGAAAGTGTCTCCCACAAACGATACGATGGTCGACGGGGTTGATCGTCCCGAAAAACCAGAACCTCACCTAGAACCAGCGAGTCTCCACTCAAAGCAAGCAGAGTCCCAGAAAATAGGAAAAATCCTTCCGCTCGTCGATGCCTCTATTTCGATCAATCAGCGGGAAGGACCAGGAATATATGCAGGAAATACGACAAATCAGAGACGATATGCAAAGAATGGAAAGAAATCACCGCAAGACGCGAGGCTTGATACGATTACCTGGCACCTACCATGGACCATTCACGGAGGAGGTTTCAGAAAAGCCATTCTCGAGGAACTTTAGAATGCCAAACATCGAGCAATACACGGAGGAGCGAAACCCTATAGAGCATGTTAGCCGGTTTGTCACCTTAATGGCCACCCAAACTCGTGATGATCGCCTATTATGCCAAGCATTCCCAGTCACTGTCGGAGATTTAGTGGGAAGTTGGTTCAGACAATTGCCCCGAAATAGCATCAGCAGTTTTAATCAACTCAGCCAGGCTTTCACACAACAGTTTATGGGAAGCCTCCAATGAAAAAAATCTTTGGCTCATCTTTCAAGTTTAAAGCAAGGAAAGAACGAAACAATCCGAGAATACCTAGCCCATTTTAACAAAGAGGCGGTTAGGATAGAAGATTTCAATGACATAGCAGCCGTCAACGCCTTCACCGGCCTTTAGAGCGGTTCCTTTTCATTTCGATTAAGACGTTAAAGGCCCTCCACGTATCCAGAATTAGTCGAAATAACAGCTGAATACGCTCGGGCTGAGGAGGAAGAGGTAGCCCAAGGTGGGACTCTGGTATATGGTTCATGGCCCGAAAGGGGAGAAGGGTTGAGAGTCGATGCGGCCAAAACAGGACAGAAGGAAAGACATCCTGATCGAAACAAAGTTATTCGGAGGTTCAATACCTGGGATGGAAGAAATTACCTGAGAAGTAAGTATTCGGCCTATAACCCACTCACACGGGATGTAAAAGGCATATTCACAATAGCCCAGGAAAAGGGAATACTTCGCTGGCCACAGAAGATGAGTGCCCCCCCCACACAAACGACCAACGGAAAAGTATTGTCGATTCCACCGTGATCATGGTCATGAGACATCGAAATGCTTCCAGCTAAAAGAACACATTGAGAGTCTAATCAAAGAAGGACTTCTAAGAGATTACTTGATCAGAAAAGACGATGGCCGAGGGTCAAAGACAGACGAAAAAAAGAATCTACCTCAGAAAAGCCCCCGAAAAGGGAGTCCGATTCACACAATTTCGGGGGGACCAAACACTGGTTATAGCAACCGGGAAAGGAAAGCTGAGATAAAAGAGGTTTCGGGAAAAGAGGTCAAGCTCACGGAACACACCCGAAAGAAGTTAAAAGAAAGATGAAGCCCAATCTCTTTTCGACTAGAGGATGCCGAAGGATACGACGCCCGCCCCAATGATGCTATAGTAGTCAAATTACAAATCAGTTATAGAGATGTCCGAAGAATCCTGATCGATAATGGTAGTTCTGCAGATATTCTAAGCGAATCAGTTTTTCAGCAACTGGGTTTCACGGCTAAAGATCTCGAGCCATTCGAAGCTGGTCAGCCATTGGGGGGAAGAAACAAACAATAAAAGAGTTGGTCAATCAGGATATGCCCATTGAAGATACGGTCGAAACCCCAATAGAATTTGCTTTAGATCCGAGGGAGCCAGCCAACAAAGACAAAGAAGAGGAAATTGAGCCGACAGATAATATTGAACTCAATCAAAGCATGCTCGAGAGAGTGGTTAAAATAGGGAGCCATTTGAACCCCTAATTGAAAGCTAGACTCTCAGCCTTCCTAATAAAATACGCCGACATCTTCGCATGGGACCACGGGGATATGACAAGCATAGATCCAAGTATAATCACCCACAGTCTATCAGTCAGACGGGATGCTCGCCTAGTGACCCAAAAAAGAAGATGTTTTAACTCTGAAAGAAACTCGGCAGTTAGAGAAGAAGTAAAAAAGCTGTTGGCAGCTGGATCCATCCGGGAAGCAACATATTAGGAATGGATTGCTAATGTCGTTTTGGTAAAGAAAAAGAACAACGTTTGGAGAATGTGTGTAGATTTTACGGATCTTAACAAAGTCTGCCTGAATGATGGCTTCCCTCTCCTAAGGATTGATTGACTAATGGACGCTACTTTTGGGCATGAGTTGCTAAGCTTCATGGACGCCTACTCGGGTTATAACCAAGTGAAAATGAATGGCCCGGATGAAGAAAAAACAATGTTCATTACTGACCAAGGGTTGTATTGTTACAAAGTCATGCCTTTCGGACTTAAGAACGCATATGCGACATACCATCGGTTGGTAAACCGAATGTTTACCGACCAAATAGGTCAGATGATGGAGGTTTACGTTGACGACGTGTTAACAAAAAGCCTATCGGCCGAAGGACACATCAACACACTCCGAAGAACATTTGCTACCATCAGACAATTTGGGATGAAATTAAACCTGGTCAAGTGCGTTTTCGGTGTCCGAGCAGGAAAGTTCCTCGGTTTCGTTGTACATCAACGAGGCATCGAAGCAAACCCAAACCAAATAGATGCTCTAATTAAAATGAAGCCTCCTTGGACTTTGAAGGAATTTCAGCGGTTGATCGGATGTCTCGCTGCACTAAGCCGATTTATATCAAAATCAACAGATAAATGCTTGCTTTTTTTCACAGCTCTAAAGAAAGGCAAGGCAATAGAGTGGACATAGGAATGCGAGGTAGCATTCCAACAGTTGAAAATATACTTCGGCACGACCCCATTATTATCAAAACCAATCACTGGAGAAAATCTCTTCTTGTATCTATCAATTTCCTCGGCCGCAACTAGTTGAGTCCTCGTCCGAGTAGAAGAAGGATTACAGAGACTGATATATTACACGAGCTAAGCATTAGCCGATGCCCATACGAGATATTCGAAGGCAGAGAAAATGGCACTAGCACTGATTTTGTCTGCTAGGAAACTGAGGCCATACTTCCAGGCTCATCCCATCACAATCCTAACAAATTACCCACTATGGTAAATCCTCCAAAAACCAGAAGTCTCTGGCCGACTGACAAAATGGGCTATAGAACTGGGAGAATTTGATATTGAGTATAAACCAAGGTCATCCGTCAAAGTTCAGGCCGTATCCGACTTCATAGCAGATTTTTTAGAACCTACGATCGATATGAGATTGGCCGAGTCCAACGATCTACAAGACAACTACCCATGGAAACTTCATGTTGATGGGTCGTCAAATACACACGGGAGTGGGACAAAAATGGTTGTAACCACCCCTGAAAATGATCAGATAGAATGTGCCCTTAGGTTCGATTTTAAAGCAATGAATAATCAGGCCGAGTATGAAGCACTCTTAGTAGGGATAAGGGTCGCCACGGCATTAGGGGCCAATCGAATAGACGTATACAATGATTCTCAGTTAGTTGTCAACCAAATCCATGATGAATATGATGCTAAGGAAGAAGGAATGGCAGCCTATCTGGCCATAGCAAGACAAGCTATCAGACGCTTCAAAACTTTTCGGATCACCCAGATCCCCAGGGCTGAGAACAATCATGCGGATGCACTTTCCAAACTAGCCTTCGCTACTAATGCAATTATCACTAAAATGATCTCCGTAACGCACTTGCAGCTACCAAGTACCCACCCCGACAATCGACTGATAGTCTCCGAAATCAGCCCAGCAAGAACGAATTGGATGACACCGATTAGATCTTTTCTAATAAACGGTCAAGTCCCGGAGGATAAATTGAGGCTAGAAGACTTAGATACCGCTCGACTAGATACACGATGATTTTCGATGAATTATACAGAAAAGGTTTCTCAAAAGCATTATAACGCTGTGTGGGACCAGCAGAAGCGGAACAAATCCTAGGTGATATTCATGCTAGTATATGTGGCAACCATACGACCCAACATATTTTAGCTCACAAAGTAATAAGACAGGGATTCTACTGGCCGACACTATTTCATGACACGAAAAGGGTGGCAACGAGCTATGACAAGTGTCAGAGGATAGGAGATAATATCAAGCAGCCACCCGAATGGCTCAAAATGATGGTATCAGCGCATCCTTTCGATCGTTAGGGAATTGATCTAATCGGCCCAATACCAACAGCCAAGGGTCGAGCAAAATATGCCATCGTGGCGGTAGATTATTTTAGAAAATGGGTCGACGCAAAAGCGCTTGTCCGAATAACTGAGGAAAAAACCACAGACTTCATTAAAAAGTCGATTATCTACCAGTTTGGTGTCCCAAATGCCATAATCATAGATAACGGAACACAATTTGACAATGCTAGTTTCCGTAGGTTTTGCGATGAGTGGAATATCAACTGCCTATTCGCTACCCCGGCACACCCACAAACCAACGGGCAGGTTGAAGCAATAAACAAAATAATCAAGCACAACATTAAAGCAAAGCTAGACGTCAGGAAAGGATGTTAGGTAGATTTATTGCCCGAAGTATTATGGGCATACAGAACGACATCAAGAACATCGACCGGAGAAACTCCATTTGCAATGGCATTTGGAGCCGAAGCAGTCATCCCCATCGAAACCGAAGTAGCTTCACCTCGGGTTAGATTTTATGATCAAGACAACAATATTGCTCTTATAACCTCCGGCCTTGATGATTTAGAAGCGCAAAGAGATAAGGCCCAGATTCGAATGGCTGCCTATCAACAGCGTATTGCCCAACACTACAACAACAAAGTCAAACCAAGACAGTTCCAGATAAACGACCTAGTTCTACGAAGGGTAATGCCTAACACCAAAGATAGGGCTACTGGAACGCTCGGCGACAAATGGGAAGGGCCTTACCAGGTGGTCGGCATAGTCGGGCATGGTGTTTACCAACTCTCAAGGCCAGGGGGAGGAATCATACCTCGCCCATGGAACGCCCAGTATCTGAAAACTTATTATCAATAGAAGGGCACACGTCCTGAAAGATAAGTCGTATAACACCTTTTTGATTTGACAGCCTTCATACATCAAGTTCCTATGAAGCACAAAAAATAGTGCGACCTTGGCTTACGCAGGATGTTTGTTGATTGGGTCATTACCAAGTACAGTAAGAAACTTGCAGAAACGGCCAAGTGAAATTGGAATTACAAAGGTTACGGCGGTACTGGGTCATAACTAGAGGCTAAAAAACCATCAGATTAATCAAATAGAAATCCCAAAGTGAAATCGATGAGAAATAAAAGAGAAAGTATAATTCTCATAGATATATAAAAGCATCTCATTTCCTCAAAATTCAAACTTCTTACAAAAGACCAACAAAAAAGAGGAATATGTAGAATTACATCCTCGCCCAAATTATCAGCATGGTCGAACAGAGTTCAAAAATAGAAACAAAAAACTTGACTTTGACAGAACAAGACATTTTAAAATTAAAACTAATTTTCGACCGTCATCTCAATCTCTAGCCGACCCCTCCATATCGCCACTAGTGTCTCCTTGAAAATCTTCAGTGGGAATCTCCTCTTCTTCCACCTCTTCACCTCGATCATCATCCTCTTGCTTTTACAGGATTTCATTTTCGTAAAACTGATCATCTTCAGACTCAGAGTTAGGACCATAATCAATAAAAGGGTCAAGCCACAAATTGCCCGGACAAGACCTCCCAAAATATTGACGGGTCTGAGCCTCCAGATCAATATGAACATCCAACAAAGGCATTTTCTTCCTTTTTCTGTCCGACTCCTACCTCGTAACTTGCTTTTTCAGGTCTAACTCGGCCTCTTGCAAATTAAGGCATATAGACTCATCAATCTGGTCGGCCACAACAGGATAATCCAAAGTTCGAACAAGGTTCTTACAGGCGTTAACTCCTTTCACAAACTCCTTATAGGCAAACGCCTTGAAAGCAAGAGAATGCTTGAAAAGGCTAATAGCTTGAACACCGAGTTCAGTTTTTGCCGTCTTAAAGTCTCTCTCATACTCTTTGAGGTGAAAATTGAGAGAATCCCTTTGTTTCTCCAAACTGGCAATCCGGCGACTGCTTTCTTTATTTTTCTTCTTCTCAACGGCCAAAGCACTACCATGATTGGCCAGGAGTTTGTTCTTTTCTTCAATCAAACTATTTACCTACCCGGTAAGTCTCCCTTTTTCCTTCACTACCGAGTCACATTTCCGTAAAAGCTGAAAAATAAAATTGGTATAAAAAAGAAGTCGACTTGAAACCTGAAAAAGACATTATATATGTATACAAAGTCCCCGAAAGCTTACCATAATCAAAACATGGAGGCTTCGTTGGCATTGGTCAGCCATGTTGTCTCTTTCAAAAGATTCAAAATCCTCAGCCGGTCCGAAAGTAATCTCTCTAGCCATAGCCTAACACAAGGCAACTGAAGGATCCAAGCGATCAGGATCTGACAACAATGGTCCAGTCGTTTCAACAAGAGCAGGGCAAGCTGACCCTTCTCCACCAAAAAGACCAGATAGAGTGGCAGAAGGGCGTAATATATTCTAACCTGAAGAGCGGTCAGGTAATACAGATAAACTATCATCTTGAAAAAGGTTTGGAGAGTCGACCACAACAGTTTTCGGAACTTTGTGCTTAGGAAGAGGGCCGAGATCTCTAAATACACTATCAATAGATTCACTCCCCGACAATTCACTACTCCCCATTTTTAGCTTTAAAGGAATACTGAGGGTCTACGATGTTTTTGGGCCCTTATGAGAGGAAGGTTTCTCCCTTTTTCTTTTACGAAAATTCCCAATTCGACCTCTTGGACCCCCCATAGGGCCGTCAGCTTTTGCTTTGGGAATGGTGTTCGTAACACGGGAGCCGATCGTCACAACATTCAGGGTTGGCATAGAAGAATCTAAACCTTCGGCCATAATGGGATCATCAGGTGGTGCGATGCCTTGCTTTTCGGCAGCCTTTGCTTCTTCCTTGCTAACAGTTTTCATGCTCTTCAATGCGCATATCATTTTACCAAGAATCGGATCCAAATTTAGAGCTACAATAAAAAAGGGGTATTAGGATTTCCAAAAGAAGGAAGTCATGCGCGCACAATTGCATGTACTCACCATGATTACGATCATTGATTAGTTCTGGAATCAAACCGAAAGTCCTCAGTTTTTCCGTAGTCACTAGAGTCTTGAAATTTTGGTTATCCATCACGGTTTGAACCGTCTATGAAACTCGATCTGCCTCATCTTTAGTAAGCTTTGGCCAGTCCGTGTAGGTGCCTAAAAACAAGATGAATAAAGGGATCAAATTAGTCCATGGCTCCATACTCAATTTATTTTTTTATATACATGGGTATACTTACAAGCCTCACAAAAATGGCGAGGAACGTTTAGCTCCATCCCATCTGGATCGTCCGAGGGTTTCTTACCCCAGTTCCCTTCGACAAAAAACCAACTTGCTTTCCAATACTTATTAGAACTTGGAGCACCCCAAATAAGTCCATTCTTTTTCTAGGCTTCCTCTTTACTCGGCAGTTCCAGTTTCCCTTCCATCCTTTTCCCATCTTCGCCGAGGGGCATCCACCTAGAAGAATGGTAAGAAGCCAAATAGTATGAACCCATCTCATGAACGGATTTTTGAAGAATCAGGCAATGCTTAATTTCATTAACTGTAGGCGCACCAAAGTTCAAATCACGCCAAAGGCAGTAAAGCCCTATTAAATTACGGTACGCATTTAGGGTCAGTTGCATTGGTGCACACTTCACCGAGCTCAAGAATCAAGCTATAAATCCAGGAATAGACAATGTAACCCCACAACAAAGCATAAAACCATATATTGCAACACAACCATTAGGGGGATTCCAAGCGGCATTATTTCTAGGCAAGCGAAAGACAACCTTTGAGGGAATACGAAAGAAGGTCCTATATTCTCTTAGACACCTTTCATCAACTGCATTAGTCTCACAATCCACAAAAGAAGGATTCTCATATGAAAACCGAACCTGGATACCACGATGATCCTCGACGTCCGACTGAGTAATCTCTTCTTGATCAACGAGCAAATAGGGACCTTTAGACGCCATTACCACCATGACGTTTGATTTCGAGCGATCGTCAAGAAAATCTGAGAAGGAAAAATTAGAATCAGAATGAAGCAATTAAGGATACGTGGGAATATAAGGGATTGGAATCTCTTGGAAATTATCAAAACCCCCTTCCTTTTTTCAATCTTCCTTGATAGATCAACAAATGAAAACCTTAATTCATATTTAAGCTTTGTACCCTCAATACTTAAGAGATCAATTCCAAATTACACAATAAACATCTGTTATTTAATCGTCTCAGAAGAATAGTGAACCAAGTCATCCATAATCTTGTTTTAACCTTTCCTTACCAAAATTCATCGAAAACAGAGCTCCTTCAACTTCTTCCATTGCTCTCAAATCTCGATGTCTTTTTCGGGCTTCCAAGTATCAGTCTCGCCCGCTAGCTACTCTTGCATCAACTTGCCTATGGTCTAGATAACAACCTCATCAGCAGCATTGTCGAGCTTCTCTATCACCTCTACGAGCATCTCGTCAACCTTAGAAGTCTACTCCTCGCTCAATCTAAAAGAAACTCTTAGTTGAGCATTCTCTTCCTCAACTTTAGCGAGCTTGTCAATCACTTCCTTCATAACTTTAGTTGACTCATATTTGGTCGCCTTGACCTCCTTCTTGAGCTTTGAGTTCAACCACGATAGAGAGGTAACCTTCTTGGAAAGGTTCTTTACATCTTTCTTCAGGAAAATCTGAGATTGAAGAGCCTACGAAGAAAAGAACAAAGTTAGTTCAACACTAAATGAATTTAAACAAAGATTAAAAATGACCATGCACCTGAAAAGCGACTGTCAAACCCCAGTTGATAACTTGAGAGGCCACGATCTTTGTGAGACGATTTTCATCTTCGAGAAAGAGAAGCTTATCAACTTCTTTTAACATCGAGCTAGGATCAAAGTAAAGGCAGGTATCGGCAGAGAACCTGACCACAACATCATCAAAGACGTCTTCTCGACAAGAGTGCTTCTTTGACTTCTCAATAGATGGAGCAACCGATTCAAGCTGGTCGATACCCTCATTTAAAACAACCAGTGGAGTGGGAGCCACAGTCGCAGCTCTTTTCCCTTTCTTCTTCTTGAGCCTCTCCATTTGTCTTTTCAGAGCTTCTTCTGAAGAGAGTAGCTTCGTGTTTGACATCGTCGCTGCAATGAAAGCTCGCTCAGCGTTAGTAACAAGTTCGAGAAATCAAGTACCACACAGGATCTCGAACCCGTGCCTTATCCAAGCATACTTAACCAAATTTTCTACACGAGGATAGGGGTTACCTGATCGAGCAAAGATTGTTTGACTCCACAACGAGCTTTTCCTCAAACTGCCCTCCTCGAGCAATTTCCTTCAACTCCTCTTTGTAGGATTGATCGCAAGAATCCTGTGCCCTCACAAGATCGTTCACTCCCTGTATCGACTTAGCTTTCCCGTCAAGCACCACTGAAAAAAAAAAGTTAGAAATATCACGACAAAAACACAAAAAGTGTATCGAAATACCCATCAGCATTATTCCAAGTCAATCTAACACCCTCGACTAGATCCCCCTGAGCGAAGAAATATTTCGGCTTCTAGTCCAGATCCTTAGACGTGAGGTTAGTGATCAGATGACCGTTACGATGTTTGGTAGTAATCATGTACCTCCTACAGTCAGTATCATGTTCCTTCAATTGGTATGTATACAAGAAATTCTCGAAAGTGAAGCTCAAATTCTTCCTCTCGATCAAAACCTTGAGCGATAGCAATATCCTCCATCAATTTGGCATCAACTGGATCGGAGCGATATCAAAAAAGTTGAGTAGTTGTCGAGCTAACGGTGGAATTGGAAATCTAAGTCCTAACTTAAAAGGAATATGGTAGAAACACGTCCAACCTTTGATCGATCAATCAGCGTGCTCAAACGGCGATGCGGCTTGAGTCTGGAACCCCCAGTTTGAATTCCAAATTCTTAACATCCTGATATGTCAGAAATTGACCCGTCTCACTCTCAAAGGCCGTTGTTGGCTCCATATTTAGCTCGTCAAGCGTCGCCAAACGACCTACTACCGTAGTATTCGGCAAGTTTACACCTACCTTACCCACACCTATATCAGTAAGGGGTCCAGCAATAGATACCCCACCATTATCACTTGACCCAGAAGTCGCGTCAGACTGCTCAAGGTCGACCTCGCTCGAATCACCTTGGTAGCCATCGATCATCTTCTCCAATGATGGGTTCGAGGAGTCATCGCTTTGACTCGACATAGCTCCAAACGCTGTCGAAAAAACTAAACCCAACTTTAGCAAGAAGAGATCAAGCTACTTGAAACTAATACGCGGTGTGTACTAATATAAAGCTAGAGGGGGGGTGAATAGATTTTATCAAATATTACCCAATTTTCGCATGCAAGTCAATTTGACGAAAATGCCCCTAACTAGTCAAAATAATATATCAAGTGTAATATGTGCGGAATTTAAATAACACAAGATATATACGTGGAAACCCAACCACTGGGAAAAACCACGGGCTGTATAGTGCGCCACACTCGGAACTCGAAATCACTAATTGAAATGAAGTTTACAACCTATGTAGACCTCGTCTAACACTCCGGTCTGTAACCCCTCACTTCTACCCAGCGGGCCTTTATTAGCAACCCTATTCCAATTTGCTTGAGGCCTAAGCACTCTTAGCCCCAAGACTTACTTCTCAATGAAGAGAAACAACCTAAGTGAATATGTATGAATATTCAAAATGCAAATTAGAGCTAGGTTACTCTATATGCTTATCTAGGATAATGAACTTGCAATTAAAACAATCCTAGATATAAATGGCTAGATGACATGTCAAATAGCTTAGATAAATATAGATTATAAAAACCTAGATATCTATCACAATACAACACACAATCATGTCAACACAACAATCTCTATTTTGAATAATAGATGTTAATCTAAGAACAAGCAAATAATAAAAGAGATGCCTTGATAAATAAAACACTAATTATAAATGATAATAGTGAAGAACATACCAAGGGAAGTGTGTTGACCAAGACCCATGCAAGTAAACATCCTAACTATGCTAGAAAATGTTTAGATGATATTTTGATGCATATGAAAATGGGTTTTGAGAGTTAAAGACAAGTTCTTGGGAGTTTTTCACTTGAAGATATTTTTCTCTCAAAAATGTGTTTTTTGCCTAAAAAAAAGAAAATAAATAAATATATATATCAGGTCATGAAACAAAAACTGCACCGTTTTTTAAGGCTTTATCCATATATATATATTTATATTATCACACACACAAATCGCACAACTTGCAAAAATATGTATATATTTGATTGTTCAAAACGCACAGCTTGCTTAACTATATATATATATATATATATAATTTAACAATCAAAACGCACAGCATTTGGATGCTGAAATGTGAGTGACAAAATCAAAATAATCTTGTGAGGTGAGCTCACGATAGAAAAAATAAGTGATCCAATGATGTGCCATATTCAAGTCAAAGCAATCACAAAGTAAAAGAGCTCACATGCAGTTAATGCATACAATAAAAAGGCCTTGAAAAAATAAAAGCAAATTGTGGTGAGGCCGTGTGTGCAGCGTGTGATCAACGGGGACAGAGATGTGTGTTTGGCGTGTGAGTGGCGTGTGGCCAACGGGGCTGTGAGCTGCATGCCTCTCACATGCCAAGCCACTCTTGGTGTGGCTTTCATGCCACACGAAGCCGACAGTCGTTCCAAGAGATTTTCAGTCCAGTTGATCTCGAATCTTAGAATCCAATTCCGTCTTCGGAATATTGACCCGGACTTAATCATAAATATAGAAAATTATATAACTTTCCAATTTAAGCTCGGAATTAAAATCCGGTTTCCGATAAAAATACGGAATATCACAAATGTCTCGGAAATCATCCGAAACATATAGAAAAGTCTCCGAATCGCTCGGAACTCATCTATGGACAAATCCACACATAAAAAATATAACAAAGAAGTGCAAGTGTGAAATGTCATGTGAAGAGAATGCACACAAGTACAAGTATGCTAAGTGAGTGTGTGCAATCTAAATCTCTTCAAAGAAAACTAAGCACTAGAGATATACCTTTGGAGTGCTTGTCCCTTGAGGACTTGAAAGGGTCTTGAGCTTGATAATGAATCACTTAAACTACCCTTACATATAATCCCCAACACATGGTTTGTCCACGAAATAAGCCAATCAAGATATGGGAATCCTTACACTACTTAAATAGGCGATCACAACTACAAAAAACTATCTACTCAACCATGATCATCTAGAAAAATGATCGATCGACTATCTAAAGAAGATTGTCCGATCTACCTACATCGAACACCTAGTAAAGTAAACAGGACATCAGTCGAAATCGAAAATCTAAATCTTAAAGGGTCAACATCATCATCCAAGGCTCTATTTCTTACTTAAGAATCACACAAACAAGTTTTCTAAACTAAAAGTTATAAAACACAGATCAAAACACAAGAAAAATTCAAAAAAGTTTGAAGACCAACAAGCAAAAACAAAGCAAGATTTTTGGAAAATAAGCAAACACAACTGAGTAGAATCAAAAACAGAAAACAAAAGTAAAAGGCAAAAAGCTTACCGAAAATGAGCAGGGAAACCGAAAAAGTCATCGAACACTGATCGGAAAAGCTTGAGAAAACTCAAACACCACGCCTGGAAACTATAGCAAACGAAAAAGAGAGAGAAACGCTCTGGTTCAAAAGTGAAGAGAAGGAAGGTTTCTTCAAAACTTATACAAAACCCAATAGACACGTGTCATTAAATGAAAGGAAACGTCTCTTCAGCTGATGCCACTCGAAAAGACGTTTTGTAGGCCTTGGAAACCCAAAAAGCGCCAATTCAAAACCTCTCGCTTCGATAAACGTACCTACCAGGAAAATGCCACGTTAGCCTTAGCAAAATACCAAGGACCAAGGATCTTGAAAAACCATAAATAGACCCAATCATACATCACCAAACACACCGTTCGATATCACTTAGGGCCTCACAACACTTTTTGTCGATCAAATCTCAAAGCAATAAGTCCCCTTCGAAATGTCTGACAAAATCGAGAGTCAACCTTAAAGAGGACAAGACTGACATCAGCCAAATGAGAGTTACCATCGAACAAAACTCGAAACGAACATCATCTCGACATTTCTCGATATCTACTCAAATCGAACGAATATGATCACGGATATAAACCTGAAAAATACTTGTCTTGACTCTCAAACAACTCTCTAACTCGAGAACCTCGAGCTTGAAGAGTGGGGGCAAACTGTAGTGGTCAAAATTGAGTCTCTAGCCTAATTAGATAAGCTCAGTGTCAAAAGTTGGATATTATAAAAAATAAAAAATAAAAAATAAAAATAAAAACCCATCAGAAACGGGCCTCAAAGCCCAAAAATTGGCCCACAAACCATCAGGCCAAGTCAAACACATGGTCAAATCAAGTCATGAAATCAAACAATCATGAAAGGATGTTAATGTTGCGCCAGATCTAGTGCAACATTGTTGATAGAGGCAAAATAGCCCAACACTATTGATGGAGACAAAATAGCACAAATGTTTGGCGTAGGGTTGGAGAGCAAATCTTGCTTTAATTTGGTGTTTTGGCTCAAGGTTTGAGGTGCATTTAGGGTTGAAAATTAGATTTAGGTTTGTGTTTCTTGTGACATAGCAAATGAGGTGGCAATGATGATGCATCATTTTTAAAATATAAGGATGTGTTCAAATTTTATTGGGTCGGCATGCCACCTCATGTTTTAAGCTAGAGGCAATGGAGTTAGGATTCTCCCGATGACCTTGTTTTTCCTAGTTTTTTTTTTTTTTTTTTTTTCCCAAGTGTAATTGAAACACTAACTTGCATAAAAGAGAAAAAAATGATCAAATCTTAACCTGTATTTTTTGTTATGCTTAGGTGTCATTAGAATATGAAAAGTCAAAGAAAAAAAATGATAAATAGAGAATCCTGATCGAAGGTACTGAATCACTTCTCTTCATGATAATAAATGTGTGTTTGGTATGACTTTTTTTTTTTTTTTTTTTTTGTCAGAGGTGTTTTTTTAACGTTAAAAGCTATTTTGATGTCTTTTTTTGTTGTTTGGCATATCTCTAAAAAAGCTTTTTTAATGTTAAAAAATCAATCTTATGTCTATTTGGATAAATCCAAAATTTGGACGGCTTCCAAAAAGTTCTTTTTGGGCAATTTTTTTTAAAAAAAAGGGAAAATTGCACAAACTTACTCTAACGTTTCCCATTGTAACATAATATTAAAATGTCATACCAAACATACTCACCACAACTTTCCAAAAATTACAAAAATACCCACCACCGTATTGTCGAAAGTACTCATGACGTTCTCCTTCTCTCCATAACTTTCGAAAAATTATAAAAGTGCCTACCACCGATGGTCAGAGTGTCTGACGCAGACGCTCCCTCAAATGAGTTCGATCACTCGATCACTCGATATCTAGTTAGTTGAAAGATAAAAAATCCTCTCTCTTCTGTTTGAACTCCTGCCCAATAAAAACGTGCCACGTATCCACAGGAAGACTAAATATATTATATATATTTTTTAAAAAGAAAAATCCAAAGTAAAGAAGCACGAAGAAGAAGACAGAAGAGTAGTAGAACCCTAGAAAATCGGGCTTGAAAAAATTGATGGCGTCGTCGAAGGTGATGGCGACCACGTCAACGACCAATCCGGATCTGTCATGTCAACCGTCTCCTATATGTTCGACTTTCTCCAGCATCTTCGCCGATCTCCAAAACCAACACGAAGAAGAAAATCCAGGCGATCCATCTTCATCATCAAACCCTCAGAGCTTGGGCTCCATGAACATGGACGATCTTCTGAAGAACATCTACGCCACACCGCCGCCGGAGCCGGTGTCGTTCAGCACCGGCGGAGCGTCGATGACACGCGAGGGTTGTAGCAAGTCGGTGGATGAGGTGTGGAAGGAGATCGTTGCCGGCGGAGGAGGAGATCAGAGGCGGGTGGGAGGCGCAGGGGAGGAGGAGGAGGAGATGACGCTTGAGGATTTCTTGACCAAGGCTGGTGCAGTGAGAGAGGAAGACGTCAGAAGCTATGAAAATAACAACAACAATATTATTATTAACAATAATAATAATAAAATTAACAATAATAGCAATAATAATAGTAAAATTAACAGCAATAATAATAATCAAGTGGTGATGGTGGGCCCTGGAGGGAGAGGGAAGAGGAGGGTGATTGAAGAGCCTCCGTTGGATAAGGCCACTCAGCAGAAACAGAGGAGAATGATCAAGAACAGAGAATCTGCCGCTCGCTCTCGTGAGCGCAAGCAGGTTTGTTTCTTTAATTATGCTGTGATGATGTTAAATTAAATGAATTTGAGCACAATTTAGTTGGGTTTTTCTTTTTCTTTTTTTATACATTTAAAGTTGGAATTTTTGTTGAATCTTCATATGAAGAAATTCAGCACTTAGTTAACCCATTAGAACTTGGTTACCCGTGAATTTCTTGTTTTCTTTTGGAATTGAATGATTTTTAATGGTGTATGTTTTTGTGTATTTAGGCTTATACAGTGGAGCTGGAGTCTCAGGTGACACAACTGGAAGAGGAGAATTCAAGGATGGGGAGGGAAGAGGTACTGTTGTATTATGTTTCGAATGCAGTGTTGATTGCATGTAAAGGTTCTGCATTTACACTTGTTTGGTTGATTTGGGAATTGGGATGTTCAAAGATACAAGTAATTGAAGTTTAATCATCTGGACTGGGGGTTCGATTTAGCATTTTAGCTATTTATATTCGTTTTCAGGAATAATGAAGATAGATTCTTCATTTTGTTTAGCGTTAGCTGCAATCAACTTGATAACTCTTTGATCACTGTTATCTTAAACTAACATCGTCGTACTAGTACTAATAACATGTACACCTACTGAATTACAGCCTTGCAGGTCACTTGAATAAGTAAAAGAATAATTCTGAATAATGTCAATGATCTTATCAGTTTATAGATATAGATATGAGAGTATAGTTTCTATACATGAAATGGATGACCAATCAGAATCTGTCTTTTCTGTCTTATGTGATTTATATGACTGTTTTTACAAATCATATGAGCTAGCATCAATAATGAGTTAATTCATTCTTTCTTTCGTATTTTTTTTTAATGTCATTATGCATCTGAATTGTATCTTATGAAACTTATTATGTTTCAACCCTTATATCCTCAAGGATATAAATTCTCTCTTGACAGTGTGGTAATTGTATCAATTATAATCACCTATTGGATGCGAATGCTTCCATATTGATTGCTTGCATTTTCTTTCTTTTATTTTAAATTGTGTAAAATCTTCTTAACAATTGAAGTTCTAATTGCAGGCTGAGCAGAACAAGAAAAGGCTTAACCAGGTATGTATTACCTAGTTCTATATTTGCATTTTCTTATCACTTATTATAAAATTTGATATATGTATTGGATAAAGATCGAGGAACTTCACATAAAGTCATTCTTAAGGCTTATTGTGCTATGGTTGTGAAAGATTATCAAAGGTTCTCACATTCACACATGTGTCTGTAAAGAGAGAGAGAGAGAGAGAGAGAGAGAAACATTCTATGTTTTCCATTGTTAATGTATCTGTCTCTGTCTGCCTTGTTTGGACATAGTAGTATTATTATTTTACGTTTCTAATCTTTGTGTGTATTTATTTCATAGTTATTATTTTAGTCTACCATTTACTAAGGATACCTAGATGTGCCTTACTGATTGGAAATAATTGCCATCCTTTTGATTTGACTTCTTGTCGGTACATCAAACCTCTTATTTCCGGTTTGTCTGTATACTTTGCCATGCAGCATCAACTGAACTTTTAAACAATATTTTATCTTTTAAAACATCAAGGGTTCTTTGTTTTTACTGATTTCCTCTCCTTTTTTTCTTTTTTTTTTTTATGGATATATTACCTTTCTTTCAAGCCATTGCCAATGTATCTCTCAGTTTCTTGGGTTATGAAATATTTCACGACATTGATGTCTTCCCCTCTTAAAGCCAATTAGTCTTTCTGGTGATGTTTTGAGGTTTTCTTTAGATGAGCGTCTGAAATAAATAAGCTGCTTTATTGTTCTGTTGCCATTCCCATAAAACGAAAAAAAAAAAAAAAGAAAAAGAATGTCTTATTGCCACTTAAAAGTGCCTGTATTCTTGCATGAGAAGCACAAAACATTATATTTTGCAGGATTGCTTGTTGCAAACATTAATTGAGGCTTGGCTGATGAAATGTTATTTTAATGAATCAAATCTAATAGCATAACATTGGTGCCTTTAATTTGGTGACTCATCTCTGACCGAATTCCCGGTTTTGTTCATTTAAATTGTAGCTCATGCAGAATCTGATTCCAATTGTGGAGAAGAGAAAACCACGTCGAGTTCTTCGAAGGGTGCGCTCGTTGCAATGGTAAATAAGATTGCATTGTATATGATAAATAAGTGGATAGTGAAATAGACTTTTGAGTTGTGTGGTCTGCTACTGAAGCTACATGAACAAGGTAATTTTATATATGGGTAGAAGAATAGGGAGATGTCTGGTTTTGAATCTTTTTTTGAGGAGGAAAGTAACATATGGTTTTGAATCTTTTGTTTTCCCTTTGATGGCTAACTTAGTTTAGGAGGAGTTGGGAGGCATTTGAGGCCGAAGACTAGAAATAATTTCATCAAAAATGAAGACTTGATCCAGTGCTTATGAGATCACTGACAAATCTGTACTGGATTTGCTTTTGTGTATTGTAGAAAATGACCAAAAACCAAAATTGAAAACAGAAAAAATAAAAATAAAAAATCTGTTTTAGGTTCCCTTATGTTGTAGGAAGTTGATGTACTTATCTATAATTATATATAGTATAATATTTGTAGATGATTTTAAATGAAAATCCCAGATGAGTTTTTGGTGTGATTTCATTTCATGCAATTGGATTAGATAGGATTAAATTGACTTTATTTTAATTAATTGTTAATAGGTAAGGTTCTGTTAATGCGAGTATAATTTCTGTTTTAAAAAAAAATGGCAAAATGATGCTTGTTTAATGTTTTATCAGGATTCAGGTCTCTTTACCCACAAGCCCACATATATATAATATATAAAATTTATGTAGTTGGATGCTAGAATAATATCCAGGGCTAGGATAGAAAGTTCAATATTTTTCCTGAGACTTGAGTCCTGAGCTGTGAATTCTCGGAATTGCAGAAATCATCCATTGTGGATCCCAGTTTGATTCAGAAGGAATCATGATATGAAGTGGTACACCTAAATGAAACTTTTGTTTTCAAATTGAATTGTTTGTAGGAGGTTCCTCAATATTTGATCATTTTACAATCTTACCCGTCTTTTGTTAGACTTTTTTTTTTTTTTTAGTATAAATTGGGGATTTGTGAGAAGAAAAATACGTTTGGAGCACATAACCCCAAAATATGGATATGAGTGGCTTAGAGCAACTCCAATAGACTCATTAATTGAGGATGTTGGAAAGGTTATATGAGTCACATCAGCAGATGTGGTTCCAACAGACTTGTTAAATAGTATTTTTCAATTGAGAAATTCCTACTCATTCTTTAGTATTACCGAGTGATTTCTCACTCTTCAGATTTTATTTTATTACTTTTTATTGTGTTTTAACAACTTTATCTGATTTTAAAATAATATTAAACTATTTTTATTTGAAGAGTTTTCTGGAATGAGTCTTCTTTTCTCACTTTTTAAATTGTCACAAATTGCCACATAGATAAGCAAATGGATATTTGAAGAGTTAAATTAGAAGAAGCTTTTGGGTTGCTCTTATCACCTCAATTAGATTCAACGAAATAAAACAAGTCCTGGTAATAGAAAAAGTCTGTATCCGGCATTCTAAGGTTTAGAACTAGAGTAGGCTCAAGTTATTGGTTGGTGCTTGGTGGTGACCGGTGAGCAAGCAATACTTTTGTCATATATACAAATTCTTTAAAATATCAAAGCCACGTGTTTCACAAATTCTATATGATTTTTGAGCTTTTAATAAAACAACATCTTTTAAAAAAATAAAAATAAATAATAAATAAAACGACAATAGTATTTCCTCCCTAATATAAATTAAAACTGTAAAAACTAAAAGACACAAGTATCTTATCATCAAAGCATATGTTCATTTACTAAAATGTATTTTGTTTTGAAATTAAAAATAAATAAATAAATTGGTGATCTGGATATTACGGAGATAGAAAAGTAGGAGAAAATCTTATTGGGATGGTCTCACCAAGTGGCAATAAGATCGTCTCATTGAATATTTTCTCAAAAAGTTCATAAAACTGAAATGCATTGGCTCATTCCAACAATAATAATAATAATAATAAATAAACGAAATGCATAGAATACTTATATATATATATATATATATATATATATATATTATGTACCTAAAATTGAACTTAATAAGAAATTTTAATGTTGCACATCACCTCATAACATAGGTGGTTGTGTACCTTCCTTCCACCTTGGTGGTTAGGGGTTCGAGTCCAGCTATACGTATTTTAGAAGCATTCGTGAGGAGTTTTCTCATGGTTTATGAGAATAGATATACGGGCCACACATATATTATTTGATCTTGACAGGTCCCGGTCAGTAGCGGACCCAAAAATTTTAATGAGGTGGGCACTTGAACAAAATAACTATTATTTGTATAAAAAAAAATATTAAAAATTTAAAATCAGTTTACTTATAAAAAAGATTGATGATATAATGAATTTTAGATAAAATAAAACAAATAGAATACTTACTCGAAATGAACAAAATAATCTTACATTCAAAAAAACTAAAAACAAGAAACACAATATTAAAATGTAAATAATAACAAGAAAAACAACATAAACAATGAAAAATTATAATATTTATTCTTTAAAAAAATCTAATTATATAATAATAAATTTTGTTTTGTATTTATAATGAATTATCTTTAAATGTATACAAAAATAATTGATTAATAAATATTACTAGACATTTTTTTGAATTTTTTATTCTTCTAATTATTGATTCTAAATAAATTAAAACAATAAATAAAGAAAAATATAAAGGATAAAATAAAATGACTCATAATAATAGATGAACTATTTTAATACAATAAATTAAAATTTGAGATTTTTGAGTTTATTGATTGGATATGCTAGGTATGTCAAACTAAATATATTATAAATAAGAAAAATTCAAAATAATAATAGATAATTTACTGTATAATAAAATTGAATTAAGTAAACCACAAATTAAGGGTAGTTAAGAATTTGATAATGACGGAAAAGAGAAAGTGAATTATTTTGTTGTAGAAGAAGACGAAAATTTGAGAAAGGAATCGGAAAAGAGTGTAAAATAAAAAAGACATTAAAAAATTATTCATTTTGAATGTACCGAGAATTGAACTTGGACTATAAGGGTGTGTTTGTTGGCCAGGATAGGACTGGGATTGGACTATGACTATTTTTAGTCCAATCCCATGTTTGGTGAGTCCAAGCATCCAGGACTATTTTTAGTCCATACTTCTTCTTATCCCATCAGAGGAGGATAAAATAATCCCCTCCAAATTGATGGGATTATTTTTATCCTCTCCAATTTTTACTGTTTGTCTTCTTCTTCGATCAATTAAAACAAGACCAGAAAAAACAATCTCAGACCCAACCATACATTCATCAATCTTCAATCTTTTTCCAGAAAAAAAAAAAAAAACAATCAATTTTTTCGAAACCCAGTAAATCAAACAAACCCAAAAAAAAAAAACCAAGAAAATCAAATAACCTCAGAAAATCAAACAAACCCACGCAATCATTCAAACCCGAAAAATCATCCAAACCCAATCAAACCCATAAAATCAAACCCATAAAATCATCCAAACACATTCAAACCAAGAAAATCATCAAAATCCATTAAAACGTAGAAAATCGAACCAAATCACAAGTCACAAAGCAATTACAACAAACCACCATCACCCTCTTTACCACCCCAAAATTTTTTTAAAAACAAAAACAAAAAATTTTAGATTCGGAATTGAATCTCCACCAGATCCATCTGTATCAAAAATAAAAAGAAGACAAAGAGAGAGAAGGGGGGACGAGAGAGAGAGAGAGGGAGAGTCGATCTCTTCTCAGTGGAGGAGAAACACTCGCCGGCGGCCAAGAGAAACAGAGAGAACGATGAGAGATAGGTTGTTTGGGATGAGAGATAGAGACTGAGAAAGAAAAGAATGGGACTGGAGTTTTTATCTAATAAATATGGGGAGATCTAATAAATATGATTTTCTGAGTTTTTATCTAAGAGCATCTCCAATGTTATTATGCATTTGGAGAAAATTGAGTGCCACATAGGATAGATATTTAAAAAGTTAGAAAAAGTCTCTCAAATGCTATTATTTAAATTGAATATGGAGATGATGTGGCCAAAAAAAAGTTAGAGAATATGGAGTTGAGTTTCTAATTCTAGAAACTCTCCTAGAAATGCTGACTAGGATTTCTAACTCTTTCCACCAATAAAATTAAAGCTTTCAACTCTTTCCACCAATAAGATTAAACCTCATTTAATTGTAAAATAAAAGAGGAGAGAGAGTGTAATAATTGTTTTATTATGATTGGACATAAAATGTATGCATATTTGACTTTAGATAATTGCATTGGAGATGTGAATATGCATTTCTCTAAAAAAAATTCAAAAGTGAGCCCATAATAAATAGAAATGTTGATGTGGCACTATTTAGAAACTCAAAAATACATATTTGCATTGGAGATGCTCTAATAAATGTGATTTAATTTTTTAAATTGATTAAAATGATCTTATTTATTTAATATAATTCAATTATTTTTTATCCAATCCTATCACATACCAAACATATGATTGGACTATTTTAGTCCAATCTCATGTCGCAATAAACACGGGAAACACTATAATTAATCCAATCCAATCCAATCCTATCTCTTAAAAATAGTTCAATCCAATCCCGCGCACCAAACGCAACCTAAAAGTGAAATGAAGATACTCTACCAACAGTGCAAAGTAATTTTGTGTTATATTATTTTTTATTTGATATATATATATATATATATATATACACACACATAAAATCAATTTTTTTTTTGAAAATTTGACATGCGGCACGGGCCCTACTTGGTCTCAACGTGGGTTCGCCTTTGGTCCCGATAGTCTTATTATAATAGTTGTAATATTCAAAAAAAAAAAAAAAAAAATGTTAAATATCATAGAACTTTTTTTTTATTACATGTAAGTAAAAACTAAACCCCTCAAAACCTAGTGTATGTCTTACATAGAACAATTAACACACATATAAAATGTGGTTATTTCTGTCTATTTTTATTTCACCTTCAAAAAAATTATCTATAAATGTCAAGTTGAGGAACTTGAGGCACTTAAATGATAAAAATACTCATATTTTGTTTTAAATTACTTACTTAATAAATTTTAAATTGAAAAAAAATAGAAATGGATCAGAGTTCACCTCTATTGCGGGAGTTCCGTGATCTCCAACCAATCTTTTTTTTTCTTCAAAAGTTGAAAATTTATTAAGAGTATTTTTAATTTTTTATTAAAAAAAATTGAAAAATTGATGAGAAATCAAGAATAATAAATTGAGTACGGATATTGACACTCATAAATATGATAAGCGCACCCAAATTTATAAGTACACCTATGTCTAAAATTTAAAATTAAAACATTACTATAAACACCCATATTAATACCAATAGTACCCTTATTTAAATGAATGTTTTGATTTCAATACAATTTATTTGTCCCAATAACAGAAGATTAGCACAACCAACAGGAATCACATTCTCCACAACTAATGTGCGTACAAAGTTTCCTTTTCTTCTCAAGTACCCGCTTTGCGAGTATCAACATATTGGCTTGGATTGGCTTGTGACAATGTATGAGAAAAGATTAAATGGGATTCTAGCTGATGAAAGGGGACTCGGAAAGACCATCATGACTATTGCTTTGCTTGCACATCTGTCATGCGAAAAAGGAAATAAGGAATATGGGGCCCCCATCTCATTGTAGTTCCAACAAGTGTCATGCTTAACTGGGAAACTGAGTTTCTTAAATGGTGTCCTGCCTTTAAAATACTGACTTACTTTGGTGCAAAAGAGCGAAAACATAAAAGGCAAGGTTGGTTGAAACCGAACTTCTTTCATGTGTGCATAACGACTTATAGACTTGTTATACAGGATTCGAAAGTCTTTAAGCGAAAGAAGTGGAAATATTTGATTTTGGATGAAGCTCATTTGATTAAAAACTGGAAGTCTCAAAGATGGCAAACACTTTTAAATTTCAATTCTGAACGACGAATTTTGTTGATTGGTACCCCCCCTACAGAATGATCTGATGGAACTCTGGTCATTAATGTATTTCTTGATGCCGCATGTCTTTCAGTCTCATCAAGAATTCAAGGATTGGTTCTGTAATCCAATTTCTGGGATGGTAGAGCCTAGAGGGTCAAGAGAGAGTGAATAAAGAAGTTGTTGATCACCTGCATAATGTCCTTCGTCCATTCCTACTTCGCAGATTGAAAAGAGACGTGGAGAAGCAACTACCTATGAAAGTTGAGCATGTCATATATTGTAGACTGTCAAAGAGGTAAAGGAACTTATATGAAGACTTTATTGCCAGCTCAGAGACATATTTAATTAAACTAATTTATCCTTATTAGTAAATTATTATTGGGATATTTTTATAATTAAAATTTTTATTAAAATATGGATGTATTTATCATATTTTTTGGTGTTAATATCGAGACTCCCGTGTTAGAAAGTGATAACTTTAATATTTTATTATATTTTTATTTTTTATTTTTTATTTTTGACTATTTTCAAATAAACGCCAATGAAATTTCTCTATATATATTTTTCTTGACCAGTACACATGGAAGATAACCCTAGTCAACCATAGTTTCTGTAGAATGTAGATCACTGATCAGAGAACAAAGACCGCGGATCCAAAGAAGGAAAAAAGAAAGGAAGATACAGCTTCTGTTCAAGCCATGACAGTGGGCGAGGTATTTCTTTCTGCTTTCCTCCAAGTGTTATTTGACAGGCTAGCTTCTCGTGAGGTGTTAGAGTTTGCTACTGGTTTGAAAATGGATGCAGAACTGAATAAGTTGGCATTACTGGTGTCCAAAATAAATGCCGTACTTAAAGACGCAGAGGTAAAGCAAGTGAAGGATATGGCGATCAAATTGTGGATAGATGAGCTACAAGATGTAGTAGATGATGCAGAGGATGCACTCGATGAATTTTCTACTGAAATCTTGAAATGCAACTTGGAAGCTCAAAGGAACAATGTGTTCAGCCCCTTAAATCCTGTTGGAGCTGTTTTCTTCAACCTGCAGGTAAATACAAGTTTTTTCTTTTTCTGAATAACAGCTGGCAATTAAATATAATTTAATATTGTTGATTCTCAAATTTTAATAAATAGAGTCAAGTTCCATGGGAAAGGGAATTCTTAGGTGGGAGGTGGAACTTAATGTTGTGATTTCTGTGTGGAATCTACGTAATCTGATTCCCAATTGATTTTAGTAGAAATGTATTTGGAACTTGTAAAATATTCTGTTAAAACAATATAAACTTGCATCAAATGAGATTTTTATATGATTGACAGGATGGTAAATCTATTCCCGATCAATCATGTTTACATTTTGGCCCTGCTATCACAGGTAGATTCCAAGATAAAGGCCATAACAAAGAGGTTGGAAGGTATTGCGAAACAAACGGTGGAACTTGGTTTGAGAGAAGATGTTGGAGAGAAGTCTTTCAGGCTTTGGCAAAGGTTACCAACAACTTCTTTAGTTGATGATCGTATCTACGGAAGGGAAGAAGATGCCAAGAACTTGACTGAGTTTTTGCTAAGGGATGCTGGTGAAGGATTGTGTGTGATTCCCTTAGTTGGCTTAGGTGGTATTGGCAAGACAACATTGACTCGAATTGCATATAATGACAACCAAGTGGACCAACATTTTGATCTGAAAGCATGGGCGTTTGTTTCGGGTGATTTTGACTTGGTAACAGTAACAAAGGCGATTCTTGAGTCTCTGGGTGAATCGTGTGATGCTACAAATGTGGAACCACTTCAAAGTACTCTGGGAAAGAAATTGATGATGAAAAAGGTTTTACTTGTTTTGGATGATTTCTGGAATGACAATTACATTGAATGGGATGTCTTGCAACTTCCGTTTAGAGCAAGTGCACATGGAAGTAAAATCATTGTGACAACCCGTAATGAAAATGTTGCTCAAATGGTGGGCACTGGTCCTGTTTTCTATCTCCAGCAACTACCAGAAGACGATTGTTGGTCCTTACTTGCAGAACATGCATTTTCTAGATTCAATTCTGAAGCGCGCCCAAACTTGGAGAGCATAGGTAAAGGAATAGCTAAGAAATGTAAAGGTTTGCCCTTAGCCGCAAAGGCACTAGGGGGCTTATTGCGCTCTAAATTAAGAGTTGATGAATGGCAACATATACTACATAGTGAAGTATGGGAATTACCTGCTCAAAAATGTGGTATTCTTCCGGGACTAGGTTTGAGTTATTATCATCTCCCTTCTCATTTGAAACCCTGTTTTGCCTATTGTGCAATCTTCCCTAAAGGCTACGAATTCGATGAAGAGCAGTTGGTACGTTTATGGATAGCAGAAGGTCTCGTGCCACAGCCACAAAGATATATGCAGATTGAAGACGTTGGGAGCCAGTATTTTCATGATTTACTTTCAAGGTCACTTTTTCAACGTTGTAATGGAAATATTTCTCGATTTATGATGCATGATCTTATCAATGATTTGGCTCAATTTGCTGCTGGGGACAAATGTCTTAGATTGGAGGATATTAATCGAGATAAGAATTGGAAAAAGGCTCGTCATTTTTCATATATCAGACAAAGGCGTGATGCTTTCATAAGATTCGAGGACTTCACATCATCACACAAGTGTTTGCAAACTTTCTTACCCTTGGATGGTGGGTATGGAATTTGTCGGATAACAAATAAGGCAATGCATCAACTACTGAAGTCTTTTAGTCGTCTACATGTGTTGTCACTAAGTCACTATGAGATCACTGAGCTACCAGAACTGATTGGTGAGTTGAAACACCTACGTTATCTCGATCTCTCCAACACTTCAATCAAAGTATTGCCTGAATCAATTTGTACATTATACAACCTGCAAACATTGAATTTATATGGTTGTCATTCTCTTATTCGACTGCCTACAGATATGTGGAAGCTAGTTAACTTGAAAATTTTGGATATTAGAGAAAGTAACTTACAGCAGCTGCCACCACATATGGGTAGACTAAAAAATCTTCGAATGTTGCCTTATTTCCTCGCGAGCAGAGATACTGGGATCTCAGAGTTGAAGGATCTGTCTAATCTTAAAGGAGATCTCTATATATTAGGGATGGAACATGTGGCTGATGACAAGAATGCAGTGGAAGCGAATTTGATGGATAAAAAATATCTTGACAAGTTGGTGCTTGAATGGCGTAGGGGTTCAGATGGTATGCTAGATGATGATGTGCTTGATGCGCTGCAACCTCATAGGAATCTTAGAGAGCTTACAATCAAGCACTATAGTGGTACGAAATTTCCAAACTGGATAGCAGATCCATCCTTTTCAAATTTAGCGATCATCAGTCTTGGCAATTCTAGTTATTGCAAACATTTACCTCCACTCGGCCAGCTACCCTCACTTAAAAATCTCATTGTTGAAGGGATGGATACTGTATGCAGTGTCGGTCTTGAGTTCTACGGTGGTGGCCGCAGCTTCTCAGTTAAGCCGTTTCGGTCTTTGGAAATTCTCAAGTTCAAGAATATGCCTCTTTGGGAGGAATGGTTTCCTTTTGGTGTTGCAGAATTTCCTCTTCTCTATGAGCTTTGTATAGAGAACTGTCCAAGACTTGAGAAAATACCCGGATCTCTTGCCTCCTTGAAGACTCTTGAGATACGTAACTGTAAGAAACTGTCTTGCATTCCTTGCCTTCCACATATCCAAAACTTGGTCTTAGAAGAATGTGATCAAGTAATAATGAATAGTGTTGCGGACCTCGCATCACTTGAGAAACTTCGTCTTGACAAAATTCTAAACCTCAAATGTATGCCCAGTGAGTTTTTCCATGGCTTCACTGCACTCTGTGATTTGCAGCTTGCTAACTGTGATGAGCTCATGGTTTTGTCTGACCAGTTTGGATTAGCACACCACACTTGTATTCGAAGATTGACAATTTCAAAGTGCTCTTTCAGGTTTTTATGGCCTGAAAAAGAAGAAGCTCTGCCACACCTACTTGAATGTTTGGAAATAAGTTACTGCTATAACCTGGTCCAGATTCCACCTGGAATATTAAGCCTCAAATCTTTCAAGACATTAAATATCAATAACTGTCCGAAGCTCAGTTCCCTTCCAGAGATGAATTCCCCGTCCAATCTTAGACATCTTGAGATCAAAGAATGTCAGGCATTACCGTTCTTACCTAATGGCTTAATGCGCAATGAAAACCTGCCTCTTGAATTATTGGTGATTGACAGTTGCTCATCTCTCGAATCCTTTCCAGATGGTGATCTACCTGTAACTCTTCATCATCTCCAGATATCAAACTGTTCAAAGTTGAATGTCCTACCTACCTCTAACTCTTCAGCATCCAGCTCCGACTCCTCTTCAAGTCTTAAAGTGCTAGAGGTTTGTGATTGTATAATGCTTAGCTCTTTACCTGATCACCTCTATAACTTTATCCATCTAGATAAATTGTTGATAAGCAATTGTCTGAGACTTGTGTCCTTTCCTGACGGGGGTTTGCCGCCCAACCTGATGTCCCTTTCGATATCTGACTGTCATAATCTCAGAGAGCTGCCCGACTGACTGTACAACATCACATCGCTTCAAGAGTTGACTATTCGTAATTGTAATAGTCTTAGGTCATATCCAGAAGGGGGTTTGCCCACCAATCTGAGAATATTGAATGTCATTGGATGCAATTTACTTGAACCCCCTTCCAGGTGGGATCTGTACAAACTGAGTTCACTTGGAGATTATTTGATCACTAACGATCGTCACAGATTAAGCTCCCGTCCTTCACACATATAGGCTGCTTAATATCCATCCTGGAAACTCAGAATTGGTGGAGAATAGATTTGTATTCATGGATCATAAATGTTATATGTTCTTTTCAAAGAATTCTGAGAACACAACTGGCAGTTAATGCATGTTACTTTCCTTTCAAAATTGAACAGTGAAATGCAGAGGATGGAACTAAGAAATATACTCTTGAATCAGTTTGATTATATAGAAAATGGGATATAGTATACAAGCACTATTAATAAAGCTTGAAATAAAAGAAACAAACACATCATCTCCAAACTATACATCTATAAAGCATATAGTAATTGTACTTAACGAGTAACATACTTGATTGATATGAGTTTATCTCTGCTTTGGTTTAAAGTAAATAAACTATTTGCTGCAGGAGACAACGTCCCATTCGCTCGGCTTCCGAAAGATGGGATTAATATATTTCCTTCTCCAACCCTGAAAGTGACTTTTTAGCTATCTCTTGTAAATTTTTCCTTTCTTCCCTTACAGTTTTGCAGAGAAAGCTCATTATTCTCTCCGATCCGAATGCCCACCAATAAAGGTGTAACTCTTAAGATTCTTGAGTTTATGGATCCCCTGGTGAGACAGGTGAACAAGGTTTTCACAATCAATGATGCATAGTGAAACCAAATTAGGGGGCAAGCCTCCCTCAGGAAGGGACATGATGGAAGGGCAATCACTGATATTTAAAAACTGAAGTGAAATGACTTTGTGTAATTGATTGGGAAGGAACTTGAGGCTTTCACATTCATAAATAAGAAGTGCTATTAAGGAGTTATTGGGCAATCCTCCCTCTGGAAACGATACCAGGCTTGAGCAATTGCTTACTAACAGTAGCTCAAGATGGTCGAGACTGTGCAAGTCCTCAGGCAAGAACTCAAGCTCCGGACAATCACAAATCACTATGTGTCTAAGCTGTAGAGCAGAATCATGATTTTCGATGTCCACAGATTCACTAAGCGATTTCAAATTCATACAATTTACCATCTTCAGTTGTCTAAGTGTGGCTGGTAGCTTGTCTATTGGCAAGGAGAGGAGAGTAGAACAACCATCTATTTCCAAGGATCTAAGAGACGAGCCTTTTTGATCCGTCAATACAGTAAGTAAATATTCCGGATCAACACAATTAGTGATCTTCAATTCCTTAAGAGTGAGAGGAAAATAACCTCCAAGTGTGGGAGAGTGAAACAAACAAGAATCAAACTCCAAGTATTCAAGAGAATCGTGTACCATCGGGTCAAGCGGGATCTGCTGATCTTCACATTTACTGATCTTCAATAGTTTATCATATTTTGACTGTCCAAGAGTTTCCATGATTGCACGTCTTGACGTACTCTGGTGCACAGAAAGAATAAAATGTTTGCTTTTCTCTTGTAGATAAGTATTCGGTAAAGGATTCTTATTAAAACCGGTCAACGATTCTACTGCTTCTGAAAAAGAAAAAAAAGTGAGCTGTAAATTATACTACTTAAAGTATTAAAGAAATCAATATTAAGTTTGATTCCAATGGGAAATATATTAACTAATAACAAAGATAGCAGGTGAGTTATCTTGACATACTTCTGAATTCATGATTTGCATTCAATTTAATAACTTTAGGCTTAGCTTTGAACCTTATGGTTGGTTTGCGCACTGAAAAAGAAAAAAGAAAAAGTGAGCTGTGAATTATACTATTTATGTATTAAAGAAAACAATATCAATATTTGATTCCAATTGAAAGATCTTTAAGTAAAAATAGCAGGCAAGTTATCATGTTCACTTATCCTCGGTCTCTTAAACTGCGGTGTAACATCAGAAACAATCTTCAACTGCGGTGGAGAATTAACCATTGAGGATGAGGTGTGAACATCAGAGACAATTTCCCATGGGGAAACTCGTTCTTTATGATTTTTATCAATATCTTTGCCCCAACTGACCTGTTAAATGTAAAACAGGGGTCAAACTTTAACAAAAAGTTTTCCACTATCAGTAATTATACGATGAAAAAGATAATAAGAATGTGTGTGCATGGTAATTTGAATGAGATGACAGCAGCTGTTCATTGATAAGGTATAACAGGTACCTCTATCCTTTAAAATAAGTAAGTAGTTAATGTTTGACTGTCATACCAAAAGAAATGGAGGTCATCTACTTACTGTTGAGGAGACAAAGCTCATGGATAAATGAATAATAATGGGATGTAGGATAATCCAAAGAGAAATAGGATTGTATTAATATGTGCTCTAACGATCGAAAAGGTGTATAAAACTTATATTTATTCTTTCAAGACACAGGAAACCATGTAATAATGTATTGAAAGAATAAACGAGTTTTATTATCAAATTAAGAGAACCCATAGAAATATGCTGCACAAATAAATATAAGAAGATTTTGAGATCCAAGCCCTCGACTTAGAGGGACATAATGAAGCTCACCATTATGCATCTCCAATTTGAGTTGGGCCATTTATTGGGATCCAAGTCAGCCCTTCCAATCACTACACCATTACACCTGCAAGATAATAAATGATATCAGGTTTTTGACAGGTAAAATTATGACTTCGGTCATTGTATACAATCGAATTTACAAGACCTTTGCAAAGAATCATCCAATTTGTATTGCATTTGGAAATTGGCTCCAATATGCCATATTGTTGTTATGCTTTTCATGCACTTTTCATATGGTATCAGAAAATCTGCAAAACTGGCCCTGCATTTCAACTTAAAAAATTATTTTCTGATTGAGAACTTGAATTGCCTTGCTTGCAAGCGTTAGAGACAACTCACATGTAAAGCTTGAACAAAGCTGATGAGAATGAATCCCACATTGAAAAATAAAAGGAAAGAGAATGGTATATATATATATATCAATGGATGCCATGCCACAACATGATAGGATAGTCTTTTGGGTTGTAACACTATCCACCTATTCTAAAAAAATATATAAAATTTAACATGGTATTTGAGCCTCCACCAAACAACTACTCAATAATAATAATAAAATCAATAAATAAAAACATAAATCAATAATGCTACTTTGCCCAAATGATGTGGATCCTTGATTTCTCTATATTAGAATTGGAAGATTGAAATCATGCTCCAAATTTAAGCAAAGTAACATTACACTATTTAAATTAATTGGTGGAGAAGCGATAATTCTAAAAGAATTTAATAGAAAGGGAAGAAATTTGGAGGGGAAAATAATGTCTATTTTATTCTTTCAAGTCGAATCCCCATACCAGCACCGTTTATTTTAAGGTGGATATTCATCGGGGATGGTATTTCTCATACAAATTGGTATTGGGGATGGTAATGTAAAACCCGTCCCTGATCTATACCATTGACATGATCCCAATCAAAATAAATTTAAAGATCCTATCAAAAATCAAATCAATCAAATCTTCTTCCTACACTTGATATATGTGCATATCTCCTACAGATGCATTAATGCTACAACCTAATAGTCTAATCTTTTGGATTGTAACGTAATCCACTATAATATAAATCAATTCTCAAACTATAAAAAAACAACAAATATAAAACTTTAGCTGCAACAATATTTAAAATATTAGTAAAACACAAATTGTACTCTTATATGCTTTTCATTCCTAATATTCCTATAATAATTGTTGCCTCACAACAAAAAAAGCCAACGCAAACTTTCAGCACCCTCCTAGAAAAACATGTCTTATTTTTGATATGATAGATTAAATGTGATAAATACTACAACAGTCAGTTTTTCCAAACAAGAAAATTAAATGTCATCTTAAATTCTTACATGCACACTTTTTGCGGCAATTTATAATTATACTCTTACAATATTAATAAAGCCAATTTAGTGCACATTATTGCTTTGTTATTTAGGTTGGAAATCCTGCTTATCTATGCATCTACGAAATTCCATATCCACTTATAGTGAAAACCAAGAGAGAGTGAATAGCTTATGTCCACAGAACATGTTTGTTAGCAGAATCAGTTACATAAGTACAAACTTCTCTGACATTTCTAATGACAGAATGCATGCTTCCTTTCTTATTTTACAGCAACTTTTGCAGTCTTCAGCTGGGAAATTGAGACAGGACCTATAGTACACATCCCTTACATGTAAGACATACATTTGGTACACCAGCACATTCAGGAACTCATAAGGTTTTCGATCAAAGTGTCATTAACCTTTTCACAGCATAGTCAGACAGCATTAATCATCCCAACTATCTAGAGCTAGCTGCAACTAACAAGAACATGCTTCTGATAAGAACAATTGCATCTTATGTTTGATATTAATGCATTAGAGCAGTAGAATATCGTTTTCCACTGGTTTAGTTTACCACTACCACCGAGTGCGAAGACTATATATACATGAAGTTAATAAAAATAACTGTTAACAAGAGTAGAAGACTTCATTTCCTTCTTGAAAGCAAGTAGATATAGATTATAGATATGGCGATACCTTGGACTATAAAAAAGATGAAACATGCTCTCATTGAGTATTGCATCAGCCACTGGGGAAAGGAAATTGGAAGATCGATAGTGTTTTGCAATAATGGACTCAGGAACACCAATTTCACAGCGACCAGCTCTTCTTAATACCAACCTCAGCTCCCTATCTTCACCTCTGCAAGAACCATTTCCAGAAGATTGAGAACCTCAATCATTAAATAAACTGCATATGTTTGGACAATAGAAAGAGCCGAAATATCCACACTTTTATTGCATATCATGCTAACATTTTCGAGAGAGGGGGGTGGGGGTGTGAGCAGCAGCAAATAAATTTGGTCCATTCAACAGAATGTTAAGATGGTTTCGGGAAACATGAAGGTTTTCTAATAACATCATGATACTTTTTCTGGATATTTAATGATCTCATTCCCTTGTATTGATTTTGATCTTGTTCGACTGAATAGTAAACTCAAAGTAAAAGAAATATCAAGTAACTACTCCGTGGTTTGCAATTCAACTGTGGAATTGTGATTTAAGCAAGCATACCTCAGAAATACCAATGCATCCCCTGGAAAAAGATGCTTGTCCCTCACAAATTCATTCCATCCGCTAGTAACGGAATACTTCATTTGCTCGTCTGGAAAATAATAAATGCTGAATTACCAATATTTTTTTTTTATGAAAGCACAATTTGGTATTCTATCAAAATTCAAAAGTACCTTCTACATTAAGTTTAAATATCCACTCTGTTCCATGGAAGTCATGTGCAACAACCTTGTGGGAATCAAGCAGTTCATTATCCTACAATAGGAAACTCAAACAAGAATCAATAAACTAATCTATCAAAATAAAAGCAAAGCAAACAATATAAAAAGCATAAAATCACACCTGAACAAAAAAGATTTCTTCATCTTCCGTAGGTACTAATAAGGTTTTGGTATCAGAAACTTCAAGTGTTTTAGAGAATAAATGATATGCTGGTTTTGAAAGCGATCCTCCATCTTTTGTCTCATCGATGACTGACTCTTCAAGCTCTTTTCCCTCCGAATTCAATCCTACCAACTAGGCAGCACAAAAAGAGGATAACAATTAACATCATCATCACCATCAAGATACTAAAATTGATCTATAGAGAATAAGAACCTAAGAAGTCACATATGGTACACCCCCACCTCCATCCCCACCCCCAACAAGCAGACATAAAAATTGCAGCTTTAATTTTCAACATTTGGTGCAAGTAATATTTGCTAAAAAAAACCCAGATAAAAAAACCAAGCAGCCATGGTATAGAAATTAGAAAACCATACCACTGGTTCAGGAAGCAAAGTAACATGTGCACAGACCTCATCATTCTTCTTATTAGCCTGTTTAAAATTAATCATATCACAATCAACAAATTGGGGAATTTGAAAGGTAAACAAAGGACTGGTACTTACAATTAATTGGACATGTACAACCCTACAGATGATTTGTGGTTGGAGATCAAATGTTGAAGCTTCTGTGGAAGAAAAGGGCCTCAAAGAAGGGAACCAGGCAGCGTATTCCAAATGACCTTGTGGGAAGTAGACAAACACGTCGCCTTTCTTGGGCAGTGAGGCCTGAGGGCCGACGAGAGCTCGCCAGAGCTCCAGATTACATTCTAAGAAGATACAGGAGATGGACAAGTACATAAAATTACAATAAAAGGAACAAAATAAACAAAATTGGATACTATACCACTGTCCCTGTCGAAGACTGCAGTGAAATCTTCTCCAACTGACTCGGCTGTCACAGGTTCCTTATCGACCTCCATGATCAAAACCACTGAGGAATATATGACATGAATGAACAGATTAGAAACAGAAATGCTCCACCTGGTATCAACTTTTATGTTAGTAAGTTGTAACAAAGGTTAACAACCCTGATTTTATCGAATCTAGCAGAATGTCAAACAAATTCATGAAACTAACATAAATACCCCTGCCGTTAGTCAACACCGTTAGAGTTAACTATTCACTTTTGAAAAGACCAAAATGTCCCTAATGTTGAAAATTCGAAATTTCCCATACCTAGAAAAGTTTCATTTTCCAAAAAAAACATAGAAACTCCACCAATGGTGGAATCCATCGTCGTTGGAGATTAGATCTCAAAAGACGTCTCCTCTATGTATGTAAGGAGTTTTGGATCCCCTCACGGAGTTCTCCTCCAGTCTCCAGTTAGAGAATAACGTCTAATGATCTCCTCCTGTTGGATAATAAATCCTTTCTCTATCGTCGGTGGAGTAATTTTTTTTTTTTTTCAAAAGTTTTCACTTGGGACACATTTATAATTTAGAAAATATGTGAGGCATTTGACCGGATTTTTCTGCTTTGTAATCCATGTTCAAGTCTTCATAGTGTGTTGTCAAACTCATTTTGACTAACTTGTATGTATTTAAGGATAAAATCCTGGGCATCTCTTGACAACACACTAGAAACTAGAGGAGGCTCACCCTTGCGAATCATCAATAATGCTTGCATCTGCCACAAAAAATATGTTGTCACCAAAATATGATTTCCAATTTCTGATAAAATATGTCAACTTCATGTACTATTCAACGATGCTAGGAAAAAAGGTAGTGGTGGCCACGGTTCCGGTTGAACCGTCGGTTTTGTCTGTGGTTTAACCGGAACCAAAACCGTCAACCGAAACCGTCGGTTTGAAAATTGGTCCGTACGGTTTCGGTTTCGGTTTCGGTTTCGGTTTGGGTCTACCCAAAAACCGATCAAAACTGGCGGTTTAATCGACGGTTTTGTCCGCGGTTAAACCGTCGGTTTGTAATAAAAAAATAATAATTAATTCAACCAATCAGACGTTGCCACGTGGCATGACATTTTGAAAAAAAAAAACGACCATTGGAAAAAAAAAAAAAAAAACTGACGAATGAGGGTCTGACACGTGGCACAACGTTTGAAAAAATAACAAAAAATTAGCCATTGGACAGTCATCAAACGACCATTCTAATTTTTCCAACGGCCACATATGTTTTTTTTTGTACCCCTTGATTTTTTATTTGCAAAGCCACGCGTCAATTTTCTTCACACCACTCTTATTCTCTCAACTTCTCTCAATCTCAAATTCTCAATTCTCTCTACATTCACAATTTTCTTTAATTCTCATTTCATATATAAATTATTTATTCTATTTTTTTCTAGCATATATTTTTTCAATCATCAAATTGATTTACAATATTTATTTCTTCTATTTTTGACCATCATAATTTTTTTTCACCACTATTATTTCAACAATATATTTTTTTCAATCATATATTTTATTTTTACTTGCTTACCACTCTTATTCCAACAATATATTTTTTTTTTCAATCATCTTTTTTTTTTTTTTTTTTACTTTGTTACCACTATTATTCCAACAATATTTTCTTTACATATATCTATATTTTATTATTATTAATTTTTCAATGGCAAGTGAGGGAGATGGTTCAAGAACTGTGAACAGAGGAAAAATTTAGTCTCCAGGTTTGGTGGAAGAGTCATCAATAGGATTATCTAATTTTGGCTATTATTGCCAAATAAATTCTTGGAACGCCTGTTTCTACCATTGCTGTGGAACAAGAATTTAGTGCAGGTGGAAATATTTTGGACCCAAGATGGTCGGCTATGTCTCTACAATCACTTGAAATCCAGGCGTGTGTTGATGATTGGACAAAGGCAAAATATAGACAGCAAGAACTCCAGCCGGATATAGTGAACGACTTCTTCGAAGATGACCAAACCACGAGAACAGAAGGCAGCGAATAGATTCCGTTCCAACTCCCAACCTCCAACACTGAGCAACTAATTAAAGGTAAAAAAACTACGTGTCATTTGATTCCTCTACATTAGTGGAGGATACATAGGCAGCTTAATTATGGTAAAAAATTAAGTGCAAGGCCAGTATTTTTTTTAAAAAAAAAAAATTTTAACTTTGTTACATTGTAATATTGTATATTTGAATTCAAGCCTTCAAGGCCAATTTGTAATTTTTTTAAAAAAAATTTTTTTGTGAAATTGTAAAGTTGTATTTATTAATAAATGTCAATTTCTTTTCTTTTAAACATTGTGAAATACTTAAATACCTCAATAAAAATGTTTGTAAATGTTTGTTTATTTACAACTTTATGATTTTATATTTAATAAATACAAGATTTTATTATTATTTGTCAAGATTTTATATTTACAAACAATCTTTATCATTTAAAAAAAAAAAAAAAAAAAACCGAAACCGAAACTGGACTAAATTGAAACCGAAAAACCACCAGTTACAAATTGGTCACCAAACCGAATTTCCAGTTTTGATTTTGATTTCGATTTCGATTTTGGGGGGCAACCAAACCGAAACCGAACCGGGGCCACCACTAAAAAAAGGTGTATAGTTGGTCAGCAAAATACTAGATGAAATGAGTAAGGAAAAAAAAAGGGGGAAACAGAGAGTTTACTCCATTTCTATGGGCAAGTGACTAAGTGCTTATTTGGTTGAACTTTCTACTGCCTCAAAAGGTCTACAAACGTCTATTTGAGTTTTTTAGAGTTGTTTGGTTAGGCTTTTGAGATTGTCTATTTTAAATTAAGTAGAGACTAGTAGAGTTTAAACCTCTACTAGGCATGGGGAGATGCTTCTCCAAATATACTTTTTTTTTTTAAAAAGTCTACCAACCAAACAATTATATATATATATATTTTTTTTTTTCAAAAACTCTATTTCTAATAGATCTACTACAAATAGATCTTTTATTCTACTTTTAAAACTAATGTATAGCTCCAAAGCAGTATACTTATATTTAGTAATTTTATTTCAAAAGTACTGAAATTAGTTACGATGACTAAAATAGACATAATTTTAGAACCTTATTTTATTTTTTTCATTAATTATATACTAAATCAATATTTAAGTAGAATATTTAATTAGAAAAAAAAAATCCATAAGAACAATAATAATATTCTTAAAAGGTTTTATTAGTTAGAATCTTTAATTTTAAGATGAAATAAGGTATATAAATTATTTTAATTTGATTTCATAAGGATAATAATGATATTTTAAAATATTCATTTGATGCTGAAATAGATTATTCTATAATCACTTTCGAAAAGTAACCTCCCACCTATTTCTCAAAATTACTGTCAAAACTTGTTAGATTATGAATTAATCACTTTTGGAAGTTTTACCAAACATCATTTATGTCAACATTATAAAATAAGATAATTTCAACTTCTCAAAAGCAATACCAAACGGGCCTTTAGTTATGCTGAATGAATAATCACCTGTTAAGTTAATCAGAAGATGTTTGGTTAATTGTATTTTTAAAACTACTGTATAGCTCAAAAGTATACATATGTTTGGTAATTTTAGATTATTTCATAATCACTTTTAAAATGTAACCACCCACATACTTCTCAAAATCACTATCAAAACTTTCCAGATTATCAATTAATCACTTTTGAAAGTATTACTAAACATCATTTTATGTCAAAATTATAAAATAATATGATTTTAACTTTTTTAAAGCAATACCATACTGACCCTAAATCATTTATATATTTCAAGATTAAGTACCAAAAATTTTGCTACAAATTTAATCATTATAAAATTTATCCTTTGTAGAGGGTGAATTTTTGGAATGAGAATCCTAGAAAGGAAGATAAGTAACAAGATTCTTCTATAATGATTACTTAATAAAAGAAAAACTGGACTTTCTATACTCCGTAAGAAAAAGGAGTTCAATTTTGGGCTAGCTTCACTTCTACGCACTTATTATTTGAAGAAGCATATTCATGAAAGGGGTCGATTCGCGTTTTGTTTAAGGCCTGACGTGAATCACTTGATCTCCGACCTCACCACCAATGACAAGAAGTCGCAAATGGACCCTTGGGGAACAAAAGATATTGTTATCCATGTTTGTGGAGTCAACCTGGTAAGTGTTAAAAATATGTTGACCCAGATTGGATTTTACCAGTTCCGGAGTTAACTAAAGGGACACAGAGGTCCTAAAGGCGTTCTCCAGTTGCGGGCCGCCATTCTGGTATGGTTTCAATGGTGTTCCCTAAAGGGTCGACATATTGATCGGATCTACTTCAACTTGGATTGTCTAGGTTGTTGTCTGGGGATTTGTTGCTTCGACAACATTCATTTTCTCCAGCGTTTGGGAGTCTACTACTAGCGCGACTAGATCTTTCATCTCGACATCTTGCCTAGTGTCAACCAATTGGACAAGAGGCACTAGTGGCACATTGTTAGGTGCACCCTCGATTATAGTTCATAATTCAACGTTGCGGGTTTAGACCATTGCATTTTCCGCCTCGAGCTCTCGCAGCTTCTCGGCGTTCGCCGTTATTTAAGCAGTCAACATGGTGATCTGCTCCTCGATAGTTGGTGGATTCCATCTCCTGGCATCTTGAGAGAGTCGTCTTGATTTGATTGGCTCGTAATAAAGTTGCAAAGGGCCCTACAATGGGCGCCAAACTGTAGGGGTTGCTCTACAATTGCAGTAGACTAGGCTCTTACGACTTGTTGTTAAAACCTTGTCGAACCGAGGTTGTCGATCGTTTTGTTAACCTGCAAAAGAAGTGAAGATAAACAAAAAAGAAAAGAAATGGCGGAGGTTGATTTTAGCCTTATGCAGCTTGGGTTGAGTGTTGATTGAGGATGAAAGGCTTTAGAATTGGATTTAGCTTGTGGGTAAACAGATAATTGGTTTTAGTGTCGATTTCCAGTGATCGAAGAGAAAATTGGCAGAGTTTCAGCACGCTAGAAAGCTTTTTGGATTGAGAAAAATCAGAATCCCTCTCTAATAAGAGGGTTGTTGTATTTATAGGCCTTCACAGAGATAGCTTCGCGGTTCATGGGGTCTCAAATCCCTGAGATCAAGGCTAGATTTCAAGGGAACAAAATTTGATTCAATTTCGAATACTGTTTCTGTTGTTATCTAACAGTAATGGAGTGACCAAGTCAAAGTTGGTTACTGCTAATGGTGATGGGTCTTCGGGTCGACCCGTGGTTTGTGGGCCTGAATTGAATAGCTTTGTCAAAATCGTTTATGGGCTTAAGGACTAGGCTTATGGTCCATTTTTTACTACCACACTAACCACTGGAAAGGTCTATATCTATACCAAAGAAGGTTTTTTTCTTTCCAATCTCGAATCAATGGAAGTTGTGACCCATCTTAGATGGAGGGAGATGGAGGGACTCCATCTGAGATGGAAGCTCTCCATCTTAGATGGTTCGATGCATCTGATGGAGCCTCTCGATGAGGCTCCATTGATGAATCTCTTAGAAGGAGATCTAGAGGAATCTCTTGGATGAGATATAATGAATTTGGATTAGGTTGTCAATTCGAACTGATATAAGATATATTAGTTCATTATATGTGGGTCATTGGATTTAAATGCTTTGACTTAACTGCATGCACTTGTCAAAGCATCTTTTAAATCCAATGGTCCATATTCAAGGAACTGATATATTTTATATCAGTTCGAACTGACAATAGAAAGACTATATATATATATATATATATACAGTCTTTCTACTGTTAGTTCGTCCTGATATAAAATATATCAGGACGAAGAATGTGAACCATAGATTATGGAGAAGTATGCACTTTGAGTCAAAGTATGTAAATCTAATGGTCCACATTCTCTGTCCTGATATATTTTATATCAGGATGAACTGACAATAGAAAAATTGTATATATATATATATATATATATAGTTTTTCTATTGTCATATATATATTTACAATTTTTATATTGTCAATTTGAATTGATATAAGATATATCAATTCCTTACATATGAGCCATTGGATTTAAATGCTTTAACTTGGATGCATGCACTTGTCAAAGCATCTTTTAAATCTAATAGCCCACATACAAATAACTGATATATTTTATATCAGTTCGAACTGACAATAGAAAAACTATATATATATATATATATATATATATATATATATTTGATGTTGATGGAGATCAAAAGACGTGAGAGAGATTTGGATGTTTTTTTTTTTTTTGGAAATAGATACTTGAATGTTTGAGGGAGCTTTGGAAGAGATATGGATCTTTCTAGATCTCTTCAAAAAAAAAAAATTTAATTAATTATCTTGATTTTTAATATCTATTTAAATTTACGAACTATAAGGGCATTTTGGTCACTCCCTCACAAACGCTAAAATGGGCGTCAGTCAAGTCGATGGTCAACGCCATGAGGGGGAGGCTCGTGTCATTTTGGCAAAAGATGCTGCTTAGTACAATATTGTTTAAACTCACAGGATATTTGTGCAATTTTCCTAAAAAAAGAAGTATTTATTTTTATTTATTAATTTTAATATTTTATTTAAAATATATCAAAAGATATATAAAATAAATAAAATTAAAATTATTTATTTATTTATTTATAAAGCAAGAATCGACAAGGAAAGAAGTTGATCCTTCCCCGTTGGTGTGACTAGGGGATAGGGATGGGTATTTCCCCCATGGGTCCCACCCTCATTTGAGGGAAAATGGGTTTGAGAATGGGGGTATGGGGCAAATTTTACCCTTAAATCCTAAATAGGGGTAGGGGTAGGGGGACCTCCCACCCCATTTCTCCATTCCCCCGTTTCTAAATGGGGTTGGGGTGGGGCTCCGTTTCCCCATTTCTTTCAAATATATATATATTTAAAAAAAATATTATTATATTATTATTTATTTTTTTTTTTTTTATTTTAACTCTAACTCATTAGCACCCACTAGCTCACGATCACCTGCTAACCCACCTACCACCGCTAACTCACTAATCCACTAACCCATTTATATTACTATAAGTATTTTGTATTAATTTTGGATTACATTAAACCAATTAAATATTTTAGATTGGATATTTTGAGTATTTATTGGATATTGAAACAAAGTGAATTGAAAGATTGGGATGGTCAAATTTAGAATTTCAAATTGGAAAATATTGGGATTAAAAATGGGGGATAGTGGTGAGGGTGGGGGAACCTCCCCCCAAACACCCCTATCCCCACTTTCTCGAAATGGGGTTTAGGGGCGGAGGTGGGGGAAGTTTTAGGAATGGGGGTTGGGATGGGGGAGCCTTCTCCGCCCCAATAGGCCCCCACGCCCATCCCTACTAGAGGAGGCCGCTACCCTCTGCCGTTGAATTTGGAGGAGGCTGCTCCTAGTAAAACGAATGATAAGAAGCAGCGACCTCCTCCCTTCAATCGATAGGAGGTAGTAGCGCCACCTCCTCCTCCTATTGGTCCACTAATTTAGGTTTAGGGTTAGGGTTTTGTGAAATTATAGATTTTTTTGTGAATGGTGTAGTTTGGATAATAATTTAATTGTGTGAGGTCGTTTTACGAAATTAGCGAATTTAATTGCGTTTGACCTTGTTACCATTCAACCAAATCCTTATTGTTGATGACACAACCCCTGCTTATGATTCTTCTTCTTTTAGTTACCCCAAACTCCTAAAGTAGGATCATGGAAGCTACATGACAGAACCGACTATTGCAAGGACCCTGGTCATGTGATCAAACTAAACCTCACCCAAAGCTGTCTCTCTAGTTCTATAAACTCTACCAACACCTTTCTTCGTCATGTCCATCTCAGCCTAATGATTCTAAAATCCCTTTTGGAATTAACAGTCTTTCAAGACCTCTCTAATTCTTACTTTTCCGATCAAATACCATCAGAGATTCTGTAGCTCTCCCAACTAAAATACCTTGATCTATCATTGGATTGGTTATAGCTTTGACAAGTCTAGTTGAGAAGTTAACCAATCCCAAAATGCTCAATCTTCAACGGGTCATAATATCTTCTTCCATGCCTAATAGCTTAGTGAATTTGTCTTCGCTTACTTATCCAAACTCCAACTTCACTTGGTACTTAATTGGTAGTCTTTCCAACCTTTTCCTCTTTCTGTTAGTTGTGAGGTTCAATCCAAAACTCATTGGATGTATGCGCGAAAATGAGATCTTACTTGGATTTTGGTTTGTGTTATTTTTCAGGAACAATTTCATCTTCACTAGGTAATCTTTCCAAGCTTGTGTATCTTGACATTTCTTATAACGGTTTCAATGGAGAGTTGCATAGTTTATCGGGTAACCTCACATGCCTTCATAATTTGGATCTTTCTTATAATAATTTTTCTGGGGGAAATTCTTCTTCGTTGTCTTGGATTGGAAAGCAGACCAAAATCACTTATTTAGGCTAGGGGTGTGCAAAAAATCGTCACACCGACCAACCCAACCCATTAAGTTTGGGTTGGTTCAATTACAAATATAAAAAATGGATGGTTCAGTTTGTTTTTTGGACAAACTGATTAAAGGTTGTTCAGTTTTGGGTTGAGTGAAATAATTCACCAATCCAAACCAAACCACATATTTTAGAAAGTAAAACTAAAATATAAAATTCACCTACGTTTTCTATTCAGTCCAGGTTTTATAATTTATTTATTTGTTTTGATACAATTCTTCTGATTGATTGATGTATTAGGGTTTCAAAAGCATAGATGCTATCAAACATATCTTTAATTAGGGTATATATATATATATAGTCTTTCTCATGTTGGTTCGACCTGATATAAAATACATTAACCATTAGATTCAAATGCTTTGACTTGGTTTGCATGCACTTGTCAGTACTTCTCCATAATCTATGCCCACATGTAATGCACTGATGTATTTTATATAATGTCGATTTAACATGAGAAAGAATGAATATATATATATATATATAATATTTTAGGGAGAATCACAAATACCCCCCCTAACTTTTAACCTAATGCCAAATCAAACCCTTTAGTTTGAACAATAGCCAAATCAAACCCTACAATTAAATAGATTCTAGGTTTAATTGCAGAAACATCCCCTAAGTTTAGACAAAACTGTGTTTTTTTATGCAACGTTTCCATTTATGCACAAACACCCCTATAAAACGTTGACCAAACATTGACCAAAAGGGAATGACGAAAATACCCTTACACGGAATTATCAATTCCCCCCTAGGCTTTTTCATATTAGATAAATTGGTCCCTCTATTTTCTATAATATTGGGTCACTGAAAACCTTTGACCTCTAATTAAAAAAATTAATTTCTCTCATCAAGGACTGAACCATCAACCTTATAATTAGAAGCCATAAGTCCTAACCAACTGAGCAACTGAAGCTCATTGTTAGAGGTTTGTTGATTTAAATGTGTATATATATATATATATATATATATATATATATATATATATATAGTTATATAGTTATATAGTTATATATTTTAAGGTTTAATTGACAAAATAATTTAAATTTGTTTCCTTTCATAATTTTAACAGATTTAAAATAATTGTTTTCCTTTTGTTTTCTTATTTTCTTTTTCTTTTCATAAATATGTTTTTATATATTATTATTAAATGTGAGTTTATTTTAAATATATATGAGTTCATTTTAAATTATATAAACATATTTAAATTGTTTTAAACAAATTATTTAACTATGTATATCTACATATATACCCGTAAAATAAAGAAAAAGAAAAAGAAGGAGAAAAATAGAAAACAAAAAGGAAATAATTATTTTAAATCTGTTAAAATTATGGAAAGAAACAAATTTAAATTATTTTGTCAATTAAGCCTTAAAATATATAACTATATATATATATACAGTCTTTCTATTGTCAGTTCGTCCTGATAATAAATATATCAGGACGAAGAATGTGGACCGCGGATTATGGAGAAGTTTTGACAAGTGCATACACTTCGAGTCAAAGTATGTAAATCTACTGGTTTACATTCTTCGTCCTGATATATTTATTATCAGGACGAACTGATAATAGAAAATATGTATATATATATATATACACACACACAAATACATATATACATTATATAACTAAATATATACATCTAAATCAACAAACCTCTAATAATGAACTTCAATAGCTCAGTTGGTTAGGACTTGTGGCTTCTAACCATAAGGTTAATGGTTCAATCCCTAATGAGAGCAATTAATTTTTTTAATTAGAGGTCAAAGGTTTTCAAGGGTTGACCTACTATTATAGAAAACAGAGGAACCAGTTTATCTAATATGACAAAGCTCATGGGGAATTGATAATTCCGTGTAAGGGTATTTTCATCATTGCCTTTTGGTCAACGTTTTACAGGGGTGTTTGTGCAATAAACGGAAAGGTTGCATAAAAAACACAGTTTCGTCTAAACTTAGGGGATGTTTCTTCAATTAAGCCTAGAATCTATTTAATTGTAGGGTTTGATTTGGTTATTGTTCAAACCAGAATGTTTGATTTGGCATTAGGTTAAAAGTCAGGGGGGTTTTTGTGATTCTCCCAATATTTTATGTTATGATTTTTTTATTTAAATATTTTTTATAATATAATACCAAAAAAAAAAAAAAAAAAAAATTGAGTTCAAATCTAAACCAATAAACCTATCCAAACCGACCCGAATTTTTTTGGTTTGGTTTGAATCGGTATGAAAAATCAAATTGGTTTGGTTTTGGTTGAAATACAGCTAAACCGATCCATATTGGTTTGGTTTAACATTAAGCTTCAGCCTTCAGCCCAAACCAAACCGAAAACGCACACACCTAATTTAGGCCTTTTCAGTGTCAACTTTCCCTTTTGGCTTTTGAATCTAGCACAACTTGCTTATTTAGACATGAGTCAAAACCAATTACAATCCCATTTTGGCTCATGAATTTGAACCAGCTATCAACTCAAGATCTGAAGTCCAATCTACTCACCGGTCAAATTCCATCTCAAATTAGCAAACTACCCCAATTGATTCTTCTAGATCTTTCATCAAACCAATTGCAAGATTCGATACCCAGTTCTACGATTGAACTCAAGAATCTTCAGTATCTTAACCTATATTCAAATAAATTGAATGGTACATTGGAGCTAGACATGTATCTTCTTAAACTCAAAAGTTTAAAAGTACTAGTTCTTTCGTTAAACAATTTAACACCACCCAGCAGAAATTTAGTGATATGGAATTGGGTTCTTGCAACTTTACTGTCTTCCCGAATTTCCTGCAAAACAAAGAGGAGTTATTCGGTTTAGACCTTTCATCTAACAACATACGTGGTCAAATCCCTGGATGGTTTTTAAGCACAAGTATAGGTAGTCTGGAGTCCTATACTATCTAGCTTCAAACAATAAGCTAATAGTGGAGATTCCACCATGGTTATGCAATTTGGATCGACTTCAAGCTCTCAATTTGTCTTATAATAACCTAAGTGGTGTTCTTTGTACATCAAATGTACAACTAGCAGAGCTCACATCCCTTGAATTCATTTATGTATCAAATAATCATCTCACATGACATATACTAGAAGAACCCAAATTTGATACATTTGAGAATATTTCATTTGTGGGGAACCTCGGACTATATGGAAAACCTTTGTCAAAACAGTTTGGAAATCCTGAGGCTTTTGAGAAAGAAGATCGAGTCATCCTATAATCTAAATTTACATTTGATTGGAAAATAGTTTTGATTTGTTTTGCAAGTGGGCTGATTGTTGGAGTTGTTCTCGGAAACGAATTATGCACGAAGATAACTGAATGGCTTGCAACGACTTTTGGGTGGCAATTGAAAACAATAAAAAGAAGTAGGGGACAAAGAAACTGATTGTAATAATTAGTTTCTCTTTGAATAATTACTCTTGTGCTTTTGTTTCTTTTTTTTTTTTCTTTTTCTTAGATTGGTGTAAGCTTATCGTATTTTTGTTAACATATATAATGTAATCAAGTCAGATTTGAATTATAGCTATCCTGATGCACCAAAGTTTCCGCTGCTTTGTATGAAAAGTAGTTGTATTTTATCTGTTTTCAATTATTTTTTAATATTTTAATTAATATTCCGCTGATACAAATATATATATATATATATATATATTCAGTCTTTCTATTATCAGTTCGAACTGACAAAAGTTATATCAGTTTTTTGTATGTGGGCCACTGGATTTAAATACTTTGACTGACAAGTGTATACAGCCAAGTCAAAGTATTTAAATCCAGTGGCCCACATGCAAGGAACTGATATAACTTTTGTCAGTTCGAACTGATAATAGAATTTCTATATATATATATATATATATATATATATATATATATGTGTGTGTGTGTGTGTTTTTATAATTATTTCACTTTTTTTTTTTTTTTTTGGTTTTTTATAAAAAAATATATAATTTCGTTCTTAATTTGATTTTTATTTGCCTATTAAAAAATTGGTTTTTATTTAATATTAAAATGTGAAAGTATTTGAAAGAAAATTTAGAAAATAAAAATGTAATAACATAAAATGTTTAGGGGCAAAATTGACCTTTTCAGCTTGTATTATACAGTAACAAGGGTAAAATCATACTTTTATACATATAATCATAGTTGACCGTTAGTATCTTGGTTAAAACCTAAAGGGACTAAAGTGATGTATTTTTAAAAAAACGAATGGACTAAAATTACTGATATGAGAAAACATTTAGAAATGTGACATTCCGTAGAGAATAATAACTAGTATACAGTGAGCCAAATCCACATAATATCAAAATCCCTAAAAGCGGGAAATGCAAAAAGTAGTCCAAAATAAAAGAGAAACCACAACCACTGCAGCGCTCACTTAACACTCTATAGTCGAAAATGAGAGGCGCGAACCGACGTCGTCCGACGGAATCGTTTAATCCGCCGCCTCCACAACCCACGCCGGACCTCTACGGTGGCCGTTTCGGCGGTTCACGCGACTCCGATGCCAGCTTCGCCAGCAGCCGACCTTCCTCCGTCGGCATGGGCCGAGCCTCCATCACCGCCGACCTCTACTCCGAGAGGTCATACCAGATCTCCGCAATTCGCGCAATCAACAGCTACTTGTCGTCCCAGTCGTTCCAGATCTCTCTCCCTCCAAAACAAGTCCCCTCCGTCAAAGACATCACAGAAATTATCAAATTCCTGATGTCGCAGCTGGATTACCCATCCACCACTAAATTCGAAGACGATCTCTTCATTATTCTGAAATCCCTTAACTGCCCCTACAAAATCAACAAATCCACACTTCGGTCCCCCAATTCCCCACATAACTGGCCTTCTTATCTGGCTTTGATCCACTGGATGGTCCAAATTGCTTCGTATACCAATCATCTGTTAAGCAACTCGGGAGCTTTCTTGGAGAATAACAGTGTGTATACGTATGCCCGCGATAGTTACTTGAATTATATAGGCGGTAATGACGATGCCGTTGAGGATTTGGATAGAGAGTTTATTGGGAAATTGAAGAAAGAGAGAGACAGTGTGAGTGAAAATGTTAAAGAATTGGCTCACAAGGTTACTCAACTGGAGGGTCTTCAAACGGGTCCCACTGAAATAGAGAAATTGGAGAAAGAAAAGAGTGTGTTGGAGGAGGATGTCAACAAGTTCAATGCAATGATTGCTGGGTTCGATGAAAGGATTCGCAAAATGGAGGAGCTTGTGGAGGAGAAAGAAAAGGAAATGAAGGAGAAACTGGAAGAGCATAAGAGGATTTGTCAGGAAAATGACGAGTTGAAGAAGAAAGTGGAATTACAGACTTTCAATGCACGTGATGTCGAGAGGATGAAGAAAGAGTTGCAAGCGGTGGAGAGGGATATTGAAGATGCAGAGACTGCCAGGAGTGCTTGGGAGGACAAATGTTGGGATCTTGATGCTAAACTAACTCATAAATTTAAGGAGCTGGAGGCACTTTCCATCGAATGCAATCAAGCCATTAGGAGGTTCTATATTTTCTATCTATATATGCAATATCAATAGCTTATCAATTAGTGTACTTAGGTAGATTGACCAATGTCTCTGCACATAACTATCAATTAGTGTACTTAGGTAGATTGACCAATGTCTCTGCACTTATAGGTACATAACTATTTAGCTTAGTTTAGTGTTTTTGTGTTAAACTAGGCGGACTAGAGATGGACATCAAAATCTCTTTTCCTCATTTAGTGGCAACTGAATGCATAGTAGAGTGTGATGAATGAGTGACTATTCTATTAAGTTCATTTCAATTGTATCTCCATTTAATCAACCCTGAAAAGTATTCATTACATTATCTTGATACGAATGATTAACATTTCAACATGTTATCTACCTTTTATCGTCACATGTATTGCCTAATTTGTCTAGGAAGCAGATCAACCGTAGTTGTGATCTTCGATGGTAAATTTACTATATATTTTTTATAAGAATCCTGAATGCTAAATTTCACTTTATAGTGTTTGTTTGAATTTAGTAAAATGTGCAAATTGTCTTTTATAACATGTTAACTAGTTTCATTTTTTGATCCATTTCAAATTCTGCTTGTCTGGTTACCATGTATAAAGTTAATATGATATTTATGATGCATGTAAACCCTAAGAACCCAGCTCTAGTTTGCTATCATAACAATTGTTCTATTATATTTCATGAGTGTGTGCATGTATTAATTTGTTTCCTAAAATTATTAGCTCAGATGCAATTGCTTTTATTGCTTGGAACTAGGTTAAAACTCAGTAATGATATCCGGTATGTGTTAAATGCGAAGGGGTCTACACCTACCGAGGTAATGGGTCTTGACTACAAATCAACACTTAAGCCTGAGCTTGAATCCTTTGCTGATGAGATCAACAAAAGCTCTATGGAAAAATTGGAAGAGTTGATTCCCCTTCAGCAACAGTCTTCTGAAATGGCTGCCAAGATTGAGGGAAAAAGAAATCGTATTGCCGCACTTCAGTCCTATATTGATGAAGTAAGTTCAATAACACCAGCTTTTCATACAATGATACTAAAATTTAAATATCATGCTTTTCTGCATTTCATCTTCCATTGTTGCATATTTATATACTGCTTATGGGGTCTTTAAGCTGGGAACCTTCTTTTCATTCCTTTTTCCATATAGGCATCAACAAAAATGTTGTAGAAATCCCAAATGGGATAATGACAGATACATTGAACTATTGAAGATTTGAAGGAACCATGATCTTTAAAAACATTAAGGATTCTAGTTTAGATAATTAAGTGTGATTAGTTTCTCCTGATACTTTTTAAGTAAAGCTGGGATTATGCTTAAATCTCAAAAACATATCAAGGACATATATGAGATATTTTGCCTCAAGTCATTATTTCAGAGAAATCTTTCCTGCTCTCTGTTGCTTGCTGATTATCAATTCTTTGGGTCAGACCCATGATTGTTTTGTTCCTTGGCATTAATATTTGATCTCTATTTAAGGTGATTGGCTGATATCATTGCCCTTTTACATAAATCAGTTGTGATCTATCTATGTATCTCCACCCCATATATATACAATATAAGGTTCCACTCATCTTCTTTCTAGGCGTTGGTTTCCAGAGAGGACACATTTTATGCAACTATGCTATGGCTGGTTTAGGACTGTTGTGTGAGCTTAATCTGATCACGCATCAATGTTTTTTTTTTTTAAATAGATGGAAGCTCAATTGAACTTGTTAAGGAAGGAGATGCAAGAACACACTTATAGATGTGCAGCTGAAGTAAAAAAGATGATAGAGGATGTTCAAATAGAAGCTCATAACTTGGACATCATGGAAAGTGAAGTAGCAGAGGTTCTAAAGGTATTGCTTTTTCCAGTTAACTATTATATTTTGATCTTGTTTTATGAGAGGGATTTTAAAGTATGATGCAAAGTCAATTATTGATGTAAATTCTTTTAAGTTTGAAAGTACAAATATTCATTAATGCAAAAACAATTTCAACAATTCCTTAAATTTAGTGCTTGTATGTTTCTATGAAGGCCGCCGAAGCGAAGTTGCAGGAAGTAGTCAGGCAAATTGAAGAAGAAACTCAGATCCGTGCTTCTGAACTGTTGGCAATTGTCGACTCAGTCTCAAAACACAAAGAATACATGGAATCAAAAATTTCTGAGATGAAGAGCAGTCTGTCAGAAACTGCTTTAGCCGTTTCTGAAGCTTACAAGAATTCCTTGCCAGCACAATTTGACTAGGACCTATTTGGTTTAGCTAATTTTAAGTAACTTCTAGCAAGCACATGTGAAATAATCACCAAACTATAATTAAAATGTGCTGCAAAGGAATTTCTCTTTCTTTCTTTCGTTTTGAATTTCATAAAATACAGAATATATACATTTGATAGATAATATTTTTTTTTCCATAAAGTTATTTACAAGCTGCACCCACTTGATATTTACAACTTTCAGTCGTACAAAAATGATCCTCTAAGCTCCTCTGCTCAAAATGAGAGGGGAGGAAAAAGAAATCACAACCAAAAACACCCTAAGCAATTTACATGCCAATCTTTTTGTGGAAAATCAGCGATACATGAAAAAATTGTGTGCACCATCTCAATTTGCATAGTATCGCCAATATGTAGATAGAACAATTTTTGTTGTCTGGCTCTTGCACAATCGGAAGCTTTGGCTAGTGAAACTCTCCTAGAGTCCTAGTATACTAAGAATTGCCCAACAGGGAAAACATGTGTGGCTTCTGACAATCAGCATCTGGCTCATAAACACTCTTGAAGCTCTTCAAGTAATAAGGCACTAAGGATATATGCAAAAATAAAAAACAGAAACATAAGTTCCAAAAGAATTATTCCCTTCCAAAGCCTAAAAGCCAACTGATGGAACCACCATATGAATATTAAATTGTCTTCAAAAGCAAAAATATCAAAACAGAGAGCAGCTGGATCTGCAATGTGAATCTCTAAAGTTTGTTATATTATCAATTGTAAAGGACCACATTACAGCTTAAGAAGTACTTATATCATTTTCATATACTACCAGTCACTAGCCTGGATGTCATTGCAAAAAGAGATGGAGAGTGAAATGCTAAGCTCAGATGGTCAATCTTTAAAATGTTACTCAAAATATTCTTGTTAATGATCTATTAAATCCTAACTAGACCTTCCAACTATAAATTGCAGTTAATTGTATAATTTAGTGGTGCTAGATTACCTCGATATGAAAACTAAAGGTTTATCAGAAACTTTCAAGGCTGTTTGATGTTATAACGAGGGAAAGCAGGGCTCCCGGAAGTTTGCAATGGCCTCCTTATAAATGGATGGTCCAACAGTCGAGCTGCAGTAGGCCGATCATTTGGATTAACTTGTATGCATTTAAGGATAAAATCCCGTGCATCTCTTGACAACATACTAGGAACTGGAGGAGGCTCACCCTTGCCAATCCTGAATAATGCTTGCATCTGTCAACCCACATAAATATATAATGTCACCAAAATATGATTTCCAATTTCTGAAAAAATGTAAACTTTATGTACCATTCAATGGTGCTAGGAAAAAAGGAGTATAATTGGTCAGCAAAACACTAGATGAAATGAGTAAAGAAAAGAAAAAGGGAAACAGAGAGTCTACTTCATTTCTGCTAGCAAGTGACTAAATCATTTATATATTTCAAGATTATGTACCAAAATTTTGTTACAAATTTAATCATAATAAAATTTATCCTTTGTAGAGAGTGAATTTTTGCAAATGAGAATCCTAGAAAGGCATATAAGTAACAAGATTCTTCTGTAACGATTACTTAATAAAAGAAAAACTAGAATTTCAAAGGAATAAAGAAGCAACAAAAGTAATAATATATGACAAAATACATATACAGGCAACCATATTTTACCTGGACACAATTCTGAAACACAGAAAGGGAAAACAATATTTCCTTGTTTTTTGGTTGCTGAAATCAATTTCGGTTCCTAGTATGTGTATTCATTCTGGGATATCATGCATGAGATGCTCAATTTAATAATACTGTGTTACAGATTTTAGTATATAAGGTGATTTTGTTTGGATATAGTGGAAGGTAGTTTTGCTTTAAGACAAATGGCCAATCACACGAGAACAAAATAAGACCAACAAACTGTTACGACAACCCATGCCCATGAAATTCACAACTTGGATGCAAAATAAAACCTGTGCGCAATTAGCAAAACCCCTTCCTCCCAAAATCAAAGAAAATCAACAAAATTGACAGTCCCAATGGAAGGAAAAAGAAAAACTAAGGGAAGGACTAAGTGAGGTTCCTAAGAGGTGCAACATCAACCAAAGCAGAATACTATGTTTTAGAGCTATTTACGATTACTTTCTCTCGAGTTACTTCTTTCTGCATCAATAGCATGAAAACCCCAAAAGTGGTTCAACCATATAAGGTTGAAACAGCCTAGTTAAAAGAAACACTAAGACTGTCTAAGGGAAGCAAAGAACCTCTAAAGTCAAAACTGCTAGGAATTTGTCAAAATATAATGGTTCATAAAGAGTGTTTCTGCAAAAAAATTTTCTTTAAATAATTTAAACCCAAGCAAATAAGCCAGTGTCATTGAACATGTGTTATTTTGTATCTGCAATAGTCTTTGACCTGTCATATATAACCTCAGGTCCTCAGCCTTTAACAGAGCATTAATCTAATGGTTGAAGTTGTGTCAAAAGACTTTAACCCAAATATCAAGTTCTTAAAAAATTAAAATATGTTTAATATTGTACAAAGCCACAAACTACAGGCACGTAAAATAGGGGGAGAAAAAAAAGAGATAAATTAAAATTTGAAAAAACTGAAAATTGAATACATACGCCTTCCAAGTGAGAGTAAGGAGGTTGTTGAGTTAACATCTCCAAGACAGTGCACCCAAGGCTCCATATGTCGGCTGCCAATCCATAGCCACGGCCCTTTAGATTCACAACCTAAAATTGCAAAACTACTTTGTTAACCTGAAATATCTTTGCCAGGCAAGCATGCTTATGGTTTGTTCATAATATGAACAACAAATATGATTCAATACAGAAGCAAGCTACAATCCCTAACAGACAACAGACTTCCGATCTAACCAAATAAAAAACTTAGTAACTGCAGTATCCTTGTCATTTAGATACATAAAAGGGGGGAATTGACCCTTTTATTATAAAAGACAGGTTTTAGCACTTTGGTGCCAACATACAGGGTCATAATTTTAATAATTATGTACCAATACTAACCACTGAAAAGGCTTTATCAATATCTATACCAAAGAAGGTTTTTTTCTTTCCAATCTCGAATCAATGGAAGTCGGTGATCTTTCGAAATTGAAAATGAAAACTAGGGAGAAAATACTGTTTCCTGTCCAATACTATATGAACAATACATTAAAGGGGGCAAAAAGATGAAGAATATTCTACTCTAAACCAAACATGACAATTAACAAAATGAACTTATGTATGTGGAAAAAAGAAATCAGAATCAATATAACTTTTCAAACTACCAACAATAAGTAAAATAGATCAATGCTTAGACAAGTAAATCAGTTACCCTACGGATCACATTAATTTGGCTATGCTAAGGTGACTATGAGATAGATCACATTTTCTTGATACAGAATAAGTTACAAGAGAGCATAAAAAAAAAAACAATAATAAGTTACAAGACAAGAGGCAAACCTCAGGGGCCATCCAGAATGCAGTTCCTTTGGATGATTTGACATCATCATTCGTTTTAGTTGCCTGATAAGATGAAAACCAGTATATTTAAATTAAGAACTGTATGATTAAGGAGTTTTATATATAAGGAGCAGAGAGAGAGAGAGAGAGTAAACATTTTGCAAGAAGAAAAATACCTTTGCCAACCCAAAATCTGCAAGCTTTACAGACCCACTTGCATCCACCAATATATTGGCACACTTGATATCCCTTAAAAGGGAAGAGACAAGTTTTAGAAGCTATAGTTCAGAAATAAAAGTACAATTTAAAGTATAACTCCAAGTTACACCTACAATAATAATGCAAAGCAGCATGGTTCAAAATGATTCATGCATCTGATGCAATATGATTGGAACTAAGGTTTATGTTCATAGTTACATGGTGGCTCAAAGTAATCTTTTACTTTGTTTATGTTCATAGTTAAGTGGGAGCTTTTGTTTTTGTTTTTCCCCTTTTTTCTTCCTTTGTATGTTCTTTCTTTTTCAACAAGTTTGTTTTTTTTTTTTTTTTAATAGAACATCTGAACATGTCATAATACAAAAATGTGCAAAAAATTTAGTTTAAGATAACTTTTTTACCTGTGAACCACATTTTGGTCATGAAGATACTTTAAGCCATTCAGGATCTGTCTAGTATATACAGACACTTGAGAATCCCTTAGCTGATACTTTTGATAGAGACTTAAAAGTGAACCTTTTGTTACAAGCTCAAGGAAGATATAAAGCTTTTTTTCGTCCTGAAATGATTCCATGAATTATTAAGAGAGCCATAAAAATAATGAAGACTCAAACAATCAGCATTAGGGGAAAAAAAATAGTAGTTTTTTGTTCATGTCTTTGTACACTACTTTTCCAAAGCAATATAGTTTTTTTCTGTTTCTGATTGTAGAAAAAAAAAAAGGATGCAACTGATATTAGAAGAACCAAAGAAAGTACTAGTTTTCCAAAAGAACTGCAAAAATATCCGTTGATCAATTGGGGGGGTGTCAAAAATGATAGAAAGCTACTTGCATGTCGCGTGATGCATGACAAAAGGATGCTTGCTTTATTACAAAATCAGAAAGTAGAGATGAAAGACAGCTTGAAGCACAATGAAGCCAAAATACCAGAGAAATGACATGCAAAAGATTATTAAAACAAAAATTTAGAAGGAAAATATTATAATAGAAGTATAGAACCCGCTTCAAAATAAATCTAGAATTCATTTTTCAAGAAGAAAAAACAGAACATGATACTTTTGATCATCCAGTCAGGGTAATAATCCCAAAAGAATCCAATATAAAATTATGTCATCGATCTCTAATAATTTAGTAGAATTTTTGTAAATTTGGTTTGTTCTAAAAAAGAGAATGCTTAGAATTTATAAAATTCCTGAGGAATTCATCAAAATTTCCGAATGCTAAATTAAATTTTATACCACACAAAAAATGCAACAAGGCTATAAAGGTTGCTTCAACTTAGGTATCAATTGAAGTTCCATATTTTTTTTGTTTTTCTTCAATTGAAGTTCCATATCTTTTATGCATTTCTCCAAAAAGAGATAGCTTCTCTTATATTAGGATGCCAGAGTAGAATGCATTGCACAACTTATTGTAGCTGCGTCAAAGTAATACTGGCATTACTAGAGTATCCATAAATATAAAGACAGATTGGTAAAACCATATAGTATAGCAACATAATTATAGTTCTAATGTTTACTTCAAACTACATCTTGTTGAGTGCCTCTTAAATTCATTTGGCAGTGTCAATGATAAGAAAACACATGTTCCAAATAAAGAAAATGCCATTAACTTAGCCAATTAAAATTGGTCCATCACTGTGCAGCACACGTGGTTGGAATTCAAGTAGATAAGTGGCTTTGTATTGAATTCATGGAAGGCCAATTTTAGCTGACATGAGACACCAATTACTTTTTAGCTCTACATGTATCAAAAAGTTTGAAACGCAGGTATTACAGGAAACCTTGTAAGTAAGAAGCGTACCTTGTCTGTACCATGATATCGAACTATATTTTCATGTTCAAACCGACTCAAAAGAGAAATCTCCTAAGACAATAAACAGATAATCAGAAAAACCATCTCATCATGCAGCTGCAATCAAGTATGCAATAGCTTTTAGAAGCAGAATCAAATTATACAACTACATTCATTACAAAAAAATATACAACTACATGAGCTCAACAATTTGATGTGAAGAAAAAGATTAACATTACTATATTTAATGAGTTTCCATCAGGAAAAGAATAATCTTTCCACCTGCTCAAGTTGAAGAATGCTCTGCTTTCCCTGAGTTCCTTGATCGAGCAAAGAAACCTCCTTAACAGCAAAAAAGAATCCATCACTGCAGAAAAACAGAAAAAGTGAAAGAGGGCCAAGGAAAAGGTATGTTTGTATATATGGTTTGATGTATGTTTAAGGGCACAGAGACAAACACACTTAGTTACAGTCATCTCATTCCCCCCTCGCTTTTCATGGCCTAAGAGGATGGTATAAGTTCTCTTCAGTTTTTATTTTATTTATTTTATATATGTATATAGAGAGAGCTTCTCACCTACAAACCCCCTTAGTAGACAACAAAATAAACTACCATGTGATAGATCAACATCTCTCCACGGTATGATATTGAACACTTCTTAACTGCCCACCTTGATGCCATTCTTCACTTCTCACATTCAACCTTTCAATTTGCACGTTCATCTTTCACTAATTGAACTGTGATTTTAGTTTTCAAGTTGAAGGAATAATTTTGTAAATCAAGTTCAGCATTGTTGAAAAGCTACGCAATGTTATTAGATTTCACAATGCTACTAGCGATATCTGAACCCCGAACTCCACCACACTCCTAAATAGACACCTCAGTCCTGAATCCTAAACTGTTATAAATCTGAAGTCTCAACTTCAACACAAACTTGCAGAATATGAAAATGATGAGCCTTCCTTTTTTTTTTTTTTTTTTTTAATGAATTTTATACAGATTTCAACCATATTTCTAGAATTGACTACCAATAATTAAAATTACCTTATTAACTTATTAGTTATTATTATAAATTTGAAACTATACTAGATTAATCACAATCAGGTTTATCATAATCGGGCTCCGCCACAAGAAAATGTCCTGATTCTGCCTCTGGATACCTATAGGGTAAATATAGGTATTCAAGTCTCTAATCTTCCGGGTACACAAAACTAGAAACCAAAAATACAGAGGCCCATTCTCTTCTAAAGTAACTCTGAACATATGCAATAATCAAAATCACCTTAAAAAAATTACAGAGTCAGTAAGGAAAGAATTACATAGCAATTAAACACGCTTCAAAATCTTAAAATCTAAAGTCATAGAATAATAATTGCTTAAAAGTAAACATGTTTAGTTTGGCTCATCGTCATCTTTCTCTGTTTCAACCTTTTCTCCTTGCAAATATCTTTATAAAACAATGGATTCGTCTTGAGAATAGATTTCATTACATTATATGAAATTATGCCTTCAAATCACCATGGAATTCTCTCAGCATGGTCAAAAACAAGTTGCTAGAATTTTCTTTCCAGCCCATCATCATTATTCGTGTTAAGTTGTTAAATTAACTTTCAGCAATGAACCGATGTTTCAACAAGGTAACATAATTAAAAAGGAATTAATATATAAGACAACTGAAAAACTGACTTCAATCCATCGAGTATAATCAAAGAGCTAAGGGTACGAAAGAGCTACTTACTCAGTGAAGCCTTCATAAACAGTCCCAAACGACCCACTTCCCAAAAGCTCACCCTTTTGCCATGACGTGATTTTTCTTCTAAATTTCCCATTCGGAGAAACATTATACACTGATTCCATATTCAAACCGAGAGCACGATTGCCATCATATTCATCATCATCATCATTTGATATAGATGAATCAGACTCTGATTTTTCTCGAACAGTCAAATTCGAAAAATCTTCATCAGCCTCAGGAGCAAAAGACTTCAATATATCCCAAGTTGAGCTAAAATTATCAACAACAGGCCGCAACATCATCGGAGGCGGCGACAGAGCCGGCGGTCTGTCACCGTTGATTCCAGCACTGGGCCCCACAGTAATCAAATTAGAACGGTTATTCAGCTCAAGCTTACCAATATCGCCTTCAATTGGGCCTAAATCAAAACCTATATTCGAAACTGAAACAGAAGGCTCAGTTTCGACCTTACCAAGCCTAATCTTCGCTTCAAAATCAGGAAAAACTCTGTTCAACCCGGTCCGAGTCGGCTCAAAAGCGTAGGGCAAAGTGGTGGCATCATCGAAAGAGGAGCGTCTTTTTTGGGCCTCCCAAGCAGCGGCGGGAATGGCGAAATCTTCGGGGGAGAGGCCCAAGGTGCGACAGATTAGGTCAAAGTCACCGTCGATTCCTTTGACACGGAAGCTAGTCAAAGGAGAGAGATCCAGAGAGCGAGTGCGGAGGCTGGAGGAGGAGTTGTCGTCGTCCAAAGAGGAGGAGGCGGAGGAAGACGACGCGTGGTAGTCAACGTTCTTGATGGCGTTTCGTCGGTCAAGCTTGGGCCTAGGTCGCTGCAGCTTATGCTTCGCGTCCATATCCACAATCATGTGAAATCTTTTGAAGAAGAAGAAGAAGAAGAAGTGAGAGAGCCGCCAATTGAGATTTGATAGTCAAGACAGATGGATATTTGATGAGTCCTTATAGTGCTGTCGTTTTTTTTTTTCCGTGTCCGTAGACGGCTGTTCTCGCAATAATTATTGTGTTCTTTTCATTTTTCTGCCACGTGGCTCACTATTAATCATTTAATCTAAATTATACATATCTAGTACCGTGTCATAACTGGTTGTAAAATTTTAATCCAACGGTCAGGCTACTATATTGTTCAAAAAAATGGTGGGTATGATACCACCATATAATAATTAACATCCGGATTAGAATTGAAAATGTAAATTATCAATCCACAAATAAACGTGTAGATGAGTGATTTATGATTACTCAAATCAACGATTGATAATCAAGTACACAAGTAGAGAGTAAGAGATTGGGTCGGAAACCCTAACAAGATCAAAATCTTTTAGATTTACCCTCAAATTGATTCATTTAATCACACTTCTATTGGATTATTCTACCTATCTCGAAACTTTTTACTAGACTTCATATGCTCCACCTAATTCATCTTCAACAAATAAACAACTAAATAAGTCTCGAAGCCAAATACGAATAAATCATTCTATGTGCTTACTAGATTCATGAACAAATCAAGTAGGCTAGATGAAAGGAACCATAGTAACAAAATTCTAATCAAAGAAAAATCCCAATAACAAACTAAAAAGAGTTTAGATACTAAACATCAATAAAGAATGAATGTATCTGAACACTTACCATGAAACTCAAATTTAATCCTAGACTCGAGAAACTATGACGCTCTAGCTCAAACGGTTCATGAGAACTCAAAGTATACAATTATGGAGCGTTAGGGTTTTAGGATTTCGAAACACCTTTAAATAGGCCGTGAAAGTGTTACCAAAGATAAGTTAAGAATCGTGGTGCACCAACTAAAAAACACACAACGTTGGCGCTAGCAAATGAGTATTTTAATAAATAAAGAGGTAATGACCCTGGTGGCCATTGAGTTTTGCCAGGCCATTGAGTTTTGCCACCACTATCAAAATGGCCATCAGGTGGGGATTGATTTAGAAATGGCCATTTTTGGCAAACATTGTTACACTAATGGTCATTGCATCCAATTCCATCAATTTCCATCCAATTCCATCCAATAAGTGGCATTTTGGTAAATATGAGGATGACATTAATTTATTTTATATATTTTTTGGAAATCAATTTTTTCTTTTGTTTTTTGAAACAAATAATTATATTTAATGTGTGTATATACATATAGCATATCTCAAAACATATATATATATATATATATATATATATATATATATATATATATTTCTTTTCAACTTATCTCAAAAAATATATTTTTTAGATTTTTTAGATTTTGTAATCTTAATCTTCTCAAAAAAGAATATATATATTTCTTTTCAACTTATCTCAAATATGTTTTTTTAGAATTTTTAGATTTTGTAGCATTAATCTTCTCAAAAAAGAAAAAATTTACATATATATATATATATTTCTTTTCAACTTATCTTAAATATATTTTTTAAAATTTTTAGATTTTGTAGCCTCAATCTTCTCAAAAAATATATATATATGTGTGTGTGTGTGTGTGTGTGTTTGAGATATGCTATATGTATATACACATACTAAATATAATTATTTGTTTCAAAAAACAAAAGAAAAAATTGATTTCCAAAAAATATCTAAAATAAATTAATGTCATCCTCATATTTACCAAAATGCCACTTATTGGATGGAATTAGATGGAATTGGATGGAATGGCCATTAGTGTAACAATGTTTGCCAAAAAAGGTCATTTCTAAACCAATTCCCAATCTGGTGGCCATTTTGATAGTGGTGGCAAAACTCGATGGCCACCAGGGTAATTACCCCATAAATAAATAAGTAAATGGTTGTGCAACCCTTTAAGCTAATGGGCTCATGTGTTTCAATTTAACAAAATTTGATCCACCCCATTAACAAATCAATATGAATTCAATTTGGAGTGGCGATAATTGGCCCCTATAAAACTGTATGTACACCCCAAATTTTAATATATTTTTAAAATTCCAGCATTACCCTTAAATTAAATTATTAATATTTTAATTCAAAATATAATAATTTATTGTAACTATTTACTTTTTCGAATTTTAACTAACTAAATCCTTTTAAAAAAATCCACACACACACAATGTCTTTTTTAAATTTTGTATTTTACATTAAAAAAAAAAAAAAAAAAAAACCAACAATGCAGAAATAAGGAAAAAAAAAAAAAAAAAAAAGAACACATAACATTATCTCTCTACCTTAGAAAGGAAATAATAATTAACAATAAAAAGTTACTTAATTTTTTTTATTAAAAATATAGGAAAATGAAGAAAGAAGGAGAAGGATGAACACGAATCAGATCTGCATATTTCTTTTTGTTGTTGTTTATTTGTTTTTTATTTTGTTTCAAGTAAAATAAAGAAAAATAACTATTTAATGTCAACTCTTAGACATCAAAATAAAATAAAATAAAAATGGCATATTTGACAATGTGTAGAGTGTGCTTACAAGATTTCATATTTTAATTTTTTTTTAAGAGATGTACATACAAATAGGGGTGCACATATAATTTTTTAGGGGTGTAAATATCGACACTCTTCGATTTGATTCAACCGCACCTAGACGGTTACGCCATGATGTCCTTAAAGCCTATATGCGATATATAGACTCCCTCAACTCTGACATATTTGCTTAACCCATTACCCAGCAAAGCAGTATCTCCAACTCCGTGAAAACTAAATAATAAAACTCAAGCCCATCCTAACACTACGGCCTGCATTATTGTTCCAAGCCCACAAATTGATCCTACAACACGACCTACCTCAATATCATTCCTTACTCGGTTCGGCTCGCTATAATTAACTTCTTTACGGGTATTGAATATTTGATGCAATAATATTTTATGGGCAATTACCAATTATATCTTGGACTTTTTTTAAAATTTTAGGTTGTTTGTGACTTTTACAAAAATGACTAAATTGGTTCTCACATTTTTCTCAAGTGTCAAATTAGTCCCTCTTTTTTTTAGAAGTGACCAAATTGGTCCCTTTAACGGTTTAACAGAGTTAAATATAACATTTGACTTTAACAATTTTATTTAAAGTACGTAAATACCATTTATTTGTCATATTAAAGCAAAGTTGTTTTATCTTTTGTGTATTAAATTCATTATTATAATTACAAAAAAAAAAAAAAAATCCAAAAATACTATTAATGAAACATCATTTGTACCCTTTTTTTAATTAAAATTTTCTAAAAAAAAACTTAATAAGACAATGTCAATTATACCTTTTTTTTTTTTTTTTTTTTATAAACAAAGTTACCATTCATTCCTAGTTTAGTCTTTTACCATTTTTATATAATTGTTTTATTTTATTTTTTTGTTAATATTACACACGCACTGTTGTCAAAATTATTCAAAAATCAAAACCCATAAATAAAATAAATAAAAATATACATGTGTTAAAAAAAAAATGTGCACGTGTCATTATTATATTGTTTAGGAGCGAAGTACAATTTTACCCTTACACAGTTAAAGTTGACTGACTGAACTTAGTTTGAGAGATTAATTTGGCACTTGGGAAAAATGTAAGGACCAATTTGGTCACTTTTATAAAAGTCGCAAACAACTTAGACTTTTTTTTAAAAAAAGTCCAGGAACTAATTGGTAATTGCCCTATTTTTATTGATAATTGATAAAAATAAATATAATAGAGATTAAATCTTAATCATTTATCAACGATAATAAGAAAATATTGTTAAGTATTTCAATTTTCAGATAAGGATATATGTGAAGGATGTAGATTTTGAAATTGTTGGGTAGAACAGTTTATAAGGAAAGCCCGGTCCAAGTTGTTCCGTTCACAACAATCACACTACTCAATAGATATATAATATATATAACTAATCTAGTTGTTATTAGGTTTTCTCTCGTATCGGTAAAAGTTAAGACTAGTTTATAGTATATATAAATGATAGCTAACCTAGAGAGTTATTTTAAAAACTAAAACGGATAATACCTCATGGATGATAGTTTAGTGCATACATAATGTAAAATTTTGATGTCAACAAATCTCATCTATGATTAAAGAGTGGATATAATTAAGCTTAACATTATGGTACAACTAAATGCTTGTTAGCCTGTTACCAAAGCTAAAAGCTTCAACAAAAAATAAATAAATAAATTAATTAATTAGTCCATTAACCATGAACATGATCCAAACCACCAGGAGTAAGCAACCCTTGAAAAGGGCATCGTATAAGGGGCCGTTTGGTAACGTTTTCGTTTTTCAGTTTTTATTTTCTTGTAATCTGAAGTTTTCGAAAAACTGATTTTTGGATTTTTTGAATTCGAAAACGCGTTTGGTAGCAATGGTTGAAAACGATATTCGGAGAATCAAAACATAAAAAACATGTTTTGTATAATATTTTTAAAATCATTTTTAAAAGATTAATATTATAAATAATGAAAAAGTGATATTAAAATAATTAAACATTAAAACTAAAAAAATTAAAATTAAATAATAAATAAATTTAATTTTCATCATCAAACCTATCGAAATCATCATCATCCTTTTGGTATAGATCCATGAAGATCCAAAAGATGGATTTGGTTTGAGTAAATTTTATTGCTAAAAAAAGGTTTTCAAGAATACTGAGAACAACAAATTGTTGTTCTCAGAGTTCTCAATTTTTTGTTCATTAAAACTGAAAACTGTTCTCAATGTTTTATAAAACAGTTTTTTGAAATCGTCCCACCAAACGCATTTTTCCAGTTTTTGTGACTCAAAAAACAAAAAACAGGTTTTGAAAACGTTAACAAACGCGCCCTAAATATCTAAAAAATCTCATTTTAGATGTCCACATGGAGGATTAGACTCTTTTTAGTCTTTAACACTTCTCCATGTGCACCCAAATGTTTTTATTATTTGTAGAGGTGGTCAACTTTGTGGAAGTTAAAGAAACCAATGTCGGGTCAACTCTTTGGATTTACTTGTCTTTTTTTTATTTCTTTAATTTTTTGTCACAATCTCCTAGAATTGATTGGTTTTCGATCGCCTCGAGTTGTTTGAAATTCAATAATATTTTTTTTTTTGAAAGGATTTGAAATTCAATCATTAAAAAACTAAACTAGTGTATTCATATTTAATATATTAGATAGTGAAAAGAAAAAAATAACAAAGACAGGGAAAAACCCTTTTTTAAAATTTAAAATTTTAGCACAAAAATTTAAGATTTGAGGAAAGTTTTTATTTATTTATTTATTTATTATTATATATATGCCACTTGCATTGCTGACGACTCGAACCTGAAATATTATCTGAATGGTGTTCTGTTTTTATATATCATTTATCAACATAATTTATAACTTGACAAGATGAGGTTGGCCATGTAGTTTACCCCTCACACCTACGTCATGAGATTGTGGGTTTGAGTCTGTTCCTTTCACTCAACCCCTAAATCCCGAATTATTGTAATATTTCAAAAAATAAAATAAAATTTATAACTTTCAAAATTAAATCAAGAATCACACCTCTTCTAATAGTCAAATACAATTGTTTTGAAATATATATATAGGGGTGAATTCATAAAGAGCCAAAAAATTTATCGGTTTATTGGTTTTAGCCGACAATTTCTTTTTTATTGTTTTCATCACTTTTGACCACTTTTGGACAAAAATACCCCTAAATTTGAAAAAATTTAAAAAAAAAGAGGGGGAGGGGGGGGGGGGGGGAGTTTGAACCGTTCTGTTTTTATTTTTTATTTTTTAGGGTTAAGTTAAATCGCAAAACAAAAGAAAGAGAGAGGAAGGAAGAGAGAAACAAAATCACAAAACTGTCCGGTTCGTCGAACCTCGCCATTGTCGCCGCTCTCCTAGACCTATCGCCGTTGTCGGACCTCTCCTGGTCGCCGCACCTCTCGCCTTCGTTGCACCTCTCACCGAATCCACCAATGTAGGTCATCGAATCTGGGGCTTTAGGTCGTCTACTCCATTGGACCTCTTGCCGAATCAACTGCTCTTGGTCGTCGATGCCGTCACCGTCGCCATCGCTTGTCAATCTTCAAATCTAGTTAGTTTCATGGAAGTTTAATCCCCTGCTCTTGGGTTTGTGTTTTGCTTTTGTGAACCCTTGGTTTGTGAAGAAATGTAGATAGAAAAAATGAGGAGACTAAACTGTGTTTTGCTCAAATATGTGTTTTGCTCGGAATGAACACTTGGGTATGGTTGATTGTTTGTTGAAAATAATCAACCCTGCTCTAATCTGTGTTTTGCTCTTTTGGGTATGGTTGATTAAACTGTGTTTCACTCAAATATGTGTTTTGCTCTTTTGAACACTTGGGTAAGGTTGATTGTTTGTTGATTCATCACGAATGTAGAAGTGATTAGATTTTTATTCAGCTGTTCTTAGGTAAATTGGCTCAGTTTTATTTTTGTGACATCTTTAACTTGTGACATCTGTGACGATAAAATAAAAACAAAACAATAGGTTTAGGTTAAAGACATTTGTATTTGCCTCATTTTTTTTTGGTGACATCTTGAACTTGGATAAATTAAATGCGATTGTATCATCGGTTTTACTTCATCATGGGTATCAGATTTTTCGTTTTCTTTAGTATAGGTTTCACTTTCTAGCAAAGAATAAAGGGGTTGGACTGGGTTTTGTGTTACTCTTCTGTGTTGTATTCATATTTTGTATTCACTTATGCGTTTTTCCAGGCATGTAACTTGTTAGTATAGGTTTTTCCAGGCATATGTTTAGTATAAGTTCTGTTTTATTCATATTTTGTTTTACTATTATGTGACTTGAATTGGATTTTCTAGGCATGTAACTGGCACGTAACTTGTTTGTACTGGCATGTAACTTATTTGTACTGGCATGTAACATTTTTGTACTAGCATGTAACATTTTTGTATTGACATGTAACTTGTTTGTACTAGCATGTAACGTTTTTGTACTGGCATGTAACTTGTTTGTACTGACATATATTTTTTTTGTATTGGCATGTAACTTTCATAGGCACTAATGCTTTTTTAAATTTTTTTTTTTTTTTTTTTATGTGATTTTGTAGATGAACAACATAAATTATGAGGATTTCCTCATAAAACCGAGGAGTTCATGGATAAAAAAATCCACCACCAACGTATATTGCAATTTGAATGGTCTCCCAGATATTGTAAAGGTTCTCCACAAAGTTGGAGAATTAGATGAGTTACAGACGACCTGTTTCGAGCACCTACTTGCTATCCCTAAAGACTTGACTTTTTCTACGGGTATACTTTACAACTTGTTGTCAAGGCAAATACATGTACCCAGTGTGACTGGAGACAATGAGTTTCACTTCAGTTGGTGGTAAAATGGCGAAATTCACACAAAGGGAGTTTTGTTTGGTCACCGGGCTATATTTTAGGGTGATGTTAGACGTATTCTTAAAACTGTATGCTGTCATTCCAGACAGGATCCACTATAGGTATTTTAAAAAGGATGAGAATATACAACTTAGACACATAAGGGCAAAGTTTCGGTCCGGATGATTTCAAAACCAAAGGATAGTGTGAAGATGATCATAGTATTGATTGCAAACAACATGTTATTTTGTTAAGACCTTAGGAGGAAAGTGATATTGTGGCTTTTCGAATTGGTGGAGGATTTAGAAGCCTTCAATTCTTTTCCATGGGGCAGTTATGTGTATATGATGACAATCCACTACCTCCGACAAGGATTTTAGGCCGTAAATGCACCAATGAAGCTCATCGCGCAATATAACTTGTACAACTTTCCTTGGGTAGTAGAGGTGAGCTTTCAGATATTATATTAAAGTATTTTGTTGAACTTTGATTACTGAAGTTAATCTATTTTAAATTTGTTCAAATTTTAGATATAGGCAATGGAAGCTTTCAGATCGATGATTGATTTGGTGGGGGAAAACTTAGGCCACCCACATCCTCGTTTGAAGAATTGGAGAATATTTAAGAGGCCTCACGATTTCTTTTCGAAATTTACATATGAAAAAAAAGTGAAAGATAGAAAGGTTTTGTTTTTTTCTTTCCCAATCTTATATCATTTCATTTTCGTTTATACTAATACTTCAAAAAATGATGACACTAGTGTTAATTGTACAACATGTTATTTTGGAGGAATTACATCCAACGGACGATGAACAGTCACAGCCTTACTTGGTTGGTGTTGATACAGATTTGTTGGTTGGTCCACAGTTTGTTCCACTAAATTACGAATCGGACAATGGTGAGCAGCAACTTGATGATGATGGTAATGATGGAGGTCAGTCATGACCTAAACAAAAGAAGCAAAAACAGGTGAAGAGGAAGACCAAAAGGTAGCATACATCTTCAGTCACTTCACCGGTAAGTTGATTACTAACCGATAATAATTGTGCTAAGTTAAATACAAACTGATAATTATTGTTTTTTTCTTGGTAATCTTCAGGTGGGTGATGACTCGACAGACTCTTCTCGAATAATAAGGGAACTAATGAGTGCAATGTCAAATCGCTTTCAAGATATTGTGAAGAAGGAGATTAATAATGAGTTTTCAGCAATGGAGGGTCGCCTAAAAAGACGCCTGACCCGAGTGGAGGAAAGTGTGGCTGAACTTGTTAATCAATGTCATCAGGTAACTAATTAATTCATTGTTTTAAATGGCATGTAACTTCGATTTGTATTAGCATGTAACTGACTTACATGCATGTAAGTTGGTTTTGTATTAGCATGTAACTTCGTGTGTATATATATATATATATATATATATATATATATAAACAGACTACACTTGAAGTGCATAACTTCTCGACGCCACTACATCAACATTTCGAATCACGTAGGGAATATGTGAGGCGTCCTAATGTTGAGGGGAATGGTAACCATGGTGGGGGTGACAATAACCATGGTGGACTTGGTAGTACCCTTGGTAAGGGGTGGGCGCAGTTTATCGAACCGAACCGAACCGAATCGACCCGAACTGAGTCAAAATAAAGTGATCGGTTCGGTTCAATTCGGTTCGCACCGAATGAACCGCATATAATATGGGTCGGTTTCAGTTTTGGGCCTTCCAAAACCGAACCGACCGGACAAATCGAACTATAAAAAGAAAAAAAAAACCTAGTTTCACTTCTCAGTCTTCTCTCATCCAGATTCTATCTCTCATCTGTCATCTCTCGACTCTCATCTCTCATCTTTTGCCGCATTTCTCTGTCTTCTCAATTCTCATACTCAGTCACTCGACTCACTCCACTCTCCACGTCTCCATCTCTTCTCAGTTCTCACATGTTGAACTGTTGAAGGCTTGACGTATCTCTCACACGGGCTCCGGCGCTCCGCTGCACTCGTCAGTTGTCTCTTTCATGGATCTGCCTGCACTCGTCAATCTTCAAGCAGTTCAAGGTTTTATTTCTTCTTCTTTCCGTCGAATCTCCATCTCTTGATTTTCTTATTCTGGTTTGCTTTCCATTTTATTTCTGCATATGTAACTAATAAGTAATATTTGTTTCTAATTTGTGTAAAAAAATGATAAATTGAAATGGAGTTGTTGTAAATTGAAATGGGGTTGTTGTATATTAATGATTTGATTCAATGATTTTAGTTATGGTATCTAGGGGTGGTCGATTGATATCAGTATTTAGGCCTGCGTTTTTCTCGTCTATGTCCGTTTTGCTCTGAATCAAGAGATGATTGCCTCTGATTTTAATATTAATGATTGCTCTGTTTTGCTCTATTTTAGTTATGATTTTAATATTGATGATTTGATTCAATGATTTTAGTTGTGTCTTTTTTTTTTGCTTTATTAGTTTATCAATTTATTATATCAGTATCTAGGCTTGCTCTGTTTTGGGTGCCTTTGGTTCTGCTTGCAGGTGGGTTGTGCCTGTTTTGCTTGTGTGCCTTATTCTGTTTCGTGCAGGTGGTGGGTGTTTTTTCTTTGTTGGGTCTGTGCTGTTTTGGGTTTAATATTTTTCAAAAAATATTACAGTATAACAGTATAATTATGGTATCAGTATGCATTGCCTTTATGGTATCAGTATACCATATTGAGAGTGGTCTCAAGTTTAAAAACAATTTTTTCTGTTCTTTAATTTTATTATTTACCTTGATTTTAAAGGATGGTGATCGACCCACGAACCTATTCAGAGGAGAATTCTGGTTCGCAATCCGAAGATGAATTAGAGGATTCTAGCTCTATTGCAAAAGAAAAGAGTGGAGAGAGGGGGAAGGGTATACGAGTAGGCGGTAGGAAAGGTAAAAAAAAATTTGATTGTTGGTTGCATTTTCAGGAATACCAAACTAAAGATGGAAAAAAGAGAGCTAGGTGCAAACATTGTGGTGATACGTATGCATGTGGGTCAGGTTCCAATGGAACGACAAACATAAATACGCATATTCGTAAAAGGTGTAAAAAATACCGGCCACCCGTCACTGATTCAAGACAAACAATTTTGGTTAAACAACCAAATGTGGAGGGTGCCGGTAGTACCTTAGGTACCTCTAGATTTAGTGCCGAAGAATGTAGAAGGGCATTGGCAGAGATGTTAATTCTAGATGAATTGCCATTTAGATTTCTTGAGAATCGAGGATTCCGCAAGTTTTGTTTTGCGATGAATCCTAGATTTGATGTTCCATCTAGGAGAACGATTGTTAGAGATTTGTATAAGTTATATGTTGAAGAGAGAATGAAGTTGAAGAAGTATTTTAAATCTAGTCAAGTAAGGGTTTGTCTAACCACGAACACATGGACATCGATCCAAAATATAAACTAGATGGTTGTGATGGCTCATTTTATTGATTATGATTGGCAACTGCAGAAGAGGATCTTGAGTTTTAGTCAAATAACTGATCATACTAGGGAGTCAATTGGAAGGTGTATTGAGAAAGTTTTGTTGGAGTGGGGTATTGATAAAATATTCACAATAACCGTGGATAATGCAACCGCAAATGAGGTTGCCATTGGTTATATAAGTAGAAAATTGAATAGTTGGCGTGAGGATGGAACAATTTTGGGGGGTAAGTACTTGCATTTATGATGTTGTGCACACATCCTAAATTTAATAGTGAGTGATGGGTTGAAAGATTTGCATAAATCGGTTGTAACCATTCGCAATGCGGTCAAATATGTGAAATCTTCTCCTAGTAGGCTAGATAGATTTAAAAGAGCTGTTGAGCATGAGAAGTTGGGGAATCATGGTTTTGTGGTGTTAGATGTTCCAACACGGTGGAATTCAACTTACTTGATGTTAGAAAGTGCGATGAAACTAAGAAAAGCATTTGAGCGAATGGAAGAGGAAGATGGTCACTATGTCCTTTACTTCAATGACAAGGAGGGTGATGAGAAGCGGATTAGTCCACCTCTTTTAGATGATTGGGAGAATGCCAATGTATTTATTCGTTTTTTATCAACTTTTTACGATACTACCTTGGATTTCAGTGTTTCATTGCATGTGACATCTAATATTTATTTTAAGAGTTGGTGCACTATTTTTAATCAATTAACATCTTTGAGCACTGAGAGGGATCCGCTTGTGAGTAGAATGGCCGTGAGTATGAAACAAAAGTTTGATAAGTATTGGAAGGGTATAGATAAAACCAACAACTTGTTGATCATAGCGGTTGTTCTTGACCCAAGGTACAAATTTGGTTATGTGAAGTGGTATTTTGATGCATTTTTGGGTGTAACACAATCTCATTCGATGATTTCTAGTTTGAAAGAAATGTTGGTAAATTTGTATGAGTATTATGTTACACAATATGGTTGTGTGAATGTAAGGTCAAATGATGATATGTCCTCTTTTGGGAGTGGTTTGGCTGAAACTTTTAATGAAAAGGAAAAGTTTAGAGAAGATAGTTTATGGGGCCAAAAACAACAAGAAGAAGATGTTAGTATGGGGAAAAGTGAGGTGGAGTTGTATTTGTTAGAGCCTTGTGAGAAACTGAATGATAAGTTTGATCTTTTGGCTTGGTGGAAGAATTGTTCGATAAAATTTCATATTTTGTCAATGATTGCAAGAGACGTTTTTTCAATGCCCATTTCAACTGTGCCTTTTGAATCTGCATTTAGCACAGGAGGGCGTATACTTGATCCATTTAGGAGTTCATTAACACCTAAAATAGTCGAGGGCTTAATTTTGTTTGGAAATTGGTTGTCGGCATCTTGCCCTATTGCTGAATCGTATGTTGCAGAAGAGCATGCTAAAGATGATGATACATCCAATCATCAGTTAGAATATTATACCACTGTTGAAACCGATAAGTAATCATAATAAATTATAAAGTTTGTTGTTTTTTTAATCATATATATATTACTATTTACTAAGTTAGCTAATTACTTTTTTTTTTTTTTTTTTTTTTTTTGTCTTCGTTTAAAGCATGCTAGTGGAATGACAAGTATAACAATGGATGAGTCATGAGGATTGAGAAGAAATGAAGGTAAGAATTTAATTTGGTGTTTGCTTGTTTAGTTTTGTATTTTCTCTATTTATAATTATGTGTTTTAATTTATTTTCCTTTTGTATAGGTGAAGATTTGAAGTGGAAGAAAGACATGATTTGAAGTTTAATTTTATCATGGATTGGATTGTATGTTGGATTATTTATATGTGATCTTATTTTATTTTGGACTGTATTTTGGACTGCATTTTGCCATTTTGGACTGTATTTTCGACTTCTATCATTGTGTAATTGAATTTGATAGAATGGTGGTAGCAATTGAGCAGGTATATATATATATATAATGGTGATTGATTTGGATTAAATTTGATTAATGAGGTCTATTTAGCTGTGTTTTGAATGCAATGGATTGTTAAAAAAAACAGCCCAAAATCAATTGTCCAAATGTCCAAATACAAACTAGCTGTTAGAGGATAAAAAAATGAAAAATTATATAAAAAAGCCTCAAAGCCCAATAGGCCCAATAGGCCTATAACCAAATTGAACCGAACCGAACCGAACCGAGATAAAGGTGTTCAGTTCAATTCAGTTTCAAGGTCTAATACGGTTTAAACCGATTCAAGTTTTTAAAAACCGAAAATATAACGATTCAATATGGTTTTGGCCAAAACTGAACCGAACTGAACCGCGCCCACCCCTAACACTTGGTGGGGGTGATAATACTCTTGGTGAGGGGCTTGTTGGGGGGAGGGGTTGTACCATTGGAAAAAGGGCTTGGTAGGGGGTGATGCTACCCTTGGTTAGGGGCTTGTTAGGGGTGAAGGGGATGGGGATGGATGGTACCATTGGTGAGGGGCTTGTTCAGGGTGATAATACTCTTGTTGAAGGGCTTGAGATTTTGGTTAATAACATTTTGCTCCAAGAGGGAATGTTGATACATACCCCTCCACCATTAGCATATAACTTAAGAATCAACTGGTATATAACTGAAAAACCAACTTGCATGTAATTTGTTAACCGACACTGGCATGTAACACTATTAGAATGTTTATTTTGAACTCAGTGTCTTTCAAATATGGTGAGGGGCTTGTTGGGGGTGATGATACCAACTTGCATGTAACTTGTTAACCGACACTAGCATGTAACACTATTAGAATGTTTATTTTGAATCTGTGTCTTTCAAATATGGAAATCAGTATGGCCTGGCATGTAACTTGAGAATCAACTAGCATGTAAATTAATAACCAACTGGCATGTAACTTGTTAACCGACATTGGCATGTAACATTACTGGAATGTTTATTTTGAACTTAGTGTCTTTCAAATATGGAAATCAGTATGGCCTGGCATTTAACTTAAGAATCAACTGGCATGTAACTTAATAACAACTGGCATGTGACTTGTTAACCGACACTGGCATGTAACACTTTTGGAATGTTTATTTTGAACTCAGTGTCTTTCAAATATGGAAATTAGTATGGCCCAGTATGTAACTTAAGAATAAACTGGCATGTAATTTAAGAACCAAATGACATGTAACTTGTTAACCCTGGCAAGTAACGCTACTAGAATTTGATCTTCAAAATAAATTCATTCAATATCGGAATGTAACTTAATAAATTTTACAATACTAAATATAGTATTTCACCTATACATATAAGAATTAAAACATCATTGCTAATACCTAAGTTGTACCACCAACTTCCGGTACCGATGGACATCTTTAACTAAGTGGAATATGCATATTGGATGATTGTTTTCTTGAAAAATTTAAAAGGATAACACATTGAAGTTGTTGTAGAGCATTGAAAGTAAAGTTGCAATTACTATGGATATATGGATATCCTGTACAAAAATGGTATATATGATTGTACCACCTGATGGAATTTCATATACTTCATGCTTTTGGTTATCAATGAGTCCAAGCCAGTTAACATAGTCAAACATGGTCAAGTGATCATCGTGACTAGGTTGGGATTCTCCCTTGTTTTTCTCTCTGTTTTTACTTTACATTACAGTTTTCTGATGAGAATAAATGAGCTGCACCAAGGGATCCATTGCATGTTCCAGTTGGCCCAATAACAAGGGCAAGGGTTAAGAGATTCAAAGAAGAACTCAATGGCTTGATTAAAAAGACTTGGGTTGATTCTGAAATGTTAAAGTCCAAGATGGGCCCACGAGAAGACTAAGGCTTAGTTAACATCATCAAGGCAACTGAATAGGATGAATAAAAGACTTGGGTGTGTGGCACAACATGGGCGGTGTATGGTTGGAGAATTCCAATTTCAGTATATTTCTTATTTTATTATCCAAAGAATAATGAGTTGGTTTGTTTCTCAAATAAATGGGCTGATTTGTTTCCCAAATTCAGCCTTTCAAATTAGGAGCAAGTCAACCAGTTGCTAGTTTTAGTCTTTATTTCCAAATAAGGAGCAAGTCAACCAATTGCTAGTTTTAGTATTTATTTCTTTCCTGATTGTAAGGCATTTATTACCGAATATTTGTTCCCTTTCTCGTGCTAGGCGTGTAGCCTTTCTTTTCCCTTTAGGGTTTTAGATATTTTTAGTTTAAAAGGAACGCATGTAATTCTTATGAAGTTAGTTTTGAATTGAAATAATATTGAGAGAATGTTTTTCTCTTTAGTTCTTTAAACCCTGACTTATCACACATTTCCTTCATAGTTCTTGAGTGTGGCGTCTATAATCTTTTTTATACCTATTTCCTTATAGATAACGGGTCACGGTCCTCTTATTTTCTTTGTTACAAATCTGAATTAGAACACGGTCATTGGTTACATTACCATCTTATTGGTTCCGGGTCTCACTACTCTTGGTGAGGTTCATATCATTTTCTCTCTCGTTTACCAGACACCTTCAAACAATCTCTTCTCAACAATTGTTAAACAACTATGTCTCTTTTTTCGTGATCTTCTTCGGAAGGAGAAGAAGGAAGAGGAGGAGGAGATGACTTTTACGAGCGTGGTTTTGGGGGTGAAGCTCTCCTCCCAGGGTTGCAACAAGGCTTGTAAGGAGCTCATGAAGAAATTTGGAGGTACGTGAGACAAAAATAAGACATTCATATTGGATTAAAAAATTGTGAGAGGTGGTTACACGAGAAGTGTATAATTATAAGAAACCAAGTGGAAATTTGAATGATTGAATCATATGCATTGTTCAACCAAAGTGTTTTTTTATTTATTTTTATTTTTATTTTTATTTTTATAAAGCTCATATTCCTGTACGATTGATGAAATTTTGTTTTTATTGCAATAATGCATAAAATTTCATACGACTACAAGTCTTTTCACATTTGGTAAGCAGGTAAAATACAATAGAACAAGAGGATAATAACCTTATTACAGCTAAGACATAGCAACATGGCAGTTTATCCACTTGAAATTTCATATAGCTACAAGTCTTTTTAGAAAGGTTCACCAAACTTTCTTTATTTCCATCATTCACATTGAAGTTAACCGAATCAATTGGACGAACCGTGTATTTTTTTGAATCATTATTTCTTTATTTTATTAATTCAGTGGCCCATGAACTTAATTGTGTCCTAGTTTTTTCAGCTTTGGTACTACGCTTATAAAACCATTTTTGGAGCATCTCTCTAATAAACTCAACCATGATTGTTATTGGCATTTGGCGAGCATGTACCAACATGAGTTCATCAACTCGGCAATGCTAGAGATCATCAACTAATAACGCCTAATAGGAGAGTAAGCACGAGACCACCTTTCGGGCCCAACATTCATTAAATCTTGGAATGCTACCCTATTAACCTTCATCATCTCCAAAATCACTTCCTTGAATTCATATTTCTGGTATGCCTTCCATGCTTGTTTGAAAAGAAGACTCACATATTTCCTTTTGTAATCGTTTTTGATGTTTTGAGCCATGTGAAACACACAATGTTTATGCAGTACATTATGGTACACTTTCTATATTGTAGCCTTGATCTCGAGGTGGCGGTCGGATATGATCATGCAATCCTCAGGACTACCAACAGTATTTTAAGCTCATTTAAAAAACAAGTCCATGATAGTTCATCTTCAACGTTGCCAAAGCCATATGCCAAAGGAAAAACCCGGTTATTTGCATCTAGACATATATCTACAAACATAATACCAGAAAATTTACCCTTCAAATGAGTACCGTCAATGGCAATAACTGACTGAATCATAGTACGAAATCTATGAAGTGAAGCGGCATAAGCAATGAACATATATTCAAACTGATTTGCAACATTTGTCTTAATTGCAGTAACAGTCCCGAGATTTACTTCTTTTGATCGGTGACAATAAGTAGGCAACAGTTTGAATGATTATTCGGGAGAATCAAAAATAGATGCCTCTGTATGATCCTTTGCCCTCCAAGCCTTTGTATACAACAAATGTAGTCCATGTTCCACTTACATTTCGACCATGATATCTTTGGGTTTAAGAGAGTGGCCGTGTACTTGCAACTTTGGTGATAGTAGTTCCCCGACAGTCCAAGAATTTGATTATCGAAGACGTGCGTGGAAACCATCGATATTGCAAGTATGATCCTTCACGAACATTCGAACCACCCAATATTCCCCTTTTTTGCAGCTTAAATGCACGTAATTGGAATTCACACTCGCTATCCTTACATCCGGCCTCATAACGTGTCTTACTAAACCTTCTAATCCGGACTTCAAATTGCTCATTCAAAGCATACATATGCAACATTTGCTTAAGATCTTTCTTGCATTGAAAGAGTCTACCCTTGTATAAGCAGCCATCATTTGAAATTGATTCCTCTATGCAAATGGGTTCTAAGGAATACCTTTTAGATCTAGGAATAATCCAAGCTCGTGGGGTTGTATGTTCACAACTATGATTAACACTGTCACCCAATCTATCCACTCCAAAGGAACCTTCCCTAGATGTAGCAAAACCCGATGGACCAACACTATTAAAACCAACACCCACCCCATGATTAGAATCTTCATCTTCATGAGTACATCTGTCAACGTCGGGTATCGAGACATCATCTATGTTATCAGTGTTCGAAGATTGACTATTCTCTTGATCATCAATGGTTTCATCAGTACATACAATTGGGTATGATATTGGAATGGACCTATATGCTGCCAGTTGCTAGAAAAACCCGCCGTACACAGGTTGTGGAATAGGTTGGTTACATTGTTGAAGAAACTTCAACTGTAATAGGTTGTCATCTTTCTCCACTATAGTACCATTCTGCACAGAATCTATTGCTACCTTCTTAGAAACAGTGACATAGATCTCGGCTAATAGCTTATCTTCATCCATCATACATGACACATCATTATCATTCTCAATTCTCGATCGAGCAGCACCACTATTCGTATAGGCCAATGAGCATAATTGTAGGGTGTACCTAGCAGCATCAACTTTGACAACATCTTGTACCAACTTTACCAACGCATCATAAGTCAAACCTCTAGGAATATGGATCCACTTTGTCATACCACCCTCGTAACAATTGCCTACCCAACTTCCACCATGATAGATGACCAATCTTGTTGCATCCATATTCCTGCATGTGAAGTATTTGACATGAAACATTTAAAGTGACTGGGAACTGACATGTAAAATTTTAACTAACTAGCATGTAACTTTCAAATGAACTGAAATGTAACAAAATAATAGCGGATGGCATGTAACTTCAAAAATAACCAAATGACATGTAACTTAGAAATAAACATGCATGTAACTTTAAAACAAACTGGCATGTAACCTAGGTATAAAAAATGACAGTAGATAGGTTTCACTCTAAATCAAAATTACCAAATGACAAGTAACTTAGAAATAAACTAGCATGTAAAGTCTACAATAACATGCATGTAACTTTAGAACAAACTGGCATGTAACCTGGGTACAAAAAATGATAATAGCTGGGTTTCACTCTAATTCGAAACCACTCTCTTAATCTTTATATCAAACATAATGTTTATTATAAAAAAAAACACGTGGCAAAGGAATACATACCTTCTAGAAGTCATTTGGCTTTGGATATACTTCAAGAGAGAGATAGACCTATTCCAGGACAAATTGTTGCTAAGTTTTAGATCTACTTCAAGAGAGAGAGAGAGAGAGAGAGAGAGAGAGAGAGAGAGAATGAAGGAGATCTAGGTTAAAGAGAAGAGAGCATAAATGTTGCTGGGTTTCGGTTGAAAAGACGGAATGGGTTTCCATTGAAGAGAAAAAATGGGTTTATGATCTGTACATTGGAGGAAGACGAAATGTGTTAGTCAAATGTCGGAGGGAGACGAAATCGGTATATAGGTTAAACTTCAAGAGAGAGAGAGAGAATATCTGATTTTGAAATGTTGGGAAGACAAAATGCAGGGTATCAGGGTATATATATATATATATATATATATATATATATATATATATGTACAATTTCTCTATTGTCAGTTCATCATGATATAAAATATATCATGACGAAGAATGTGGACCATTAGATTTATATACTTTGACTTAAAGTGTATACACTTGTCAAAACTTCTCCATAATCTGTGATCCACATTCTTCGTCCTGATATATTTTATATCAGGATGAACTGATGGTAGAAAGACTGTATATGTATATATATATATATATAAGGTTTGAAAATTTAACAACACTCTTTAAAGAGTGAGCTGTAAAACTATCATCAACTTAATAACATCTAAAGTGTGAATCTGATAAAAACACCCTTACAACACACTCAAAAAAGTAAGTCTCGCGCTTTTGTGTGTGTGTGTGTGTGTGTGTGTGTTTTTTTTTTTATTGATAATAAGCTCTATAAAGCTTTAATAATAATAATAATAATAATAATAATAATAACAAATAAAAAAAGAAAAGAGAAATGAAAAGGCAGGCAGACCTCAAAACATATTATCTAAAAAGGTGCGCAAGCCTTAATAGAATAAATATATGTATATATATATATATATATATTCCTCAGGACCGAACTGAACTTTTAAAATTAGGACGAGACTTGTTAGTCATTGATTAAGTTTAAGAAAATTTTGACTAAGCTGAAGTATGTGAATCCAATGGTTGATAGTTGTGGAATTGATATAAATAAAATCAGTTTATCTGGAGGAGAGAAAAACTATATATATATATATGAACCTAATTAATCAGACCAGTGGAATCATTCCTTTTTGCCTTAACATGTGCATCCCAACTAGCGACAAAGCTTAATTTTGCTTGGACCGCTGAAGCCGCATAATCAGTAAGAATCTTAGTTTCAGCTATTGGGAGGCACTTAAGACTTCCCTTACTCATTTGAGACTTAGAATCAGATAAAATCTTAAAAGTTTTGGCTTCACTTTTCTTTTTGATTTGGTCACCACGGGAATCCAATTATTGTCAAACACTGGATCTTCTGGACCATGATTAAAATTTGAAGCACGAATATCTTGGTCTTATGATATATTCTCCAAATTATTCTTTCCTCTTTAATCTCTTGAAATCTCATCAAAAACTTGCTAATCACTTCTAATCCTTGGATTATCAAGAATCACTCTGTTATTAATGCAAATATTCTCTAGAGAACATTGAGGATTCTCGTTATTATCTTCCAAATTTAAATATTTGGTATTCAAATTATTGGAGATATTAACATAATTCCTGCATCTTGATTAGGAGATTGTTCAACTGTTTGACTCTCAATTAGATGTTGATCTTCTGCAAGTGTATTAAATGTGTTGGTGGTCACCGAAAACCACCTTTCATGGATTGGGTCAACTTTTTAAAACCCAAATTTGTCAACTTCAAAATTGGTTGTTGTTTCCCGATTCACTTCCTAAATATCAATCACATTTAATTCAAATAAATGTGGATATGATTGGATGTTACCATTTTTGTCTTCCACATTAATTATGGGATTTTCAAAATTTTGGATTTGTACAATTACCATTTCCTCTATCGTTTCTTGATTTTGTGGGATTGTTTTGAAAGATTGTTCCTCCACAGCAACCTGCCCATTATGGTGGCCTGAAAAATCATTGTTTGTGACATCACATCTTTGATCTTGAATTTTATGTTCTATACCACTAGCCATACCAGTGGTGTTAGTTTTTTTTATGTGGAAATTGCTAAAAATGACCACATATTATGGGAAATTTGTTTTTAACCACAAACGAAATTTTAATTGTTAATAACCATGTTTTTGAGAAATTACTGGAATGCCCCCATATAAAAACAATCCCCAAACACACTCTCTCTCTTTTTCTCTTTTTTTTTCTCTCTCCTCTACTCTCTCTCTCTCTCTTCTCTCTCTCTCTCTTCTCTCTCTCTCTCTCTCTCTCTCTCTCTCTCTCTCTCTCTCTCTTGCTGGCGTACTTTGAGGGTCGCTGAGCACCGACGAAGGTGTCACCGCAGAGCTGTTGTCCTTCGTGAACCGCCGAGCAGCCGACGTCGTGCATTGAGCCATCATGCGTTGTGCCGTCGGAGCTCCCCTTTTGCCGGCACACGGATCTGCAGAAAAAACAAAGAAAAAACCTAAAAAGGAAAAACCTAATTTGGGGAAAAGGATTGGGGAAGAAGGTTGGGGAAGAAGTGAAATTGGGCATGATTTCAAGTTTCACGTATCCATTTTAGTCATGATTTCAAGTTTCACATTTCATTTTACTCGTGATTTCAAGTTTCAACATTCAAGTTTTAGTCATGATTTCAAGTTTAAGGTTTTTTTTTTAAAAAAAAAAAACTAATTTCAAGGGTACTTTTGTAATTTATGGACATACACTGATTTTTTTTTTTAAAAAGTGGTTATTAACAATTAAAATTTCAAAAGTGGTTACTAAAAAAAGTTTATTGTTTCAAATGGTTGCTTTTGAATTTCTCTCTTTTTTGATAGGCCGATAGGTTTGTTTTGGATTTCTTGATCGCAATCGACCTCTGTTAGAATTCATCTCCTTGTTCTTTTGGTAGCATATAGTAGAGTCATGACCAAAAGCTTTACATTTCGTACTTCTCTCTGGAAGATTTTCATATAACATTCACATAGAAACCTCTATGGTCATCTCTCTCCATATTCAAAAATGATGGTCGATTCGAAGTTAAATCAATGTCCACAATAACTCGAGCATAAAACCCATATACTTTCAATACATATTTTTGTGTTTCCGAGACTTATTTTTTATTTTCGAGACTTATTTTGTTGTTTCCGGGGCTTATTAGGTAATTTTCGAGACTTATTAGGTATATTTACAATTTTTGAGACTTATTGGGTAAAAATGAAATTTTCTAAAATTTTTTTGGTCATCTTCTTCATTGAGACCTCCTTTGGAGGTCAATTTGACTTCTAACGGAGGTCGAATAGAGTTCGACAACAGCTGTTCGACATCCATTAGAGGTCTTTCATCTCCATTGGTCCTCCATCAATGGAGGTTTTTGAAAAAAAAAAAAAAAAACCTAAAAATTACAATAAATGTAATAAAAGAAGTAGATAAGGTTATTTTAGTCTATTGATATCATTTAAACTTAACTTATTAAACTAGTGATACTCTCAAAATTCAATATAAAAAGAGTGTTATTTCCCATCATTTAAATATATATATATATAATAGATTTTTTTTTTTGGATACAAACTTTTTACCATTCGCATTTAAGCGGCTTTTGAGGAAATTTACTGAATTTTGATATAAGTACTTTTTGTATAAATGATAAAATAATAATAATAATAATAAGAAGAATAAATTGAAATACACTCGAACAAAAAGAGTTTTTTATGTGACTCAATTGATGATACAAACCCAAAAGTCTCTAAGGAAAAGTTACAAAAAATAGAAAGAAAAATTGAGAAAGTGAATTGGTTAATTCGAGGAAACCTTAAACCTCCTAAATACTGGTGTTTCGATGAACCAATAACCTCTCAATTACAACACAAATGTTGCAGACAATAATTATCCAGATTCATTGTCAGGCTTTGATACCAAATGATACGATCATGTTTTCTGGAAATATGGATTTTATGACAATGTTGGGAATTTAGGATATTTTGGATAATTTTGGAATATTTGAATTGGTTGATTCGAGAGAACCACTCTCCAATCGACTGTTTCGAGAGAACCACTCTCCAAATAGAATTTTTTAAATTATTAAAGAACTTAAATGACAATAATCTCCAGATACTTTTCATTAATGCATTGAAGCTATTTATACAAAATATCAATGCTCCATCTCTCCTCACTCTCCTAAACTTAAGCAATTAACTAACCCACTTAATCAACTAACTAACCCACCACCCATAATTAAAAGAACAGTAAACCCACTACCACTAACTAAATATTATTTACTAATTTAAACTAAATAAAATAATAAAATTAATTATACAAATAAAAATAAAATAAATATCATAATAAAATTAATTATACAAATAAAAATAAACTAAATATCATAATAAAATTATGAGGTTCGTATCAATTGATTAGATGCCAAACTTGTAAATTACAAATTACAAGTAATCTCCCAACTTAGAATACTAAAACAATAAAATGAAGTTAAAAAAAATAATGCCCTGCTTTTTCAAGCATGGATTGTTTCTCAAGATTCTCACAAAATAGATATAATTTAATTTATTTTTTTTGTGAAGGGGGAATAGATATAATATTTATTACATTAAAAATAAATAAATAAATAAATAAACCCTCCCAAAATTAATGTGAATGAGATTTTAATTTATTTAAGATTTTTCATAACAACAAAATATCTTACCATTTAAACTTTCCAGTAACCATGGACAAAATAAATATAATAATAACAAAGGGAAATTATCATTCTGCCCCTATAGTTTTTCATATTCTCTAGTCTCCCCCCTCTAGTTTTAAAATTCTCCAATTTCCCCCTCTAGTTTTAAAATTCTCCAATTGAAAAACATGATGGCCTTAACTTTGGTGTTGATAAGCATTGATCCCAAAGTCTGGACAGTGCCATAAGTTGCCGGTTGGCCCGGTTCTTTATGAATCGGTAACAAAATTAATATTTTATATATAAATGATATGATGTTATGTATAAAAATATGATCACATGAATGATGAGAAATTGTGGCAATCGATGAATTAGTTGGTCAATCAAAAGTTATAAATGAAAAAAGATCATCTGCAAAATCTTCTCGTAAACGAGAGTTGACAATGGTCTCATGTTTCATGAGAAAGCTAGTTACATGATTAATTGCTATTTACTGATTTTAATTAAAGAGTAAATAAAAATTAAAAGTTCGAAAAAAAAGAGTCTCTGTCCATAAATTATATAACAAAATCATAATTATAATAATAATAGTTATTATTAATTATTATTATTATTATTATTATTATCATCTCATCAATCGGGTCATAGGTATCTAACATATTCATATATAACGATTTTTCACAAAGTTGTTTCGAAAGGTATAAATTGTATAAATGTTTTCATTTTATAATTTGATCCTATTGATTAGTTCACAGAGCTATTCACATCTATTTTTGGAAAACCTCCAACATAGGGATAAATAGTCAATTTAAAAAGAACTTATTGTTAACTTCTTTCGGATATGAATCAATCCAATTTAGAAAAGAAGAACTTGCATCAGTTTCTCAATTTCAATTCAAACACGAGTTTGATTCACACTTTATGTTTTCAAAAATATTTATACAGAGTTTTGTATAAATAAATAAGTTCTGAAAAGTTGGCTTGAGTTGTGGAAGAAAGGCATATAATCACCTCTTAGTAGAGATGGTAGTATACCTCCCTTTCACGATGGTGGTGAGGGGTTTGAGTCCCATCATACGTATTTTACAAGTATGTGTTGAGAGTTTTCTCCTGATTTATGGGAGTAATTATCCGGACTGCACATGTATTGTCTGATTTTGACAGATCCTAGCAGTCCGAGTATAGTAGTTGTAATTCATCAAAAAAAAAAAAAAAGTTGTGGAAGAAAGACATGTATATGTGATATTAAATATTGCTAGTTATTTATCAACTAAAGATATATCTAATAAGTAATAACTAATAAACCCTATTATTGTGAACTTAACCAGAGATTCCAATATATAAATTCTTTGGTTTCGTCCTTGACTATTAATTGAATGTGAATGGATAAAGTTATAATGACATAGAAACTAATGAATGAAGGAGGGTATTTTCGATTTTATTTTATCTATCATAGTTTGATTTCAGCGTGACAAACACTTTCACATCGACATGTTATTTGGGAAATGTAACATGGAAACACCGTCTAATATGCACCGCAATATAAATTATGTCTAATAAGATAAATGAGGTGGAGAAAATCTAATCACATAACACAAGTCTTTTTACATGAAAAATTAGCATAGAAAAACCATGGTTATTAGGATGATAAGAAAAAAATATCACTATATAGAAAATAGTTACAACTACACATTCAATATTCTCTCTCAAACTACAAATCTCAATTACTAACAAGCCCTGAGTTCATAGCTCTTTCTATTATGTTTCTAGGTGTCTCTCTAGTGTGAAAACAAAGAATAGACCTATTGGCCACAAAGTAATCTTTTTTTGGTCTCCAAAGTAATCAGAAACTCATAAAGAATAGGAAACCCGATATAACTTCTTCCATCGTATGCAAAATTGAGGCACATGCGCTCCCTCATTCCACCCAGAAGCTTCACGGGCCTACATTTTATAGGATAAATAAAATCTTAAAAGTTTTTTTATTTTATTTTTATTTTTATTTTATTTTTAAGTATTACATTAATTCAGGGTTTTTTTAGGAAGGGGGGAGGACTCGAACATGTAACCTCATGGTGTAGGTGTGAGGGGTTCACCACCGGACTAACCTCATCTCGTTAAATTTAAAAAGTCTTAAACCCTCCTTTTATGGTAAGAAAATTGTTACCATTAATAAACAAAAGGGTGAATTGCACTAACACCCCTGAGGTTAGGCGATATTGCACGCAAGGACAACCTTTGCCATAACACGAACTTCCCTTTGACCGAGTTGACTATCGGTATGACTAACTATTGGCTTGATGGTTTAAGGGTAAAAATATCTTTTTGCACAACAATAAATAATTAAAACAATACAAAATTAAGAAACAGCCCAAAACATTTCAATAACTACAAATCCATTTAAATAATTATAAAAAGAATCCAAATATTTTAAAATTTTAAAAGGAAAAAATGGAATGCTATTTGCATATCTCATTTATGAGGAGATCTACGGATCTCCATCGAAGGAGATAGTGTCTCCTTCGATCTGGAGGAGATCACATGGTATTTATTTTTTCTTTTTACTTAGGTAATTTATTTTTGAAATAATATTATTATAAAAAATATTTGTTAGTCAAATTTAGTCAAAGAGGTAATTTAGATTTTTTTTTTTTTTTTTTCATTTTAAAGTTAGGCAATGGTTAGTCACCGTTATCAAGGAGAAGTTCATGTAATTATGGCAAAAGTTACCGGTATTTGCAATATTTATCGAACATGAGGGGAAGTTAGTGCCATTAACATATAATTTTTATTATTTATTTGAAAGTCTTAAACCCACCAACTCCAAAACCCGTAAATTTTTATTCTTTTTAGAAAAAAAAAAAAAAAAACATTTGAGAATTAAAAAAACAATGACACCCTAATTTCGTTAAATTTAGTGTTCCAAGTAAACATTGGGGCCTTCTAGGAAATTAAGATAATAAAATAAGGACAATGCTTGGGTACTGACAAAGGTACTGACCCCATCAATGGGGTGTTGACACGTGACCCATTTTAAAAGGATGTAAGGAGATAAATGTAAAAAGTGAAAAAAAAAAAAAAAATACCACGTGTCAACATTTCATTCGTGGGCCAGTATCTTGGATACCGACCAATCAGTACCCAAATATTATCCATAAAATAATTAAGGAGAATTAAATGTGAGGGCGTTCTAGTTGACAATTTTAAGATCTGATCCTAAACCTTTTATGGGATTTCGTACCAGGTTCATATTCTATGGGAGAAGATGATGTCAGGCCTACCAATTTTATTTCATATTTTTTTTATTATTAATTGCGCGCAAGCTTTTAATTAACTCAATTTTATAAATATTAACAATTTGAATCTGGTCATCAATCGTCATTAGTTAGAGCATGTAATGTCAACATAAAGATTAAAGAACTCAATTGGCGAAATGACATTGTTGTTTCCAGCTAATTACTAGCACAAGACACTCTATGGACAAAATTAAATCTCTTCTGATTAAATTTTTGTTTGTACACATTATTCATTAAATTTATTAATTATTCTGCTTTCGCTTTTTTTCTTCTTTTTTTTTTTTTTTTTAATTTTTTAATTTCTTGTTTCTCTTGTTTTTCTTCTTTTATTAATAAATTCTAATTACTTAGACATAAAAAAATAATAATAATTAAGAAGATGGGTGTACGTGTATAAAATCTTTTAAAATTCAAGAAAAAATTTAATTAACATGGAAGATTAAAGATCCGAATTGTGCGAGTGTGAATATTTTTTCTAGAGTAAAAAATAGATAAGAAAAAAGACTAGATCTTAACAACACACTACGTGCGTTTGTGTATCATACTTCTTGTAATAACAGTTAATGTATATGACAACTAAAAGAATGACCAATACAAATTTCTTAGCAATACTATACTTCTTAATTAATATTCAACATTTTCATTAGGGATGGGCGTGAGTCGATTCGATTCGGTTTTCGGCCGAAACCATCCATAACTTACTTATACAGTTATACTCGGTTTTCATTTTTTTGAATCGGATTGACTCATCTCAACATGCAGGGACGAAACTAGAGGTTTGAAGGGCATATTGTATCTAATGAAATTTTACGGTATGCATAATGATAACACAAACAATCAAATTAGCAATTTCTCGTTCATATTTTGTTTTAAGAAATAATCAATAGTTTAGTTGCTTAACCATGCATAATGCTAACGATGATTTTCAAGAGTTGGGACTAGTATGAAGCACAAACCTAAAATCCATTTAACATGCTTATATAAATTTTCAATTAAATTAGAGGAAATGACAATGTCAAATACAATTAACACCTCATAAAACTTTATAGAAACCATAACAAAATACAACAATCTGGAAAATTTATACTAAACTCATAAATTATCATTGAAAGAATGTTGAGTTTAATAAAACCAATAAATCATTTAGAACCATCAAAAGAAAATGGATATGCATTGATATACACTTTATTTATCAATAACAAAATCGACACATAAAATTGTTTGGGAGTGGTAAAGACGATGTGGTTTGTGGCTTTGTGAGGTTAATTTTGTTTTAATTCTTTTTTTAAGTTTGTTGATAAAAGTAACACATGAAACTCGGCTTTGTGGGGTTAATTTTGTTTTAATTCTTTTTTTAAGTTTGTTGATAAAAGTAACACATGAAACTCATTTTGTGAATTGGTACAATTACTTTTATATTTTACTACCAAGTGAAGATATAAATAATTGGTTTTTTTGTAATAACATTACTAAGTAAGGACTTTTATATACATATAATTTTATTTTATTTTTGAAAACATTGCAGGGGCCATGGCCCCTGTTGGCCTCTACACTCTTCTGCCACTGTCAACATGGTGACCCGACTTGACTCAAACCTGCTTTCCGGTTCGAGTCGGTTCAGTTTAATATGGTTTTAAGCCTAATAAAAATTTTCCTTTTCAAAAAAAAAAAAAAAAAAAAGCCTAATAAAAATTTTACTTACGTGTTTAACTGTATCAGCCTTTTGGACTATAATCCAACAACTCTGAGTAATAAAAAAAATATTTAACTTCATAATATAAATAGAAGTCCAAATAATCCATAATATATTCCATCATAATTCAAAATATAGTCCATAATAATAATAATAATAACAATCACGACTGAATTTCAATAACATAGTCAAAATTAAAGACGAGTTTGGGTCTTCCATCTCCAAAACAATAATAAAAGTCATTCATACACTTAAACAACATAAAATTGGAGAAATTACAAAGTATAAAGTGAATTCATTCTTCCACCTCAAGTCTTCAACAACAATATATATATATATATATATAATTTTGAAGTATTATACTATATATTACATAAATTCATGAGGGTTTTTTGGGGGAGGGGGAGAACTCGAACCCGCAACCTTGTAGTGCGGGTGTGAGGGGTTTTGCCACCGGACCAACCTCATCTTATTACAAAATATTTTAGTTTGTAGGGGTTGTTGTATTATTCTATTTATATTTTAGTTAATACTTAATATCTATATATATATATATATATATATAATATTAATAAAACAATATATAAATATATATAATTACTTAAAATAAACCTTATATTTATTTATATTTAGTTTTATTATATATATATATATTTAATATTTACTCAGTTTAGTCGAATCAGTTCAGTTTTTGGCAAAGCAAAACCATCAATGACTCACTTAAACTTGGTTTTCATTTTTTTTGAATCGGATTGACTCGTCTCAATAGGATGACTTGACTCGAACACGTATCTTTGGTTCGGTTCGGTTCAGTTAACCACGGGTTGCAAAACCATACCCACCCCTAATTTTCATCCTATAATTGATGTAGCAATAGAATTAGCATTTTTTACATCTAATTTGACAGCGCCAAGACATATATATATATATATATATATATATATATATATATATATATATCAGTTAGATTTAAAATGTTAACATATTATTGTCAAAAAATAAAAAATAAAATGTTAAGATATTAATTAGTTTGGAGAGTGTTGTATATATTGTTCGAAAATAATAGCAAAGAACAATATTGTGAGAAAAGGGAAAAAAGAGAGAGTGATAAGTTGATGCTTTTGACTAAGTAGTGGGCAGATTTTTCTACAGTTTTTAATGGCTAGATGCATATACATGCATGCATGGAAAGATACTAAATATACTTTATCATCAAAGACCACAGCAGCAAGAACGGCCTAATTAATAAATAATTCTTAGAAAAAGCTATATTTCTGCTACAGTCATACAGTTGGAAGTTGGAAAGCTGAATATAAAACTAGAATCCCTAATCTGAAACTTAGGGCTTCCCTCTACTTTCCTAATTCCCTTTTGTTTTAATTAATCTGATATTGAACGGTCAAGGGTCTGCCAAGACTTGGCAAGATCATACACTATATGTGTAGTTCGAAAATCTATTCCCATAATCAGTAGACATCAACTCCTACAATATCAGGAAGAAAATTACTAACATGTATACCGATAAAATAAGTATGGTCAGACTCAAACCCCCGACCACTAATGTGTTTGTATAGGGATAAAATAGTCTTTTTAACCGAATAGTTTGCAATTAAGGAAAAGCAATCTTTAATAAAATTAAAATAATGGTATTTGATTCTTGTTGGTGTTTTAAAATAAATAAAATGAAAGGCCGGATTAATTAAGGATGTAAATAAAGTCAAAGCTTAGATGCGTCCTAGTGTGTCCAATTGTTCTAGTATATGCTAATACGTTCTGGAGATGAGGGAATTGACTTTGGTGCCTCAAAAGCAGTACTACTATTACAATTTACAAACACACAAACAGAGAGAGAGAGAGAATCTGCATCTTGTTTTTCTCAATGGTGGGGAGAGATCAAGAAGAAGCTGGATTTATAATGGACATTGATCTGTCACTCAAAATAGATGCTGATCATCATCATCATCAACATCAAGAAGATGATGATCAAATGGTGGAAAAGGATCATCATCAAGAAGAGAGAGTTGAAAAACAAGTTCTACCAGAAGATAAAGAAGAAGCAACTGGAATACCATCATCAACACAAACAGAAGATGATCATTTATCTGCAAATTTTTCCTTGCTAGATCATAACACCAACACACAAGAGGTACCTAGCTCTCTCTCTCTCTCTCTCTCTCTCTCTCTCTCTCTCTATATATATATATATATATATATATATATGTAGCTGTGATTGGAAGTGCTTCTGTACATAGTATTTTGATGACCGATCAAAGTTCTTTATTGTATCCAAACACTTGACATCAATTTTTTACAAGAACATCGAGTTTTTTTTTTTTTTTTTTTTTTTTCCTGATTCAAAAAAGACACCATTTAGAATAGTAATAATTAAGTAACCTTGCTTTTTGATAAAAAAAAAAAAAAAAAAAACTTATTTTGCACCAAAATGACAAAATAATAATAGAGCTAAAATTGCTTTTTGTATTATCAAAAACACTTATTTCCAAGCTTAGCTACTGCATACGCATGTTGCATGGGCTTGCATATTAATCTTGAATCTTGCACCAATTCTCCAATTTAGTTTGGTTCTTATATATAATTGAGTGTAATTACTGTATGATGTATTTGACTAACAAAAGGAACATGTCATACATGTTGTATATGTACTAGTTATCTGTATTGCAGAAGGAAATGAATCGCATGAAAGAAGAAAACAAAGTGTTGAGAAAAGTAGTAGAACAAACCATGAAGGATTACTATAATCTTCAAATGAAATTTGCAGTCATCCAACAAAACACCTACAACAAGGTTTCATTTAATTTTCTCATCATTAATTAATTTGTTTCCTAATTCTTCCTTGTATGTTTTTTGAATTGGATTCATTAATCATATAATTATGTAATATATTTCTTCTTTTAGGATCCTGGTCAGAAATTTCTCCCACTTCTGGATAACGATAAAGCTGCTGTTCAACAAGAACCAAAGTGGGCTGCTCCAAAGATTTTCGATGTGAATATTAATAAGCAATCAAGTCTCCCATCATCAGCATCACAAGATTTTTTTAAAGGGAGCGAATTAGGACTGTCTTTGAGGTTGCAAAGTGATGATACAAATCAGATGGAGGAAAAACAAGAGAATTATAATAAGGAAGCTGAGAATGGAAGCTTTAAATCAGTAGTAGAAAACAGGCTGATTCATAGAAATAATGAATTTTCTGGAATTACAAGCCATGTTGCCATCCCAGCACACAACAGAAAAGCTAGGGTTTCTGTTAGGGCACGATGCCAAGCTGCAACAGTGAGTTTCATGCATTAATCACATTCTCATATATAATTACTACTATTCATTCAAGCTTTTAATTAGTTAGCAGGCATGATCAAAGCTACAATTTTAAATTTGAATTACAGATGAATGATGGTTGCCAATGGAGAAAGTATGGACAGAAAATAGCAAAAGGAAATCCTTGCCCACGAGCGTACTATCGCTGCACTGTAGCTCCTGGATGTCCTGTGAGAAAACAGGTATGCCAATTAATGCTAAATTTTAGTTAGTACACTTTGAAGTGCTTTTAGTATCGTCAAAGCATTTTACCGATGTAATTAAGTTGAAAAGAAATAAATTAGAAGAACATTTTAACAGTATTTTTGGACAACAAATTTTACTTAAAAGTACTTCAAGTGCTTCTTTCAAAGAGCTTTAAGGTTGAAAAAGAGGTTCGTTAATTAGTTTTGCTTTTCTTTGTCTTTAATTTTTGTTGTTGTAATGCTTATTTGAATGTCCTCTTTAATTAGGTACAAAGATGCCTAGAAGACATGTCAATTCTCATAACAACCTACGAAGGAACTCATAATCATCCACTGCCGGTGGGTGCAACTGCCATGGCTTCAACGGCCTCCACAGCAGCTTCCTTTATGTTGCTAGATACAACCAACCCTTTCTCAGATAATGGCAATATTTCTACTTTCACCCAACCATCCCTCCATTACCCCACTGCTTCACACATTACAAACCCTACCTCTTCTCATCATCATTTGTCAAATTTCAGAAACATAAACCCTAATGACCCTTCTAAAGGGATTGTTCTTGATCTCACAAACAATATTTCCTGTGATCAACAGTCATTCTCAATGGCTAGCTCCTCATCACATTGATCTTAAGCTGCAAGGTTTCACTTGAATATTGGCAGGAAAATCAAATTTCTCTTGAAACTTTTCTAGCTCCAAAAGTAGAGAAGAGGGTTGGCAATTTGTATTATCGTGTCATATTTGTCTCAACCTGACCCGACTCGACCCCTGTAGTTATTTAGTTGTCAAATTATACATAAACCCTAATCCTTTAAATTCTCTCCTTATTCGTGCCTTGTAAGAAATTTCTTCATATTTATGTCAATCCAAACACGACCCAATTGTATCAGAACACTCAAAATTAAGTTGCCAGATGAGAGGGATTGGAAAGTTGAAGAGATCAATTATGGACCACATCCGATCCTAAATTTAAGGTTGCTGTTGCGGCTGCTCTTATCATAATTGTTTCTAGGGATGGGGAGGTAGCTATTAGAAACAATTAATTGGCTCATTAAAGCTCTTCACACAAGCAGCTAAATCAATTGAGCAATTACCTTTAAAAAGAATCTGAATAATATTATAATGCTTTGTTTAAAGAAAAATTGAGGGGGTTTACACAGGCTGTATGTATTATTTTATATCTTTTCTAGATTTGGTTCCTCATGATCTTCAATAAGATTAAATAAATTCATCCTATACCGCAATTTCCTCCTTTTAATTCAATCTTTCTAGTTCTCCCTTTGTAGTGAGGTTTTTTGTGTACTCGAGCTTGATATGTATGATTGATTATCTGACACCTAATTAAAACCATGATAATTTTGTGTGATCGGGAAAAGATCGCATTAATGTGCATGTAGATATGCTGGTATACCATATTTTCTCTAAGGGAGTAAGGGTGCCTAACAAGACTTTGGTGTGATTAGAATCTACAACCATAACTTGAAATTAGTGTTGCAAAAGTCTCCGACTAGGTGCCGACTAGTCCCTAGTCGGCGGTCCACCGCCCCGATTTCCATGAAATTGCCATGGCTAGGCGGCGAACAGCCTAGTCGGCCCTAGTCGGGCAAAGTCGGCGACTAGTCACTGTTGACTGACTAGTATGACTTTTCTTTTAAAAAAAATTGGTTGATGAAACAACTTTCAATTTGAGGTTCTCAATAGTCAATATTGCGTTTTTTGGAATTTGATTTTCAATTTGAAGTTCAATATATGAAATAGTATGAACATTTACTCAATTACAACAAAAACATATATAAATAACTAGAAAACAAATTCCGGCCTGCCAACCTACTTCCGGTCGGCCGCCTAGTCCCCAACTAGGTGGGCTAGGCGCTAGGTGGGGGGTTGCCGCCCGACTAGCGCCTAGTGACTTTTGCAACACTACTTGAAATGCAAGGTCTCCTCACACACTACGAGAAAAATGCAAATTAATGATAGAAAATCATGGTTTTAGAAACCCTTAAACCTTTTCCTAAAAAAAAAAAATAATAATAATAATAAAAAGAAACTCCCAAGCCTTTATGAATGTGGTCTTAAAGACGGATTTGGATCCTCTCCTTATCTCATCTTTTTCCAGACTTTTTTAAAGCATGTGATTAGTTGTTAATAAAGTGATTGTTGAAACTAATCACATCTTAACCACACATTCATTCACTACAAGAAAACTCATTATCAACTACAGGCCATTCACTATGGGCCTTGAATGCCTGTATCGGAAAACAATTATTAACTACGAGCAATTAAAAGCCCGTAGTTGATATGGGTTCGCTAAATCATTTAAAACGGGCCTTTAAATGCCCGTGAAGAATAAAAAGTAGTTACTACGAGCATAAATGGGCTCGTTATGAACAATATAGGCATTATAGGCTTTGTTTGTGGTTGATAGAGTTATCCATTACAGGCAAAGTCCATATTAGAAAGTTATTATATTAGTGGAGGGAATAGAAATAAATATTCCCACGCACGTGCTAATTCCCAAAATCCCTAAATCTAATATATCTCAGTAGTCGATTCGTCGACTCTAATACCTAAAACTCGGTCACTCTCACAAAGTAAATCCCTAAATCCTCATCTTGTTCAAGCACCTTCATAGTTCTCTTCACTTGATTTTTCTTCTATCGATTTTCTAGTAAGCTCTCTTTACTGGCAACTCCAAGTCTATACATTCTCAATTGTTCTTAGTTGTTTACTCTTATGCAAAATTTTGATAAATATTTACAATTTCTGATAAATTTTGTAACTTGTTCGTTGTTACCCATCCACGAGTGTTTGGGTTTTAGAAATTGTAGATGATTTTATCTAGAAATTTATAAATTTCTTTTGGTATTGCCTAATATTTCTGATGTTGCTTTTGACATCCTTTGGTTTTTGTTTTTGTTGTGGCATTGTTGTGTGCTTTGCATGCAGTTTGTGGCCTTTTTGAATGGTTGTGTTGTTGCCTTTTTGGTATGGTCGTGTGCCTTTTCTTTTATCTAACTGTGATGATGACGATTCTTTTCTTAGAATCTTGATTGATGATGAGCTAAAAGAAAAGCAAGTGCAAAAGTGTTGATTATTAATTAATATATACTGCAATTAATTATTATCTCTATTTATATATTCAATTTTATTTTATCTATTCCCTATGTGCAAACATATATACTGATACAAATTTCCAACCAGAAAGACAAAATGAAAATGTGAATTACAAGTGAAGACAAAAGATTACAAACTAGGTTTAGTAAATCTCCTTGGTGATTAGGGTCCTACACAATTGGGGTCCACTAAAGATTTTAATAGATATTAGGTTGGATTAGAAGAAGAAAAGAAGTAGGGCACATGCAAACCATGGAACTCTCTGCTTTTGAGATAGAGGGAGGGAGATGTTGTTGAGTGGCCTTTTTGAGTGGTTGTGCTATTGCCTTTTTGTTTTTTGTTGTGGCCTGGTCGTGTGCCTTTTTATAAATTTGTGTTGTTTGCTGCAAATATTTATTATGGCATGGTGATGGCTCTGGTTTTGTCTTTCAGTTTTTGTTGCAGTTTGTTTTATTGGGGTTGTAGGTGGCATTTTTTATGTGGATATGTGTAACTTGCAACTTTAAAGATAGTGGAAAATTAGGTTGTCCTATGAATATGCTTGAATTGATTGTGAAGTCATTGTTGTAAAAATCTAGTGATATTGCTTGTAATCTTCTTTTGACATGTTTAGTATAAAACTGTATGCATTATTAGTGATGTTTCTATGAATATCATGTTATGTTTTGATCTTTTTTTTTTTTTTTTGAAACTGCTTTTATCTTTTATTACTGCTTGTACTGATAACTGCTAGTGTTAGTATGTAAAATGTGTTTTAAGCCTTTTTAGTGCTCTTTAGCATGGTTGAGTAAAGGATATTTAAGGATGTGGTTGTTGGGGACAATACCGGAACTCCAACTTCAAGTGTTAATGAAATATACAAATGTAATTAAATTACCTAAAGCAGGCGGTGGGGTGGGGTGGTGAATAGGTTTCTACACCTTTTTCAATTCCTTGAAACAGACACAAGTTTGTCCCTTAAAGTAACTTACATTACAACACATAAACCAATCATACAAGTATAGACAAGATAAGCATGTGATCATTAAAGCATTGTCTATACATCAACAAGAAGCAAGAGGAAGAATAACATTAAAACACAACAATATAGAAAACTTGTTGTTATCCAAAAAATCGATCGTCGTTTTCCGGACAATGCTCAGACAGGATGGAGCGGTGCTCCGCGGTCGGAGGGGCCCAAGTGTGGTCTGGGATGGTTTGTTTCCGCTTCTACCGCAATATAATGGGTACCAAGGTGGAAGCGATTTAGTGAGGACAACCGAGGGGTTGTCACTGCTTACGGGCCAGGCTGCTCCAAAGGCTAGCCAGGATTGGTCCCCAGGTGTGCTAGTACCAGTTCAATCGAGGTTGGACATTACACACAAGACACTAAGTGGATGAATTGCAATATGAGGGAAAAATAAGTAACATCTTTCATTATAAATGGTACAGTTACAACTTTCAAATAGTAAAGGGGTACGGGGTACAATGTAGCTCTCTTTCTCTCATTTTGCTCTCTCAATGGAGACTAATTGTCCTATAGTAGCACGATAGGCACACCTTGGTCTCGCTCTTAAAGACCAGTCGTTCTATAGTAGTAAGCTCACTCTATTTCTCTTGGGTCCAACCCCTTACCTTATCTTGAGTAAGGGTATTTATAGGAGGTCTAGTGTTTAGAAGGTGAGGGAGGCCACCTCTTGATGGAGCATTTGGCACAATCCTCACTGTTTCTTTCTCTTGTCCCACCATAACACACGCATTGGAGGGCTGGGATTACTCTAGTTAGACCCTAAGGCTGATGTGGAGGTCCGACTGGTATGTGGGAGACCTTTCTTTAGGCAGGCTAATTGCTAAAGGATCCCCACTGTTGGTTCTTGCTGGGCGTAAGTGGCACACACGCCACGAATGGTCGGGGTGGCGCCACGTATACCCTAGTGTCCGTGTAGGTGCTTCGTAGGCGATTAGGTGGTGTTTCCCCCGGTTCTGGTTGGCCAAGGTGTTTGAGTTAAACTGACACGTTGCTTTCACTTGTTGAGGTTTTTGGGGGACAATGGCAGCGCCTATCACGCTGCCATTGTTAGGCACTTCCTCCCATGCTTTCCTCTTTCTGCCTAGGTGCTTTTTAAATCCTCTATGCCTGTTGGAACTCAGGTTCCCACTTTGGTGATGATTAAAGTTGACCCTTTGTAGGGCTGAGCTAGACCGCGATCGGGCCATAGGAGTTGCCTGGTCAAGATTGATCGGGACCCTTGATTTTCCCTCTTTCCGTTTGATTGCCAATTGAGCGAAATTAATGCCCACCTACCCCTTAACCTTTGCTAGGACTCTTCCCTATTTTGGTTGGTTCTTCTACGATGGCTCACATCATCCCCTTCACGGGTTCACTTGTACTTCAGCGGTGGTTCTAAATTGTTCTGGCGGGATTAGGGCAACCTCATCGTGAAGGGAAGGGCAAGGGGCTGATACTTGCGCTGATTGAACCAGGGAACTAGGGAACTGGGGGACTGGGAATTCTACCATAATGGCTCATTTCAAGGCGTTGGTGAGTCCTGGCGGTCCTCCATTAATAGGGCGGGTACCTCCTGTTCTTGCTTCCCTGGTCCCGGTTTCGGTTCTAGTTGTATCGGGGATGACAGATTCTAGGAGGTCCCCAAAGATAGAGGAGGGGAAGACCCAGTCACCCTAGGACCGTGATATTACATTAGGGGATTTCTCCCCTGGTTCTGGTTCTCCTTCGGTGCACCGGGGAAAGTACTCCTTTGATTTTTCTTGAGCCATTTTTGGCGGTTAACACTTGTATTTCCAATAATGTCCAATATGTTACAAGTATCTATCAAAGAATAACTATACAAAAATAAAAAATAAAAAAAAATCAATGTACAAAAGAATTACATATACAACTTATGATCAAAAAGATTTGCTTACATATCACATTTAACAAATCTTGTTTCAAAATACATCACAGGTGAATATTGAGCAACAAGATTAAAACACACACAAATACAAATATGAAAGAGAGAGATAAAAAGAATTGACACAAGAGATTTTTTAATGTAGTAAAACCTCCAAGGAGGAAACATCCACGGGTTGAATTATAACTATTGGGTACTATATATATTGGATGATAGATTATAAATTCCTCAAAAGTGACCAACATATGATCTACTCTCTATTGGAGTATATGTCTACCCAATTCCTATAGGTAGATAAGAAATCCCTCACTGATGCGAAACCACCATATATTGGAGTCCATGTCTAACCAACATCGTTGGAAGATTAGAAATTCCTCAAGAGTGCATACACATACCATGTACCATGTACCACTCTCTATTGGAGTCTATGTCTATCCAAACGCCCAGGCCTACCAATATTGTAGCCAACTCCCTATCCAATGCACTCATGCCACTAGAGAGCCTCCCATGCATAACTATCTGGACCTTCCCGATCCTAGTCAGGACTTCTTGCTTGGTTATCTGGACCTCTTGTCCTAACCAAGGCTTCCTTGCTTGACTATCCGAACCTCTTGTCCTAGTCAAGATTTCTTGCTTGGTTATCCGGACCACATGTCCTAACCAAGACTTCATGCCTTTTACAAAGACTTCCTAGTGTGATCAATGAATGCAAATGATGCAAACAAGCAATTCAACATAGAACATATGATCAATACATTCCATGGAAAACTAGACTTAATCATGTGAGAACACAAGTCAAAATCTCTAGATACAAAACTTGAATTAAAACCTAGAGCATGTGAAAAACACCTAACACATATGACTCCTAGTTTCATTCACAAATCTAACACTTGAATAAATCATATACATGAAGCACATATTCAAGATATTAGAAACATACACTAAAAATGCTAGAATCACAAAATATATTCAATGAATATTCTAGCCAACATTTAGAGCAAAGATATAATGAATAATCAATTAAATCCTATTAAGCTCTAAATACAAAATCACAAGTGCTAATCCTAGATTTGTTCAATTAGAAGATCCAAGCACATGTCAAGGTTGTTGATCATAAAACGAATCAATCAAATCACAAATAACCCTAGATATCAAACTAATCACAATACAACTCTTAAACATGTGAAAAACTAGAATTATAGAAAATTAGTTCACATTTTTCTCTAATTAGACTTGATTAGATTTGATTATGAAGCTATCTTTCTTAATAGCATTCATCATAAATACACATACATATAGAAGAAGAAACTCCAAGGTAATTGAAGGTTATAAAAGAAGAAAACACAAAGATTATTCAAATACCTAAGAATCACAAGCTGGTTCGGTTTTAAGTCTAGAGCCACTGGAAAACTCAATCAAATAGCTGAAAACTCTCTTGGAAAGATAGAAGACTTTATTACAAAGCTTCTCCAACTTGAATCACTCAATTCGGAGTTCGAATGAAAAAGTTATGGTATTTGGAAGGTGAGAAAGATTGGAGAGAAAATTCTGCACTTGATGTTTTCAATTCTTCTTCTTGAAAAGAAAATGGGAGGGAAAGGAAAAAATGAAAAGAAATGAAAGAGAGGGAATGAAGTGGCAAATCAAGAGGTGACACATCAACACGAGGCCCGTGAGGCTCACGCACCTCTCACGGCCACACCCAAGCTTGGCATTTGGCCATTGCTTGCCTCCCTCATGCCTCTCTCGCGTTCTTCAGCCATGTAAGGTTTATGATTTGTATTAGCTTGATTCCATTGCAAAACGCTCTATATTTGTATTAGTTGTTGCTTAGGATGTTCTTGAAAGAAAATAAGCTTAAAAGTTGAAGAGCAACGTCTAGTGCAAATGTCGTCTTCAAGAGGTGAAAGCGTTAAAGGTATATCTTGATTTCTATTCTCTTGCAAGGCGTTAGCACACACACACACAATTCATATATGTGTGTCCCTGCATCATAGTTCAAACATTTAGTATAACACATTCACACACTTCTTAGTATGCACATGCATTGGTCTCTTATAAACAAACATTGTAGAATTGCATGCTTTGTGACTATCTCTTTGATATGGCATGCTTGTGTGAATTTGTGTTTGTTTGTTTGTGTGTTTTGTATTTTGGACTTGAATATATTCTTACTTGATTCTTTATTGAGTTCTAATCATTTCGGTTACTCATTCATAAGGTTTCGAGTCCAAATGATTTAGCTACACTACTTTGCATTCTCATTTGTTGAGTTGACTTCATCATCATTTTCTGAGATGATTTCTCAACCATTTTTCAAAGTTTTATAGTCATAGTTGTGCGTGAGGGAGTCATGATTTATAATCTAAAAACAAATTTAAAATCGGAGTTCGGATGCCTAAGATACGGCTAAAGAACGTGCGGGAGCGCACGAGAGGCAAGCATGGTCAAAAGCCATGCATTGCCCAAGCCGTGTGGGAGCCGTGGGACGCACGGCCAAAGGACCTCTCTGGTCCCGTGTGGCCCACGCGCCCCCCACGGGGATGGGTGACGTGGCTGTTAGGATTATGCTCAATAGCAAGAGTGTAATAGTGTTTTTGACAATTTATTCATATTAATAATGTGATTTCTAGTTTAACAAATCTTATAGCATTTATAGTTTAATTATTATAATTGTCAAAAGTAAATAATCATAAGGTCAAAAGACTATGAGAAAAGAAGAATTGTTCGTACATCTGGATATGTATGAGGTAGACACAATTCTTTAGTTAGTCTTGAATAATGTTCACAACTTAAGTTAAAGGTTGGGCACATTTATCTTGTTAAAGTTGTAGATTCTTTTACTGGCATTTGAGTGGGATCAAATGTGTTATGATGAGTCTAAAATCATCAAAGTGGCTTTGAGTAAAAGATCTAGTGCACTAGGTGCATTGAACTAGATCACAATGAAATACTTTATCTAGAACCGTCAATAGATAAAAGTCTTTTCATTATCAGGACAATCGGAGAGTCTATCTTAATCCTAAGATAAATGATGGACTTATGGTTGCAAGTGTTATCATTTGAGTTATCAATGAGTACGATTATATAGCATAGTCTATCCTCGATAGTTTGGTGGTATTCATTTGTTAATCGATAGAGGACTTCATTTATAGATATGGACATCGTGGCTCCATTTATTAAATGAGAGTAGAATATCATCATATGGATGTTTTGAGGTATTGGATATTAAATCTTAACGTTAAGTTTTCAATAGTGTCTATTGAAACATGGCTTCTGGACAAGTCAAAATATCCAAGTTCAAAATGTGGTCATATGAGGAAATATGGTAACTTGAAGAGCTATAGGCGGTCTATGAGCTCTTGGCGATTACTGATATTCTTCACGAGGATACACCATCTCCTATAAGATTGTCTAGGGTACGAATGAGAAATATTTACTTATTCTATCTTTATTTAAGAGTTCAATTTTAGCTCTTTAGTGGAATGAGTTAAAATTAATAGATCGGACCTAAGTGAATCATTTGTTGATTGTGATTAGGTTATGTCTATTGAAGCTTAAATTTAGATAGCCCGCCAAGATCCCCAATCCACACGGACTTGCATGGATCACTTGATATATTCTACCGGACCAATTTATGGGTCCATCTAGAATTGTATTTAATATATTAAGAATATAATTTGCACATTATTTATTTAATGGGCTGATCAATTATATTAATATATTAATGAAAGGCATGTGGGCTTGTTTCTTTTAGTAAGAATGGGTATGGTTCACATGTGGGCTTTTTAATTAAAGTCTAATGGATTAAATAAAATAGGAAAATAATATTAGGCCCATGTATATGGTGTGGGCGGCAAGACTAGAATAATAGTCTAAAATATTATTTTATTTTATTGATTGATTAAATGGAAATTAATTAATTTATTAGTTAATCATTTAATTGAGAATCAAAATCTTTTTCTGATCAGGAAATATGTTTCCTAGAGTTATACTATTTTGGTAGTATAATTAAAATAAAAGACTTTATTTGGTAAGTAGATAAATAAGGGATTTATTTATCTAGTCAAATAATGAAGTCTTTTATATAATCACAAATACACTAAAGAGTTGGATTAGGGTTTGGAATTCTAAGGAAATCTACTTAGGGTTAGGATTTAAGTCAAAAGACACAAATCCTAAATGGTAAAGGATTTCGGCATCAATATATAAATATATATGAAATATATATATATGGCAATTAATTGCCGGAATATATATATATATATATTTATAAAGCATACGGCCATATAGATATATTGACATGATATGTGGCATGCAGTAATATATATAGATATATATATATATATTGACTTATATACAATATAGGTGAGAGGCAGAATTCGCGTGCACTACATATATAATATATTGTGCAAAGTTTTTGCACTAGAGATATATAACATATTTAGCAAGGGAATTCGGCCACTTGAAATATATATATTCTTTGTATAGAATTTGGCTAACCCTAGGTCTTGGACTTGAGAGTTATTTTTTTTGCTTGAGAAAAATAAAATCCAACTCTTAGATTAGTGTGAGAATTCGGCCAAGAGGAAAAGAGAGAAAAGTTTGTTCTTATTTCGATAGTGTATTTCGATAGTGCACTAGTAACTTTTATATCAAAAGGTTTTGTGCACAATTTCGAATAAGGTTCACGCGAGTTTCGATCTAACGATTGTGAATTCAAAAGTGACCGGAACATTCTTTGTAGCCTCTTGGAATTTGTTGTGACTAACGAAAAAGAAAAAGTTTTGTTAATCCATCATCAGGTACATAATTCAAAGAGAAAGGAGACCACGCTCCTAGGTGATTCACATTCGTGATTGGATTGGAAGATCTTGCGGATTACCATCGATGCAATGTCAATCGGATCACGCGACAAAGGTATGATATCTTTAGTATTATATGTTAATTAATTAGAGGGTTAAGGTTCAAATTATGGAAAAATTTTAAACTATACTAAACTCTATTTTAGTCTCGCTTCCGCTGCGTTGACCGTATTTTTCCCTACAGTGGCCATCTTCGATTGGTTCATTTTTGGTTCCCTCCTTGAATCATTTAAATGTGATTTTCTTTCCATCCAAACATAACTTAAAGAAACTTTTCCAAGAAAAATTCTGTAGAATTCTTCACATTTTAGTTTTCTTATTTCGATCATAACTTTCTCATACGAACTCGAAATTGATTGATCCAAAAACTAAAATTGTTGGTCTTGATGAGAGCTACAAACCCCAAGCATTTCCAGAGGCAGTTGACTTCGTCATTTTTCTCAGTGGACTGATTTTCAGTATGTGGTCAAACTTTGCATGTTCAATTTCTTCTTTTTTCATTTCATCTTTGATCATCTCTTTTAATCTTACTATTTAATTGATGAAATATGTTAAGAAGGATGTTAGATCATATGCTAGGGTGTTATGATTGATTGTTTGTTGAGTTTTAGCATTGTGATTCACATTTGAACTTAGTTTGCTAAACTTTATTTTCCTTGAAATTGATTCTAGAAATGCTATATGTGATGTGCCTCATAACATGTTCTAGGTTTAATATCATGTTCTAAGAACAAGGTTTATAGTGTGATATATTGAATATTCTTGACTTGTTCTTATTAATTTTGCATGTATTGATTTTTAGGTACTGTTTGTTATTGTGTGTTGAAAGCATATCCTAGTATATCTCTAAGCATGTTCATAGAGTTTGATTGATCATCATACTTTATTTGTTGTGATTTGCATTATTTGCATCACTTAGATCATTGCCTTGCATAAGGTTGAAGTCTCTAGCAAAGTGAGTGAAGCTTTGTGGATAGAGCAAAGAAGTCTTGATTAGAGTCGGGAGGACTCGGATAGTCAAGCAAGGAGACTTGTCTAAGGTCGGGAGTATCCAGATAGACAAGCAAGAAATCTTCCTAGAGACGTGAGCCTCTTGGATAGGAAGTTGCTTTCTAGAGGTGTAAGACACATCTCGAATAGGAAGTAGGCTTGGTAGTTCATTTGCCCGAGGGTAGATTATGAGGTGATAGCTTGAGCGGATATCTTGTGTTGATAGCTTAAGTGTGTAAATCCTTTTTGTATAGTGGATTGCTTTGCCGGTGGTTGTGGTATCAACCCGTGGATGTTTCCTCTTTGAGATTTTACCACGTAAAAATCCTTGTGTCAATTTTTGCTTTATTTTTCTTTATCTTCCATATCTTACATTGAATTGCATATCTTGTATATTGATTTACTCTTGCATTAGTTAAATCAATTCATTTGTTGAATCTCTTCAAGTGTGCATTTTCTTTGTTATATTCCGCATTATTTTAATATTGGAAGAAATTGGACCTATACCTATTCACACCCCCCCCCCCTCCTAGGTATATTCTACACTCCTACTTAATGGAAATTTCAAGCCGTATTCGGGCCTCCGAACTCCGAATTCGAATTCGTCTTAAGATTACGAACTGTGACTCCCTCTCGCACAAGGATGACTATGAAACTTTGATAAAAGGTTGAGAATTCAACTCAGTACACGACGATGAAGACAACACAACGTATGAGATCGCAAAGTAGCATAGCTTTCTAGTTTAGACTCGAAACCTAATGAGTGAGTAACCGAAATGACCGGGACTCAATAAGGAATTATATGAGATCATGTTCAAGTCCAAAAACAAATAAACACAAAGTCACACAAGTATGCCATTTCCTACAGATCGTCCTAAAACATGCAATTTCACAATGTTTGTTAAATTAAATCTAATGCATGTTCATACTTCAACAAGTGTGTAAATGTGTTATACCAATGGTGACACATATGAATACCATGTGTGTGTGTGTGTGTGTGTGTGTGTGTGTGTGTGCCTATGCCTTGTAAGAGGAATGAGGTCAATTATACCTTTGATAAGCAATGTATTTTATTCCCCTTTTAAGACACCATCTTGCATGAAATGTAGCCGAGCCTTTCTTTGAAGTTTTGAATCATCATTTCTAAGGCCACTAATCAATACAAGAAAATCATCATTTTGATATGGAATTTATGTTAACATAAACCAAATCCTAACAAATAATGATAAGGGATGTAAGAAAAGAAAGGAAAAGGGTCAAAACCAATATAATTATAATAAAATTACAAAAGCTAATGAAAGTGGTGTTCCTATTAATGATTTGGGACAACCACATGGAGAATCTTTGAAACTGTTAAGTACTTTTTGTAGGCTTATTGCCACTCAATTGATACCAATAACATACGATAGTTGACCAAAGGTCCTAAAGATTATGAAAAACAGCGTGTAGGAGACTATAAAGGTATGAGCTTTATTTTTATTCTTTCATTCATTGTTAAAATCATTGAAATATGTAACAATTTTCATTCTCTTTATGAAAATTAAATATGAAAGCATATCGAATAAGTTTGGTTTGGATGACATTGCTAAGGACAATGTACTTGAATCAATGTGCAATAGTTGGCGACAATATAAAAGTAGGATATCAAAACCAATTAGAAATGTTCCTCCCGATCTTAAGGCATCTAGAAAGCTCCAACTATTGAAGCAGGCTAACATCTTAGATATAGCAAAATGGAACAAATTTGTCAAATTTCGGCTATCTCCAGAATTTGCTATTGATAGTATCCATTTCTACACTTGGTGTAGCCCTCATTTCCTATTGTTTCACTCATTTCTCAGGCATTTATGTTATTTAATGTGTTTTGTGAGCTTTGTGTAATTAATCATCCCTAAATAAAGTGTTTGAGCTTAATTGAAGAGGTTAGTAGATTAAAAGGGTGTAAATCGTAAAACCTCGTGCAAAACACCTAACTTTCGAGGACTATGTCTCTCTCCTCGGATCGAACTGGGTTTTGTGCCATATATTTTTGGAAAGTCCTGGATGTCTAGTTTCAATGGTTTTTACAGATTACAATTCCGGGTTTTCTAGAGGGAGTTATGCCCATTTTAGTAACTGATGGTCAGTGTTGAAAAAGACAACCGCGATTTTGACGGGTCAATTTCATCATTTCACTATTTTGAAGCTCCAAATTCATGCCCTAACCTTCCCACTTTATAAATACTCCCAATTTGGTTTAAAACAAGGAGACACACCCTACACAAACCTCTTCTTCCTCCTTCATCTTCTTCCCCAAATAAGATAGAAACTTCAAGCTTCCATGGAGGTTTTTCCTCCATAGGAGCTCAACATACATCACTACCACTATATCATACACTTCTTCCACCCATCTTCGAGTAGATTACAAAGAGAAAGGAGTGGTTTCTTAATCAATTTTGAGCCAAGCAACAACAAAGGAAATAGAAAGGCTTTGGAGGAGATTTCTTCAAGGGTTTTCTCTACAACTCATTTATTTTTGTATTTCTTGTTTTGTTTGATGTGTATCACCAATTGTGAATTTTTTAAACCGACACTTGTGCTGTATATGTATGATTGTTCTTAAATTCATTTGGGTTTGTTCTATTATTTGTTTATCCATGATTTAATCTCTTATTGTGATATGCATGTGTGTGGAGAGTTGGAAATTAATGTATAGCCATGATTGGGATAGGAGTAGAATAATCACTACAAGAAAAAGTGATATTAATGATCTTTAAAAAATACTGTGAAAGTATACAAACGTAGTTAAATAGCTTAAAGAATATCTAGAGGGGGGGTAAATAGGTTTTTACACCTTTTTCAATCCCTTGAACAAACTTACGTTTGTCCCTCAAGGTAGCCGTACATACAATACATAAATCAAGAAATCATACATAGACAATTTAAGCATGTGATCATTTAAGCATAGTCTATGAATATCAATTAGTTGTATGAGGTATAAGGACAAATAAACTCAACAACAAAGAATACTTGTATTTCAATATTTGTTCAATGTATTACAAGTATACTCAAATAACACTATACACAAGAATTACAATATACAAAAGAATTATAATTACAAATAAGATCAAATGAATAAGTTCACAAATTACACTTTACAAAATCTTGTTTCAATATACATCACAAGTGAATAATATGCAACAAGATAACAACATACACATATACAAATATAAGAGATAAAGATAGGAAGAATTAACACAAGAGATTTTTTAACGTGGTAAAACCTCCAAGGAGAAAACATCCACGAGTTGAACTACAACCATTGGGTACTATATATATTGGATGGTAAATTAGAAATTCCTCAAAAGTGACCAAACTTGACCAACTTCCTATTGGAGTCTATGTTTACCCAACCCTATTGGAAAGTACGAAATCCCTCAATGATGCGAAGCCACCATATATTGGACAACATACAAAACCAACATCGATGGTAGATTAGAAATTCCTCAAGAGTGCATACACATCCCATGTACCACGCTCTTTTAGAGTCTATGTCTATCCATACGCTTAGGCCTACCAATATACAAGTCAACTCCCTATCCAAGGCACTCATGCCTCTTGGGAGCCTCCCATGCATGACTATCCGAGTCCTCCCAACTATAGTCATGACTCCTTACTTGCCTATTCGAGTCCTTCCGACTCTAGCCAAGACTTCATGCTTTTTACAAGGATTTCCTAGTGTGATCATATGAATGCAAATGATGCAAACAATCAATTCAACATAGAACATATAATCAATACATTCCATGGAACAACTGGACCTAAACATGTGATAACACAAGTAATAAAAGTCTAGATGCAAAACTTGAATAAAAACCTAGAGCATGTGAAAACACCTAACACATAAAACTCATAGTTTCATTTACACAAATAACACTTGAACAATTCATATACATGAAGCACAAATTCAAGATGTTATAAACATACATAAAAATGCTAGAATCACAAAATGTGTTCAATGAATATTCTAGCCAACAAATAGAGCAAGGATATATTGAATAATCAATTAAATCCTATTTGTCTCTAAATACACATACAATTGAATTAATCCTAGATTTTATCAATCAAAGGATCAAAACACATTTCAAGGATTATTAATCATAAAATGATTCAATCAAGTCACAAATAATCCTAGATATCAATCTAATCACAATACAACTCTCAAACATGTGAAAAACCTAGAATCTAATAAACTAGTTCACATATGTCTCTAATTAGACTTTGGATTAAGATTGATTATGAAATTATCTTTCTTAATAGCATTCACCATACATATACATACATATAGAAGAAGAAACCCCAAGCAAATTGAAGGTTATAAAAGAAGAAATCTCAAATATATGAACACTACCTTGCAATCACGAGTTGGTTCGTTTTTCTATGTAAAGCCACCACAAAAAATCAATTAAACAACTGCAAGACCACTTGGAAAAGGTAGAGAATTCGATTACAAACAATCTTCAACTTGAATCAACCAACTCCAACTTTGTATGAGAAAGTTATGGAATTTGAAAGGTGAGAAAAATTGAGAGAAAAATTCTAGTGAGAGATCAACTTTTTTCAGCTCCTGGCCATGTGGGGCGCGTGTGCCACATGGGACCAGAGGGCTGGTCTAGCCATGTGGCTTACGGCCTCCACACGTGGCCACCAAGGCATGGCCTTTGGCCATGCTTGACTCTCTCGCGCATCGCTCGCGTTCTTCGACTGTATTTAGGCCTTCGAACTCCGATTTTGAATCCTTTTTCGGATTACGAATCATGACTCCCTCATGCACAATGATGACTATGAAACTTTGACAAAAGGTTGAGAAATCATCTCAGAATAAGTCGATGAAAACAACTCAACGAATGAGAACGAAAAATAGCGTAGCTACATCGTTTGGACTCAAAACCTAATGAATGAGTAACCGAAATGACCGGAACTCAATAAGGAATCATAAGAGATCATGTTCAAGTCCAAAACAAAAAATATGGAAACATAGACATATAAAATCACACACGTATGCCATTTCCTAGATACAGTCCTAGAATATGCAAATTACAATGTTTATCAAATTAAATCTAATGCATATGCATACATTACCAAGTATGTGAAAGTGATATATAAATGATGTTCAACCATGTAGGGACACATATGAATGCTATGTGTGTGTGTGTGTGTGTGTGCCTAGTCTTGTAAGAGAAATGAGGTCTTATATACCTTTGTAGACCGATGAAGCACATTTCTCTTTGAAGCCGGCATCTTGCATGAGTTGTGGCTAAGTCTTTCTTTGACAACTTGAATCTTCAATACTTAGACCACTAAACATTACAAGAGAACATCGTTTTGATATAGAATACATGCCAAAACAAACCCAAAACCTAACATACCGTAAAAAACTTTTTACAGCATTTAATAAAATGTCATTACGAAGGAAGTCACAAAAGAATATTAATCTATTATAACATGTAACAAATGCCGCAAAAAATGCCATATAAGATATGTTTTAGAGTAGCCAAAAAATGCCGTAAAATAAATATTTTGGTGCAACCAAAAAATGTTGCGTGAGAGACAATTTAGGGCAACAAAAAAAATGCCGTGTAAGAGATGTTTTTAGATAGCAAAAAAATGTTGCATAAAAGACGTCTAGGGGCAACCATAAAATACCGTATAAGAGACGTTTTGGGGTAGCTAAAAAATGCCATGTAAAAAAATGTTTAAACCAAAAAAATGTTGTAAATATAAGAATTATTACCTATGAAACACTATTTAAACTAATTAATAACAAATAAAATTAAATCATGTGATTACAATTAAAAACTATTATAATATCAAATTGAATATTCAAAACGTAGCATTAAATTGTCATAAAGTCTACTACCAATAACATGTTACAAAATCTACTATCACACCATTTATTCAACTAGCCTAAAACATACCAAAACCTAGTCAAAGATAATATAGCTTTTAGGCCATGCAATAAAACTTCCAATTGTACGACCAAGAACTTGAAATTCGAAGGTTGGACGGATCAACAATGTATCCTACACAATCGCATGCGTCACCGCAATCTTCCAATAACCTAGGCCAAGAGGAATATGATGTACTTTAGACATAGGATCTTTTGAAGCAATCTTCCCTTCTCCAATAACTTTCCCTGTTCCCATCCAATCCACTAACTTACAATTAACACTCTCCACATTTTGTGTGTTGTATTTGCTAGTAATACTAGATTTTTGGGATTGCGATAAAAATATATAAAAGAATTTATTATGCTTTTCTATTGTAAAAGTTCATTAAACACTCACTTATAATAGTAATATTCTACCTTTGAAGTACATGCAGAATTTTGAGTCTCTGATCCAACGCCTTGTTTTTGTGTATCTTCTCTACCACATTGTTCCTTTAAATATTTATAGAAATATTCATCAAAGAAACTATTTTCCCTCATACAATCATTTCTCCCAAGATTAAAACTTAAAGAAACAGCAAATCAGTGTTTAAAGCAACACTCCATGTTAGGGATGGCAATTAGACCCAGACCTGCGAGTACCGAACCTAACCCGAACAGAATGGGTTGGGTCTGGGTCCTCACTTTCAGGTGGCGGGTTGGGTCTGGGTCTAGTCAAAAAATCGGACCCGAACTTGTGGACCCAAATTTTTTGACATGGTATATAAACCCTTAAATCCCTAATCCTAAATTCTTCTTTCCTTATTACTGCCGCAACTTTCTCAGATAGATATCAGTTCTCTCAAACCATAGCTCACTAGTCACAAACCATAGCTCACAGTTCTCTCAACTTTCTTCTTTGCTTTTTCTATGCTCTACCTTTCGACCGCTCTCTCTGAAAGCTCCACTCTCCGTCAAACACCACTCTCTCTGAAATCCGAATCCAGGTAACTTCTTATTCTCTTTCTTTGAAATCACACATCCCTCCAACTTGATTTTATATTTTATTTTTTTCAATGTGAGGAACAAATGCTATTCATAGGTTGCTCACCATGTGTTTGTGGTAAAGTCTAGCTAATTTTGTTAAACTTTTAAAATACTATCTATTTGAGCTCATTGTCTGCAAAAATAGATGTGCATTGTATAGGCATATAGTATCATACTAGCCATTTACAGATTACTAATTTATTATGAAAAACTAATTGAAACATTTCATCTTCTCATTTTACATAGATTTTTAATGAGCATCAGACCAAATTCTACATATATAAAGATTAAAATTCAAGAAATATATATTAGTGGCATATGAAGAACAATTCAATTCATTTTTGAGGTTGGGATAGTGAGATTGGGGACTATATGAAATGGTCTTTTTATGTAAAAGAAGGCTATTTTTAAACCAAACATGTCCAAAATAAGTAGAAAAATGGACCGACTGCACAAGACTACAAGAGTCAACCAATTTATTACTATTTGATCTTATTTGAATATATACTAAATTGATTTTAAATTGAATATTGTAGGAATCAACAACCATTTTGTGAAAAACTTGAGTGGAGGAATGGAATTTTGGAAATTAAAAGTGGAGAGGAAATGAAGGATGGATGCCATTGATTCATTGATGATCAATGATTTATTTGTTATGTCATTGATTTTAAACTATTTGTGTTTGTTTTAGGATGCTATTTGTGTAATGTTTAATGATGTTTTATGACTTTATGTATTATTGATTCGATTTGTGTGGTTATTTCAATTCTCAACTAAATAGTCAATCATCTTTGTTATTTTGTATTATTTCAATTCAAGTTAATTATTCATGTATTAAACAGGTTCACTAGTTAAAAATTGAATAGGTAAAAATAAAAATAGAAAGGAAAAACAAAAGAAGTGAGTTTTAGTATATAAAAGATTTTACGGGTCCAAACCCGGACCCATCACATTTCGCGGGTCCTCGGGGCGGGTTTGGGTCTCCCTAAGACCCGCGGGTCCAGACCCGAACCCGAACCCGAAAATTTTCATAGGTCTAGGTCTAGGTCTAGGTCTAAATTTTTTTGATGGGTTTGGGTCTAGTATGACCCGACCCGAACCCGACCTATTGTCATCCCTACTTCATGTCATTAATAAAACTGAATTAAGCTTAAACTATACCATTTATATCTTATACTTAACTTTAAAACCTCAAAAGCAATAACAAAACCTAATTTTTTTCAAAAAAATAAAAATAAAAGAGAAAATTCTAATAAAATCGTATAAGTGAAAGAATGAATATAATAAAGTCAGCATTAGATTGTTTTCTTTCAATCAACAACAAATCACATAAAAAAAATAAAAAGAAATAGCAACTAGTCCAAAAAGAGCACAGAAAAAAAAAAAGTAAGAAAGAAATAGCAACTAGTAAAAAAAAAGTAACGTGTTCTTACCTCGCGAAGCGACATTTGTTGAAAGATATGAAACTAGCCTATTAGAAGTTTTCCTAATAAGTTGTCCTTTCATTAAACCTAACCTTGAGGTGTTTTCCATCCATAGGAGGAATAAAAATAGAGATATAGGTTTGATAGATGCATGCAAAGAGCGATTCATCAAACAGAAATTGAACGTAATATCAAGATACAACAATCAACACGATTAAATTTCAATAAATCATAAATTGAGATTAGGGATCCAAGGTTAGAGAATATGAGATTGAGAGAACTAACCTTTGATGAAAGTGATTCCAAGTTATTGATCGTGATTCAAAGTTATTGATGAGAGATGAACTTCACGACAATAATCTGATATTAGGGATCCGAGATTGAGAGAACTAACCTTTGACGAAGGTGATTCCAAGTTATTGATTACAAATGAGCTTCACGACAAGAATAACTTTGGGGAAAATTTTAAATGTTTTGCAGACAATAATAAATGTTTTGGGGAAAATTTTAAATGTTTTTCAGACAATAATAAATGCTTTACCTCTATTAAATATATATTAATTATTAAATGTTTTCCCATTTTTTAAAAATATATTATTAAATATTTTTCAATTTTGTAAAAGAAACTATTAAATGTTTTGTTATAAAAAATCTGGATGGGGACCTTTTAAAAACGTTGGTAAACTATTAAAACACTTTAAAAATGTTGTTAAAGTGGCTAATAGCAGCATTGTTTTAATCTTGTAAAAAATCAATTGAACACATGTTTCACAACATTTTCCATTATAAATGCTGTAATTGAAATCAATTACAATTTTTTTATATAAAAATGTCATAAAATGAATGTCGTAAAAGCTTAAATTTCTTGTAGTGAATTTAATTTAGAAGTAGTGTAATTTAGCCTCCCATGCTTGTTTGTATGTTTATGGATGACTCAAAATGCTATGTTTAGAATGATTTGAGTGATTGAGCATTAGCTCTAAAGAGTGTGAAAAGTTTGGTTGATACATTTACATGCTAGATTAGACTTTAGTTCCATATTATTGTGCTTAATGGGTATTTATTTTAAGGCACAATTGCTCATCACATGGCTTGAGTTGGATGATGAATTGATTTTGGTGAATTTCTTAATCAAGAGAATGAACCCTTAACTTGAATTGAATGTTCTTAATATTTAACAATCAACTTGTTGTATATAGTTGTTTGGTGAACTTGTTCCCCTTTTAGCCATCTATCTCAGGAAGAGTAGAGAGATAAGGAAAGAGCTTTCTCTTTATTCGAGAGAGCTGAGCATTCAAGAAGATCGGAGACTCGCCGTGATTGTCAAGTGGAGAAGACATCCGATTGACAATCATGAAAACCCAATGTTCGAATCCCGGTATCGGAGGGGTTCTCCTTTCTATCTCTTTTGTATTTCTTTCTTTGTATTTTTGTCTCTTATTCAATATGCACTTTCATTCATTAGGGATTTGATATAAACCTAATATTGTTGCTTTTTTTTATTGAATATGTTTGTTGATGATTGAGTGGTTATTTAAGTGCTTAATACTTTTGAGTGATTACCACCACTTGAATGAACTTTGGTTGTGTGTGATGAACCGAGGGGCGAAGCACGTAACATGCTCGATTAAATCTCCACTACATGTAGAGTATGGTAAAGATACGTGAGGCTTTGCATGTATAGTCGCTAAATGTGTCTCATTGTCTTTAATGAACTCATGTGTAGTTCGGGTAGCCATCAAGAGTTATGGTTATTGGTGTATATGGGTATAGCCTTTATTGCTCAAGAGAGAATATTGACGAGGATTAAGTGAGCACAACTTTCAACTTTGATGAGCATGTTTGTATGAATTTATGTGATTGTTAAGGTGGAGTCATCTACTTAATGTAACCACATATCTTGCATCTCTCCAATCCATCTTTATAAATACTATCGTATATAATTTATATTTTAATAGCAATATTTGCATATTCATAGCAATACTTTTACATAGTGCACACACAACACACACTCTAATCAATTTTCCAATTCAATTAAACTAGGAATAGTTGACGAATCACCTCCCTACAAAACGACACACTTGCTTGTTGCTATATTAGTCTCTTAACTCGTGCTCTTGTGAGGTAGAATAAAATATAAATCTTTTGACTTACACAAACGATATACAGTCTTTTGAATTTAACTTAATTAAAGCAAGCAAAGTGACATACAAGCATATGATTTACTTTTTTATTATTGTAGGAAATAAATAAGAAATATGATGTGATGGCCAAGAAGAATGAAACCCCACATACAACTAGCCATAAGGGATTTGCATGATTACGGGAAGAATTGGTAAGTTAAATTATTAAATATTATAATATTAACTATATATAAAACCTAAATTTACTAATGAGACATAATTAAGTTTGCTAGTTGTGTGATGAATTATTTTTTTTCTTGGAATCAAATGCAACTTTGAACGTTATTTGTTCTTAGCTTCGTCTTGTTTAATTTTTCACTAATCTATAATATAATTTCAATTCAATCACATGTTTGTGTTCAAAATTTTGATCAATAGGATCCTTTTTTAAAATATGTATCTTTAATCAAATAATAAAAGATAATAATATATAAGTGTTGAAAATTCTCATCTTCCATAACTTATCTCTTTAGTGATGATATATTTGGTTATTAATTTAGATAGAATTCATTGTTTTTCTAACTAACCAATATGTATAATAATCTAAAAAGAAAAGTTTGGTTCATTTCAAACCAATGATAGAGCTACAATTGAAGAAAGAGTACATCAGGTAAATAAACAAAACTATAATTATTTTTTCTTCATGTGTCTGACTTCTTTTTGTTCTAATACCTATGTTTTTTTTTTTTTTTATAGCCACAATATTCAAGTAATTCAAATCTGCAAGAAAGTAATCAACGTGTGAAATTTGTCAAGTCTTCAAAGGTAAATATTAAAAAAAATATTTGTAAAATTTGTTATAAAATCAACACATATTTTGTCTTAACAATGCTATCTTTTTTTATTGTCTTTTAACACTTTTTATTTATTTATTTATTTATTTATCTAGTCACCACTTGGGGTTTCTACAAAGGAAAATTATGTTTCACCTCAAAAGGGTACAAAATGCAAGTTGTTGCATTGGATCGGTAGTGGACAAATAGTTGCAGAAACTGAAATTGATTGCATTGATCCACAATCATTCATTCATCACAAGCTTCTTAGTCCGGATTATTGAAGAGTTTGTGTGATGAAGATAATGGTGAGTGATGTTCCATTGATTCGTGATACTAGTGAATTACAAACACTTGAAGATGCTAGAGGCACCTATATAGCTTGGCCATCAATATACATTACATATTAGGATTTCAGTGGATGTTTTTGAGTAAACATAATTTTAGGATATCAAGAACTTTTAAGGATGGTGTAATTAGTTGAATGTTTTTGTGACACTACCATATTATATATAAATATATATGCCGAATTTTATCAATAGATCTATATGCAGAATGATAAGAATTTTAATGTGACAATAGATTCCAAAAAATTCAAATTACAATTGTAAACCAGAATCAATAGGCAACAAATCATTTTTTTTTTTTTTAAATAATAGTAATAATCTATTACGGACATAACCTGTTTTAAATGACACAACTAACACGTGCATAACCTGTAGTAAGTAGCTAATTCACTATGGTAGATGCCTGTTGTAGACGAACTTGTTTATCACGGACATTGTCAGTATTTGAAATGCGCCATTTTCTATCACACCTTCGTAGACGACGAGCATTATAACGGGCAATGTCCGTAGTAGATACACATCCATAACGGGCATCGCCCGTAGTCGATGAATGATTTTCTTGTAGTGATTGCAATGCTTATGTGTCATGAAATTATTTGAGGTTTTAAAGCATGTGATTGGTTGTTGATAAAACTATTGGGGAAACCAATCACATCTTAACCACACATTTACTGGAATACTTATGCGTCATGAGATTATGTGAGGTTAGGAAAAAGATGAGATAACAAGAGGATCCAAATCCTTAAAGATCCTCATAGTTTTATGATGTGTTTAAAAACCCTCACCTTTCCATGTAGAAACCATCATAATTACCTTGTAAGTTTTAAAACCCATCCTAAACTTATAATGGTTAAAATTCATCAACAACTTCCTAAAATGTATATAAAGTAAAGTTTATTTTACTAAAACCCTAGTTCATTTTCCCAATGTTCAAAAAAATTCCCTCATCGTCCCTTGCCCTACTCTCAATCGCAAATCTTAAATCTCTTTTTGTCCCTCTTAGATTCATTGTCGTCCTCCTCTCAAATTCGTCGATGGCATCATTGTGGTGCTTAACTAAAAAAATATGACGGCATGCCGGAAAACCTGTTTGTCGCGTCGTGCTCTTCACTTTACTGTTTCTCTAACATTCACTTCGCATCATGCTTATTCGGCTTTGTAAAGGTATTTTACTAAATGTTCAGCAACTCTAATTGGGGCTGCTAGCTACACTACAACAAAATTAAGCTATAGGGACGAATAATTTTTTTTGTCTCAATAGGATGTATATTAGAACGAAATAAATTATTCGTCCCTAAAAAATTGCAAACCTCAAAATCCATTTTAGAAGAATTTAAAGGGATGATTTGAGGACTTATTGGGACAAAAATAATATTCGTTGCTAATGATGATCTATCGGGACTAAATTTTTTGTCCCAAGAGGTTCTCTATCGAGATAAATTTTGTTTAGTCCCAAGATGATTTCTTTTACTTTCTTTTTTATATTTTATTGAAATTCTTAATTTTTTATTTTTTTTATTTTTTTTATTTTAAGTTTTTCCTACTAATAGACACATTAAGATTTAAATTACCATATAAATTAGAAAAGGAGGCAATATAGACCACTTTTTTCGTCTCAAGAACTTCTCTATCAAGACAAATTTTTATTAGTTCCAGTACTCCAGTCGGCTGTCTATTGAGACAAATTTTGTTTCGTCCTAAGAGGTTTTCTTTTTATTTTTCTTTTTCATTTAAAGTTTTAATAATTAATTAATTTTGTTAAAATTCTTGCACTTCCCGATAATTATTAATTTTGTCCCAAGAGGCTAAGGCGAGTGCACGTCTTGCACAGGCCAGGGGTGGCCCTATGTACTCTTTGGGGACGAGTTTAAATTTTTGTTCCACCGACCTATGTGAAACGACGTAATTTGTGACGAATTGGTTTCATCCCAAAAGGTTCCTAGGGATGGTTTTAGGCATATTGGGACAATTATTTTTCGTCACAATTGCTCCTTTTTTTTTTTTTCTTGTAGTGTAACTTGTGCTAGTATGATATGTTAATATTGTGTTTGATAGCATTAAATTATTATTAATTTGAATTTGAATTACAAGAATCAGACAAACAGTTTTCCAAAATTTTTGTAGAGGAAGGTGATGTGTGATTCCATCCAATTCTAACTATGACTGAATTCCATGATACAAAATGTTGTCATACTACCCATGGCCTCTTGCCTTGGTGGTTGGAATCTCCAAGTGAGTTTCCACCACCAAGGTTGAAGCCTTGGTATGTACATAATTATTGTCCCACCTTTGACTATTAAATCCCGAGGTGTGGGAAGCTCTCTCCCGGTTATGGGAGCAACCATCTCTCTAATTGTAAGAGTTGTAATTCATTTGTAACCTCTCCCCGATAATGGGAATAGTATTCCAGACTGTGCTTGTAGAGTCTTATCTCGCCAGATCCCAGTCGTTGTTTGTACATCAAAATATATATATATATATATATAAAATGTTGTCATACTAACCTTTTCAATGCTTCTTATCCGTGGTGTTTTGTCTTTTGGTGATGTGAATAATTTAGATCAAATGCTTTATACGGATTAATGGTAATTAATTGGCTCTGTTTCACATACCATGTTCTTCTCTTGTCAATCCACATTTATTAACAAGTTTATTATAGTTTATTTCAATCCACATTTTTTGACAACCAAACAGTCAAACAGGTAACACATTGTTTTTAAGTAGACTACATCTCAAAATATATATCCAATCATAAAAGATTTCTTATTTTTATTTTGGTAAGGATTTTAATGAAATCATATCAATTTTTATGAATTTTGATCTGATTTTTTTTTTTTTGGATGATAAGTCCAATGAAATATAACTATGAATAAAGTTTAAAAAAAATTTCAAGTACTTAAACTATCTATCTTGATTTTGTTAAATATGAAAGTATCAGAAAAATGAGCACAATATAGGAAAATTCAAGACAAATTGTTCTAGTGTTCGAAATTTTTTCAAAATTTATTCATTGGTACGATTCAGTGAACTTATCATCTATAAAAAAAATTCAAATTAAAATTCATAAAAGTCGATGTAATTTCATTAAGATCTTTACCGAAATTAAAATAATTTATCCTTTTATATATATATATATATATATATTTGACATTTAACATTTTGCAGGCCCATTGGATCTAGTTTTTCGTTGCAGAGATTTGGGCTTGGCCCACCGAATCCAAAAGGCAGCAGTCACAAGTCACAACACACCTAAGAAGAGGCCCCTGCTGTCTCCTCCTCCCTCCTTCCCTCCCTCCATAAGTCCATAGTGACAAAACTGTAAGGGTTTTCACGCACACAACACAAGAGTCAGTAGCAATTCTAGCGATAGTGAAACCCCAAATGGGAAGCACAGCAGTGGAGAAGAGCGCAGAAGAGCTTCAACGAGAGATCGATGAGCTCCATCGCCAACAGCGCGAGGTCTCTTTTTTTCTTTCTTCTTCCGTTTGTCCCATAATATTTGATGCCTTTTTTTTGTTTTAATTCATGTATTTATTTTTGTGTTTGATGAAAAACATTACAGATTACTGAGAGACTTAGAGATCCTAGAGGGATTCGGAGGGGAGCCTTATCGGCTGCCGCCGCTCCTCGGAACTTTACCGCCAATGGAGCCCGTCAACAACGTGGTTTTCTTCGACCTGTAATTACTAATTTTCTTTTTCTTTTTCTTTTTCAAGTGTCTTTGGTTTTCTTTTGTTAATTTGGACCTTCTGGGATTGATGCTTGCTATTTCATTGGTTTTCAGGCGGATAGAACTGACGTTGAAGATCAACCTCCGGCCAAGCGGAGACTCTTGTCAGCGGTTGTCAAGGTAGTAGTGGCCTGTTCAATTCTCATTAACTAGTATTTTTAGTATGCAGTCTAAATAGAGATTAATTGTACTATATTTGAATTATTGATGAAGTTGGAGGAGGGAGAGATCACTGAACCTGAGGGAGAGATGAAGGATGAGAAGAAGGAGGATGAGGGTGTAGAAGGAACTGGCATCGTTAATCAGAGCGATAGGAAGCTGTCTAATTTGCAACAGGGTGGTTGGTCTAGGAGAGACGGCCATCCAAGAGTGACCAAGATGGTAAATTGGATACTCTCTCAGCTTCATCTGATTTATGAATAAATATATGCTAATGCTTTTAATTTTTTTGTATTAGGATAATGCAATGCCAGTAATGGAGCATGTTCCTAGAGTTTTGCCAAAGAATGAGGATCCAAGCTTGGTTAACAGAAATAAAAGAATGTTAGGGCAACTTTTGGGGACTTTGGAGGTATGTGTCAAGCAGTTGCTTGAGCTTCGTTTTAGTGAGGAATGAGGATTGAAACTGATTTGGTTTGACATGAATTTATGGCATGAATTGATTAGTTGAAGTTATTTGCTGGAACTTATTTTTCTAGTTTACTTATCACTCTGTCAAATTATGTTGAAATACTAGCAAAATTTTCTAAAAACCTTTGTATTACGACCATAAATATCCGACTTAAGATTATTCACTTCTAAGTTGCTGTTATAAACAGTTAAACACATGGACATGGCAACATAAACGTCTGTAAGCTTGTAATATTATGTTAAAATTGAAGGATTATAAAGATGATTATCATGTGCAAGCTTGCAAAAACTCCATCATAATTGAAGATAAACTTTCTTATCATTGTCTGCCAGAGTGTGCAACAAAGATGGAATCAGTGTTGTGCCAAGTTCCATAAATGCTATTTTGTAATCGGAGTATCATTAAAAAAATATAAAATATAAAATCAAAGATTGTGTAAGTCAATACTCGTATCCTGATCGGCGATCACCCATTCATGCAGTTGGTGATCCAAGTTCACTTGGATGATTTCGGACTTCTCAGGAGTCAATTTGCTCGACCATGTTGCTTTTCTTCCTTAAGTCTTTTCTAGTAATGTTGAAGGCTAACAAAGTTTACCACATCTTCTACAGAAGTTGCTAGGTGATGGTTTTATGTCAACTTTTATCTCAGAATTGTTTACCTAGCTTCAAAATTTGAGTTCTGAAACAGTTTATTCATGACTGGGCAGGGCTCCTTGACTCGAATTTAGGAAAAAAATTATTGAAGCTGTGACTCTAAAATAACTAGTGTTAAAAATGACACTAGTTCATTACTTAGTGAATCTTTTTTTTTTTAGATTTTCATGAGAAATAGTTCCTAAATTACTTTTCATATGTAAATTGTCCAGGAAGGCCTATATCGTTGCATTTCAATTTCCATTGTAAATTTTATCTTTATTTCTGTAGCTTTATTGGTGCTTATAATAATCATTTTTGTGAAACTATTTCCAGAAATTTAGGAAAGAAGATGTGCAACGTTCAGGAACAGAAGCATACAGGCAGAGGTCAAGTGCTTTGCAAAGAGTAAGTATACACCAACTCATTTCATAATTGAAATAGAGACAGCAAGTAATGTAGTGAGAATTATCTTATCAATAGTGTGTATAGAAGTTGAAAAGAATCTGGATACCAGTAAATTCAACCTTAGGCCATTTGTGAGTATCCCATTTTCCACTAGATGGTATTTAGAGTATATGGGACTTTGAGTGGTTTGGTTGTTTCTTTTGTTTTTCAAGGTATTTTGCGATCAAGTGTTTTCATCTAAAACATAAGTATTGGAAACTTCTTGATTTTTATTAACCTCTCCCGTCATTTCAAACTTTCCTAGGCTGAGCAAAGAGCACGTGAAGAAAGTGAAAGGCTGAGGCAACAAGAGCGTGAACAGATTGCAGAAAAGAGGAGGAGAGATCTGGTCAGTTGTTAATTGTACAAAATAGGTTGCACTAATGAAACGTCAAGTTAATCCACTCTCTCTATATGCCAAAAAGAGTTAATTTCTTTCTCTTTTTCTTTCTTCATCAGACTCTCAGGGCTCGTGTTGCAGCCAAGGCGGAAGAAAAGAAATTGGAATTGCTGTTTCTTCGGTGGAGTGAGCACCACAAAAAACTTAGCAATTTTATAAGGTATTCAATTTCTTTGACTATTAAATAAATATAATTTCATGCTGATACTCACATTCTGATTCAAACCTTGCTATGTATTATTTCTTTCTGCAGGTTATTTTTAATTTTGGTCCAAAAGTATCCATATTCACAATTTTATTGAGACAAAGATAAGTTTCCGTTCATGTGCATAGTAGTGTTGAAGCAACTGTATGAGTGGACATTTCCTGCTTCTTTTCAGGAATTTATGTAGAGGTTTAGAATTCTTTCTAAATCATCTTGTACTCATCCTTTATTGTTTGTCGGATGTGATTTTCAGGACCAAGACAGAGCCTCATATATATTATTTACCCAAGAAGCCACTGGAAGAAGATGCAACCTTACTGGAGGAGCGTAAGGAACAGGTTAAGTTTCCTTTAACTTCTTTTCTAATACAAGACCGTCCTTGAGTCATGTATAGAAAATATGCAACATTTTGAAAGAAATGTTGATTTCTCTCTTTATTCCTTGTAGGGGCCGAATGTTTTAGACATTAAATATGTTTGTGTCTTTTCTTTAAGTAAAATAATTCATATTTGTGTTATTACTTTTTCAGTTATGTTAGACATCTCCTGAAAAGAAATCCTATATCTAGCCATCTAGGCCCCTAATGATGTGACATCTTGCGTATAATTAGCATGCTATTTACTTCATCTTCTCATGACCATTCTGTGATGTATTTGGCAATTACAATTGTGATGCCATGTCATTTGGGATCAATATTTTGGATCTTTTTTTGTAAAAAAAAATTCCAGATCTCTAGCATCACTCTTTACCTTTGTAACCTAGTTTTGTAGAATGTTTAGAGAATTGTGTTTGTCAGCCTGTGCCACCATAAACACACTCTGTTTTGGGGAGTACCCTTTAAAATCAAATGTTTGTGTAGATGGGCAGTTCTGACTTTGAAAATCTATTATCATTTTCGTCACATCACATTTTAAGCCTGTTGTCCTTAAAGAAGAAAGGAGACTTAGGATAAGTGGTATAGTCATATAAGGTTACAAATGTGCCTTTAAACTGATTTAGGCACCTCAGCTATTGAGACTTGGGATAAGCACATCAACTCAATTTAAAAATTTGCCTTGAAAATAATATTTGATATGATAGTGCCTATTGCTACTAATATGTCTCTATTCCTGGAAATAATATTGATGTAATAGCATGATAAAGTGAAAGTTTGATGGTGTAATGGGAATTATAAGTCGAACTTCTGACCTTACATTTAGAATCATATGGAATACATCTCACATACCCACAAATTGAACAGGCATTCTTAGAGTGGAAAGCTGCACGGAGAGAAGAACTGTCTGAATATCAGAAACAGATAGGGGAACAGTATGTTGCCAATGTTGAAAAGGAATTGGAGAGGTGGCAAAATGCAAGAAAAGCTAGAAAAGCAAACAATGATACGTTGAACTTACAGGAAACAATGGACAAAGAACTGGACAGCCATAGGCTTGAGCATGGACCTAAGTCTAGAAAGATTCCTGGCGGAAACAATGAAGACGATGATGATGATGAATATGTGGAAGATATCAACGTTGGGGAGGATGACATGATGGATGATGTATTGGATGTTGATGATAACAGGAGAGGTGAAGAAACTGCTAAGACAGAGGAGGCCGGTAATGCCAGTCCGCATCCTGACAACATAGAAAGCGGTAATTGAAGCTATTTAGCTTCTGTTCTCTCCCTCATAAGACTATTTGTATCATGTAGCTACTTGCTTCTGGTTAGGTTTTTATTTTCTTTATACCTTTTGTGTGTTATATTCTTTTGGATTTCTCGTTTTAGGGTTAATTAATTTCTCTTAAATCACTGTTCTTGTATCGCCTCTGTTAAAAAACAAATATGCTAAATTATCTTATGATTTTGTGCTAGCATAAAAATCAGTTGCCTCATCTAACACACACACACACACTACCATCAAAACCAAAATAAAAAATCTACTATCTTTTGAGCTTTATCTTCCGCAGAAAAATGTTATTTACACTGCTTTCAAAAACCTTTTTTTCTATCTCATCTAGCCTAGCTCCACAAATATCTGTAAATGGACTGGTCAGTTCACCCCAGGATTTTAATCTACATTTGGCTACGGAGTCGAGTCGTCCCTCATTAGCAAGTCAACTTATACCTTTATGTACAAATTCAATGTAGGTTGAACGAGTTTAACGTTTCTCTAAACATTAAACTCGGTCAGTGAATAGGTCAACGTAAATCTTCAAAAGGGAAATTTTATTTATTTATTTATTTTTTATTTTTTTTATTTTTATGTTGCAATTTTTATCATTTATTATTTGAAGTATTTAAAATATTAATTACAATTTCAAAAAGGAACCTAAAAAATGATATAGATTATCACAAAATATGTTCATTGAAGAAAAAGGAAAATAAAAATTATTATGGCGATTTTTTATTATTATTTTATTTACAAAAGTGTGAATCATTCAAATTGGAAATATGATATTTTGTATATTACGTGAGATATAAATATGAATTAATTTTATTTTTCACCTGATATTTAATTATTTATGTGCGGTACATACAAAAGGGATGAATGTAAAATTAGAGGCAAAGGTGTGAATATTGCAATGTCCAAAATTATTTGCATAAATTATTTTATGAAATGTCATTATTCATTCGTTTTGATTTAAAATAATTTTATTATAAGCAAAAGCAAGATTTATTTTATATTATTAATTTAATTGTCAACATGCTTTATTTGTTATAAACTTTTTTTTTTTTTTTTTCACGGATTTGTTGCGATGGTGAGAAAGATTTCTTCATATATGCATAGATTGGTAGATAACATGAGAATAAGTAAGTACTACTACTAATAAAATTAATAATTTTCAATGTTAATTGGTATTATATAAATTTTTATTTTAAATTTTATAATTTTTTTATTAATAAAAGCAAATAATAAAATATGATTATGCAACAAATAATATATTAACATCCCCAAACTTAAAATTTTATTAAGGATCAAATTGCTTTTAACATTTCATAGTGATCCTTAATAACTTGAGTTAATTAAACAGTAAAAGAACAAAGAAAATGGAAACCAAAGCCACATCCAAGGATGGATAATGAACAAAATTAAGTCTCAACTATTATGGCAACCAGATTGGTTGTCACTCTCAACTCTCAAGTCTCAATTATTATGGTAACTAGATTGAGCACTCTGTTAAAATGGTGATTAACACACAAAATTTACCAAGATGGTTCCTGGGTTGGCATAAGGCTGTGAAGATTTAATTCAATTATACTAACATCTCCCATTCGTACAAGTAGGACCAACCAACACAGTTTTACCACAAGCCTATCATGGGTGCACCAATAATCAACGGGCTGCGAAGACGGTTGATTCTTTTGAAGTCAAGTCACAACTATAAATTTCACACAATTTTGTTAAAGGAGTAGAAAATCTAAACTTAAGTGATGAACCTGCATCTAATTATAAGCAAAATGTTTGAAGTAGGATCTAAACAAATAATTACATGAAAAAGAAAAAAAAAAAAGCAAATATACCAATTACAAGAGGATCATCAAGACTCCTGCGTGGGTACTGATTGGATAAAGTCCAATCTAACACAATGCCAGGGCCCAGTAAGTCGGATACTGTGAAGGTCTGATCATTGCTCTTCTCATGGTCATAAGGAACTGAAATTAGTCATATGGATTTTGACTTGCAAATCCAGCAACTAATCTCACAAACATGATGAATCAAGGATTTGTTAAGGATTAATTATTCACATGAGTATAAGTTATCTTACAATAAAAACCATACTTAGCAAAGGCAATGTAAAATTTGGTATTTTGGAGAAAAGAGAATGAGAGAATTTGTGAATCTTTTCTGTATATTTCTTAAATAGAGAATTGCAAATATTTATATAATTAATACAAATGAGAAAAGTGAAACTAACTTAATTACAATTGATTTTAGTCAACTATCCTAATTAATATTAATTGATTAGTCAACTATCCTAATTAATATTTATTGATATTACATTATTACATAATAAACACCAATGAATGTCCGAGATACTTGCCAATAATCAACGAGATTCTTTCATTTAATACTCCCCCTTAAGTTGGAGCGTGAATGTCAAGAACGTTTAACTTGTGAAGAATTGGGTGAAATGATGTTTGACCCAATGCCTTAGTAAATATATCTGCAATCTAATTCTCACTAGATATGTAAACCGTTTTGATTTCTCCTCGGTCAATGCGCTCTCGGACAATATGATAGTCAATCTCAATGTGCTTCGTCCTTTCATGAAAAACCGGATTAGCAGCAATGTACATGGCTGCTTGGTTGTCACGGTATAAAGTTACTGGTTGTGGATTATCGATAGGGCTAGGCACGGTTCGGTTTGGTTCGGCTTCAACTAGGACCGAACCGAACCAAAAATTTTGGTTTTTTGAAAAACTGTACCAGTTTGGATCAATCTCTTTTTCAGACCAAACCAAACAAATTTATATTGGTTCCGTCCAACGATTTTGACTTATCAAAAAAAAAAAAAAAAAAAAAAAAACCTAATGTGAAGTTACTTGCATTTTGTTTAAAAAATTCAATTTTTTTTAAAGATAAATACATTTCAAATTAAAATAGCAAGAAAAATTGAAAATAAATAAAATAGCTTGTAAACACATTTACAATGAAGATCAGTTGTTTTATACCTGATGATTAGAAAGTAGAAACAAAAATAAGAATTATATCAAATCACTTTATTTTGTATCTGTGGCCCTACCTTAGTTTAATTTTATATATATATATTTTTTATCATTATTTAATGTAAAACAAATGATAACTTCATAGAGCACATGGAAAAAAAAAAAAATAATTTTATCTTAGAGTTCTTTCGACCTTGCGCTAAAGTTGGTGAGTTAATAAACACATATGAAATAATAAATCAGGTTTTTGACTTTAATATTTTTCTTTTTAAGTTTTATTGAAGAGTTTTTGGTGTGATCTACACTTGAATAAAAGTGTGTTAAAAGCATTAGGTTTACGGTTTGATCCGGGTTCAATAAGCTTGGACCATATACAGGACCAGACCATACAGTTTTGTTATAATAAAACCATACGGTTTTTTTGAAAGTAAAAAACCGAACCAAACCTAGCGGTTTGGTTTGATTTGGTTTAGTTCGCGGTTTATGGGCCTTTTTGCCTAGCTCTAATTGTCGATGTATAAATCTCACAATAAATATCTCAGCTAAGTTAATTCACAAGTGATGGATGCCATAGACCTGTACTCTACTTCAGCTGAAGATTTGGATACCGTAGTATGTTTCTTGTTTTTCTACAAAATTAGAGATTTTCCAAGAAAAACACAATAACTTGTTATTGATCGGCATGTTGTAATGTCTCTGGCCCAATCTGCGTCACAAAACCCAACTAAATTCAAATCACCTTTAGATGGAAAAAATAACCCTTGACCTAGTGAACCATTCAAGTACCGAAGCAAGTGGTGAACTGAAATTAACACAATGCCAGAGCCCAGTAAGTCGGATACTGTGAAGGTCTGATCATTGCTCTTATCATGGTCATGAGGAACTGAAATTAGTCATATGGATTTTGACTTGCAAATCCAGCAACTAATCTCACAAACATGTTGAATCCAGGATTTGTTAAGAATTAATTATTCACATGAGTAATGTTTGGGATTGCTTTTGCTTGGGAAATAATCACTTATTTCTCAAGTTTTGAGCAAATGGATGTTTGGTAAACTTCCTAAAAGCAACTTATTTGCTTAAAACTTCCTATGTATGGGATTGCTTTGCTTAAAAATTAATTTGCTTATAGCTTAAATTAAAAAATAATTAGCTTTACAAAAAAGTTGACAAGTGTTTGGTAAAATAAATTTTAAAATTGCTTTGCTTTTGAATGGCTGGAAAATATGTTTGTTAAAATGACAAAAATAGACATTTTCTCAAACTCGGTCTCAAACTCGGTCTCAAACTCGATCAACTGGGCCAACTTTGACAAAATGACAAAACGAGTTGACCGAGTCAACTCTATCTCTTTGGTTGACTGAGTCAACTCGCCAAGCATAAAAAACTCAACATCTGGATTTGCTGCACCAGCGTCGAGACGTTGCCTCCGGCGCTAGAGGAGGCGTTCCTCCATTTTATTCTGGTCGTGGAGGAGGCAAACCCTCATCCATCTATTCTCTTCGGCATTTTCTACATCGACGAACCCGACTCCATCCACCATGTCAACATATCGCCAGTCGGAGTCGCATTTATTCTCGCTCTGATTTGTTCTTGCTCTACAACCGGGTATCAATCTTCGATGGCGACAATGATTCCGGCAATTAGTTCGACAATGGTGGATGGATCTGGATTTCTTTTTGGACAATGGATTAGTTCGACAATTCCGGCAATTAGTTCGACAATGGTCGATCTTCAGCGGTGACTTCGATTCTGGCGATTAGTTCAACAATGGTCGTCGCCGGAGAATGCTGGTCCTCCTCCGTCCTCAACGTCCGGCGATGGCCACCACGGCAGTGGCAACCATCGCTGTTTTATTATAATTATTTTTTGAAAACCTGACTGTTTTATTTTTTATTTTTTATTTTTTAGTTTTATTAAATGTAGGGGCAATATTGTCTTTTACTAAAATATTGAGGATATTTTAGATATTTCTGAAATAAAATTTTAGCTTCTGCTTCCAAAAGCAACCGAGTCTTACAATAAAAACCTTACTTAGCAATGGCAATGTAAAATTTGGTATTTGGGAGAAAAGTCAATGAGAGAATTTGTGAATCTTTTCTGTATATTTCTTGAATAGAGAATTGCAAATATTTATACAACTAATACAAATGAGAAAAGTGAAACTAACTTAATTATAATTGATTCTAGTCAACTATCCTAATTAATATTAATTGATTAGTCAATTATCATAATTAATATTGATTAATATTACATAATAAACACCGAGTGATACTTGCCAATAATCAACGGGATTCTTTCGTTTAATACTTCCCCTTAAGTTGGAGCATGAATGTCAAGAACGTTCAACTTGCAAAGAAGTGGGTGAAATGATGTTTGACCCAATGCTTAGTAAATATATCTTCAATCTAATTCTCACTAGATATGTAAGCCGTTTTGATTTCTCCTCAGTCAATGCGCTCTCGGACAATATGATAGTCAATCTCAATGTGCTTTGTCCTTTCATGAAAAACCGGATTAGCAGCAATGTACATGGCTGCTTGGTTGTATGGTATAAAGTTACTGGTTGTGGATTGTCGATAGGGCTAGGCACGGTCCGATTTGGTTCGGTTTCAACTAGGACCGGACCAAATCAAAAATTTTGGTTTTTGAAAAAAACTGGATCAGTTTGGACCAATCTCTTTTTCAGACCAGACCAAACAAAATTATATTAGTTCAGTCCAGTGGTTTTGACTTATCACAAAACAAAACATAATGTGAAGTTACATGCATTTTGTTTAAAAAAGAAACATACATTTCAATTTACTTTTTTTAGATAAATACATTTCAAATTAAAATAGCAAGAAAAATCGAAATGAAATAAAATAGCTTGTAAACACATTTACAATGAAGATTAGTTGTTTATACCTAATGATTAGAAAGTAAAAACAAAAATAAGAATTATAGCAAATCACTTTGTTCTATATCTGTGGCACTGCCTTAGTGTAATTTTATATATAAATTTTTTTTTATCATTATTTAATGTAAAACAAATGATAACTTCATAAAGCATATGGAAAAAAAAAAAAAAAAAAAAAAATCAATTTTATCTTAGAGTTCTTTTGACCTTGCGCTAAAGTTGGTGATTTAATAAAACACATATGAAATAATAAATCAGGTTTTTGACTTTACTATTTTTCTTTTTAAGTTTTATTTAAGAGTTTTTGGTGTGATCTACACCAAAATAAAAGTGTGTGTTAAAAGCATTCGGTTTACGGTTTGTTGTGGGTTCAATAAGCTTGGACTATATACAGGACTAGACCATACGATTTTGTTATAATAAAACCATACGGTTTTTTTAAAAGTAAAAACCGAACCAAACCTAGGTTTGGTTCGGTTCACGGTTTATGGGCCTTTTTGCCCAGCCCTAATCGTCGTTGCGTAAATCTCGCAATAAATATCTCAGTTAAGTTAATTCACAAGTGAAGGATGTCATAGACCTGTACTTTACTTTAGCTAAAGATTTGGATACCGTAGTATGCTTCTTGCTTTCTAGGAAATTAGAGCTTTTCCAGTAAAAACATAATAACATGTTTCTGATTGGCATGTTGTAATGTCTCCAGCCCAATCTGCATCACAAAACCCAACTAAATTCAAATCACTTTTGGATGGAAAAAATAACCCTTGACTTGGTGAACCTTTCATGTACCGAAGCAAGCGTTGAACTACGTCAAGATGAGGTTGTCTAGGCTCCTGCATAAACTGGCTAAATGTGTTAACCGAAAAAGAGATTTTTGATCTTGTGATGGTTAAGTATATCAACTTTCCCACCATTCGTCAATAATGTGTCGGATCTTTGAGTAAGTCACCATCGGTAGAAGTGAGCTTCAAAGATTGTTCTATGGGGAATTTAGCATGCTTGAACCTAGCAATCCTGCCCCTTGAAGAATGTCGAGAGTATACTTGCGTTGATTGATAGAAATACCCATTCGAGATGGAGTTATTTCAACCCCAATAAAATATCTCAACGCCCCTAAATCCTTTAACTTGAAGCGAGACCTAAGAAAAGTCTTCACATCATTGATAGCCTTAGGATCATTCCCTGTTATAATTATATCATCAACGTATAAGAGGATGGCTTTAAAAGAGTCTTCACACACTTTTGTAAAGAGAGAATAGTCAACTCGAGATTGTTGGAAGCCAAACTTATTGATGGCAGTAATAAACCTGTGGAACCATGACTGTGAGGCTTGTTTAAACCATATAAGGATTTGTGGAGTCAACACACAAGTGGCTCCCCGTGTTGATGAAGGCCTAAGGGAGGATGCATGTATACTTCTGTTAAGTTTTTGAGTCATGTTGGCATAATTCCATATCAAAACGATATTTCTTTTGTATTGATTAGTTGTCTAAGCTCATGGTTAATCAAGCTTCAAAGAAGATTGGCAACTCATCAAGCAAAGTGAAGTCTTCAAGATGAACAAGCTTTATTGCACATCAAATGTATATCTAGATCTCATTCCTCTTACAAGGCGTTTAGGCACACACACACACATTGCATTCATATTTGTCCCTGCATCGTTGTGCTCAATTGGTATAACACATATACACACATATTATTGTATGCACATGCATTAGATTTAAATTGACAATTTTTGTAAAAATGCATGCTTTAGGACTATCTTTAGGAAATGGCATACTTATGTGTTCTTGTATTTGTTTTTTTGTGTTTTATTAGTATCAGACTTGAATATGTTCTCATATTGTTCTTTATTGAGTTCTGAATGTTTCAATTATTCATTCATAAGTTTTCGAGTTTCGAGTTGGAAATTACGAAACTTTCCGTGTGTTTATCATGCATAGTTTTCGTTCTTGTGTATCGAGTTGATTTCCATATTTTTGGTTGAAGTTTCATAGAGAGTCCCGGTTTGTAATCCAAAAATGGAATCAAATTTTGAGTTCGGAGGTCGGAGGTCGGAGAACGGTCGAAAAACGTGAGAGGTGTGCAAGATAGTGCATGAGAAGAGTGAGGTGGTGATTAACCACAACACCCCCTCTCCCATGGAGGCGCATGGCCTCTATGGGGGCAAAGATACTCTACCCCCATAAAGGCCACGCGCCTCCACGGGGATCCTAGGTGGCGTGTTATGGTTGCTCACCGTGGTCCCCTTCTCTCCATGTCACTTCCTTCTATTTATTTTAAAAATCTCGTGCATGATCCAAGCCCCCTCATGTTGTGGAGAGTGTTGATTCTCATACCGGAAGCATTTCTTGATGCCCACGACGTTCCCCATGACAATTTAGTCGCCATTGTCTTCTCCGGCCCAAGTACCAGAATCGACCCTTCTGCTAACTCTCGAACCCCTCATCGAAACTTTTTTTAGCCCAGTGAACAGATGAAGAGCCTCACCGTCTTCCAAGTGGAGTCCTCCGTACAACTCTCATATCTGCCATGGCTCTTCACAGCCGTAGAGATCGTATTCTTTCACAAATATTTTTTCCAAATCATTGAAGCACTCTGTTTTCGAATTGATTTTGTTGAACAAATAAAAACCCACTAATTCCCTATCACTCGGATGGAATTTCATTCCCACCGGAAGTCGAGAACTGACTGCCATTGGCAAAGATGTAGAGTGTTTCCAGAAAAGAAACGGAGATTATATTTAGGAAACTAATAGAGATTGTTTCAAAAAGAAAATCATAGTGGAGAGGTACGAGGTTTCTAGAGATTCATGGGAAACTAATAGAGTTGAGACCAGAGGATTTTTGTGTGATTTTTTCTCTCAACTTCAAATCACCATAACTCACTCATTTTTTTTTTATCGAAATTGAGTGATTCAAAAGGGAGAAATTTTGTCTTGAAGTCCTCTATCATCTCTAAGTAACTTTGAAGTCATTTGTTCAAGTATTTTTGGTGTTCTTCACCATTTTCGTGGCTGCACTCTTTTTCACAAGGTATTTGATTATCTTTTGATTCTAAGCTTTTAAATGTTCAATTACCTTGAGTCTTCTTCTTATTTTAGTGTATGTTATTTGAACAAATGTTGATAAGAGATAGAGCTTCAACTATAAGCTAGATTTATCTAATTAGAGACTTGAATGTGATTAGGTTTTTCTTAAATCTAATATTTCACATGTTTGAAAGTTGTATTGTGACTAGCTTATATTCTAGGGCTATTTGTGTGTTAGTTGTCTTTATTTTGATGATTGATAGCCTTTACATGTGCTAGGACTTCTTAGTTGAATATATTTAGGATTAGCACATTTAATTTTATATTTAAAGCCTATTGAGATTTAATTGACTATTTTGTGAATATGTGCTCTAAATGATTGCTAAAGAATTTCATTGAACATATCTTTTGATTATAGCATTTTTGGTTTTAGTTCTAAAATCTTGAATATGTGCTTAATGAATATATTTTATTTCAAGCTTTAGTTGCATGAAGAAAATCTAGGAGTTAAGTGTGTTTTTGTGATTTGCATGTTCTAGGTTTTTGTTCATGTATAGGAGCTAGACAACTTTATTTTGTGAACTTTCATGACTATGTCTAGTTTTTCATGAAGTGTACTTAATCCATACATTTCATATGTGATTTGCATCATTTTGTGTGATGTCAATTGTTTGATTGTAAACTAGAAAAACATACATTATGTTCTCATTAATCATTTCTAGTTTCCATTTGATATATTGATCACATATTCTATGTTGCATATGTTTGCATTTGCATACATTTGATCACGTTTAGGAAGTCCTTGTAAAAGGCATGAAGTCTTAACTAGGATCGAGATGATTCGGATAGTTGAGCAAGGAAGTCTTGGCTAGGATCGGGATGATCTGAATAGTCAAGCAAGGAAACTTTATAGAGACATGTGATGTGTCTTGGATAGAAAGTAGGCAAGTTTTTCATTAGTAGGCCCGAGGGTAGGGTAAAAGGGATGTCCAATATGAAGTAGACAATCAGGAAGATTGGTCACTTTTGAGGGTGTATTTTTATCTAACTAGTGAAAGTTAGTTTGCTGGTGGTTGTGGATTCAACCCGTGGATGTTTCCTCTTTAGAGGTTTTACCACGTAAAAAATAACATGTCAAATGTCTCTATCTCTATCTCTTTATTTTTGTGTATGTGTTTGATTGTATCTTATTTAGATCTTCATTTCTTCATATCTTTGTAAACAAGATTCTTGTAAAGAAAGAGATGCAAACATTCTTTGTTGAATTAATATTTGTCTCTTGTATCTTTTGTAGTGTTTGAACATTGTATCTTGTGAAATTCTATATCAAGTTGTAAAGTTCTACTTAGTGAATTTACATTGTAATATTTAAAATACAACTTATGGATTTTGCTTTGCATTGAATATATTTGTATATGAGATACATTGTCTCTTGTTATATGTTTGTACTAAGTGTATCACATTCCTTTACATTTGTGATTTTATGTTTGTAGACTAAGAGTGGTATTTTGAGCTTACATGTGATAGTTGTTATCTAATAATAATCATATTAATGGTTAATTTGTTTGCTCACCAAGTGTTTGACAAAAGCCTTAAAAGAGTTTTTAAAAAGAGAGTGTTAACCTATTCACCCCCCCTTCTAAGTTGTTTAGTATATCTTTGTAGATATTTCAACTTCTTTAGTAAGATCCCCATGTAAGAAGGCATTTTGGACATCCATTTGATGGAGGCCCCAACCACGAACAGAGGCAGTGGCAAGAAGACACCGAAGAGTAGTGAGTTTGGCAATGGGAGCAAAATTTTGTGTAGTCAATTGTTGGGATTTATGCCCTAAAGTTTATAATTTGTAAATGATATAAATCCATTAATAAAAGAAGTAGTTATTTCATTCAATTAACATGACTCATACGTTTATATTATATGTGCTAAACATCCAAGATTGCTAGATGTAATCTCAAACTGAGCATATGAATGTCATATATAGAGGAATTCATTTTAAGACATGCAATCTAAAGAGTCCGTAGAAAGCAAATAAAGCTGAGTACTTTATTTGTGGTTAATCTACAACTGCGGTCCATTCCGTAATGTACAGTGGTCTTATCCTAGACTACCTCATTTGGTGATATGATAATGGAGGCACCTTATATGATGTGATCATATAGGACTGTGCCACAGTCTATATAAATCTATCACTAAGATTTGTTAGTTGAAAAGATTCATATATATCGACAAATGATGGCTGTATATGGGTGATCTAAATCATGAGTGTCTTACTCACTCCTTTGAGTTAGATCGTGTTTCTTGAAATACCATGGGTGAGATCGAAGTAGCATTCCCGATCAATAACTCCGTATCTTGGAATCACGGTTTGGCTTGTGGCTGGGAAGGTATGCACACAATAGAGAAATCCACTCCTTTTTACGAGAAGTAGATGAGTAGTTCCTTTATGGGTTGATTCGGGACTTGAATGATTAAGAGCGCTCTTCTTCTTCTGTAAATGAATGAAGGATATAATCATTCATTAGAAAATCAATAGTACTTAAAGGAAAATATATAATTAGAGAGGTATAATGGATTTTATGACCTAGCTCTAATTATGAACTACTTGTGGAGGATCATACCATATGTAATAGCTATATCGATGGACACTGATAATTTGGTTGAGTAAAACATCTTCAGTTACGATAGTACAACCTTGAGTTTTTAGTGGAATAACTCCAAGGTTAATAATTGTGAAATATTAATTAATGAGTTTAATTAATTTTTTCTAAGTATTATTGGAGCTTAAAACTGTGAGTCTATTAGGTCCCCTTGTTAGCCTTTTACGATTGCTAGTAACAAGGCTCACGGAGAATTGGATGATCCAATTAATTATGTTATGAAAGTAACTTAAATATATTCTGGGAATTAATTAAATGATATGATTATTTAATTAATATATTATTTAATTGTTTAATTAAATATTATTAAATAATATGATTATTTAATTGACATATTAATAATTGAGAATTATTAATCGTTATTTAGAGGTTTTAGTTTCGAACTTTGACAAGAGCAAAAGAATAAAAATAATAAGAGATTATTTTTATTTACTCTAAAGAGGTCAAAGGTTCAATACCTAGTGGTGACCGAATTAAAAAGGATTTATAATCCTATTTTGACTTGGTTTACTAAACCCTAGGATCCGGTATATAAGATATACTTATCAGGAAAAATAAACGAACCTAAACCTAATTGAGATAGAGTGGTGCAGCAAGCTAGAGAGAGGGAAGAAAAAGAAATTGTCATAGGAGACAAAGGGTTGTCTCCCGGATCTCTCAAGCCTCCATTCAAGTACTCCCAGAATCTGTGACGTGCCTACACACAGTTGTTAGATCACGGGACATAGCTCGGAAGGCTTAGTGGTGAAGGATAGAAAAGAAAACAAAGAAGTGTTCTTCAAAGATATGAAAACAAATCCCTCCTCATATTCGTGTATACAAAAAGGTCCAAAAGACGATAAAATTTTAAAACTCATCGATCTTAACAAAACTTTTCGCTACGCAACTTACATCAATGTTCTCTCGTTGAGTAAACCCTTTGGCAACTAGATGAGCCTTGTATCGTTCAATGGCGTCACTTGAGTTATACTTGATCTTGAATACCCATTTGCACCCAATGGGACGGTGATCTGAGGGGAGGGGAAATAGGGACCAAGTCTTGTTTGCCTCAAGTGCTATGATTTTAGTCTTCATTGCCTCAATCCATTTGGGATCCGTACAAGCTTGCTCATATGTTTCTGGTTCAACCAAGTGAGATGAGCATGAGAAAGATTAGAAAATGACATGTACCTTGACAAAAGGATGATGCGTGCTTAATTTAACTAAAGGAGACAAGTATGAAGCAGACAGGGTATGATGGATTTGATAATCTTGGAGGTGTGCTGGCTGGTGTGCAGCTTGGTCGGGTGGATTTTCGAAGTACTGTTTCTGCCTCTATCGTGGGTCCGGTCGACCGGTGATGATTGTCCGATTTACTGGTGGGTTCCATTTTAAAAGAAATCACCGTCTCTGATGGTTTGGTAGGTTCAAGACTAGTTGTTTGAGACTTTTTTTGTGGTGTTTATGGGTTGTTTTGCGATGCACTTGGTTCATTTGGTATAGGGTACGATATGGGTGTGTCATTGGTGATGTCTATGAGTATTGGAAGTGTGGGAAGATCATTTGGATCAGAATGTGGTATGGTGGTATATGGGAAAGTGTTTTCATGGAAGATGACATCTCAGGAGGTGATGAGTTTCCTATCATCTAAATCATAGACAATATACCCCTTATGTCCCAGTGGATACCTAAGGAAAACGCAACAACGTGCACGACTATCAAACTTATAAGTGGATTGTAGATTTGTGGCATAACATAAACAACCATAGACTCGTAGGTGGGAGTAAGAGGGTGACTTTTTGTTTAATCGCTCAAATGATGTTTTGTTGGATAAGAGTGGTGTGGGTAAGAGATTGATGAGATAGCAAGCTGTTTGGACATGTTCCCCCAAAAAAATTAAGGGTAAGCTGGCTTGAAAACATAATGCTCGTGCTATATTTAAGAGATGGAGTTGCTTGCACTCCACAACCCCATTTTGTTGGGGCATGTAAGTGCAAGATCTTTGGAAATGTAGACCATAGTCATTGAAAAAAGTTTGTAAGGAAAGAAACTCCCCCCATTGTCAAACCTAAAAGTTTTAATCTTACAATTGTATTGTGTTTAACCCAAACGAAAAAATTCTTAATGATTGGTTGAGTTTCAGATTTGTAATGCATAAGATAAATCCAAGTGTATCAAGAATAATCATCCACAATAGTTAAAAAATATCGATCCCCGGAATAAGAATAGATTTTGTGTTGTCCCCAAATATCGCAATGTATTAAATCAAAAGGTTCATGACTTGAAATACCACTATTGGAAAATGGTAAACGAGATTGTTTTGCAAGAGGACAAATATCACAAAATGTATGAGAATCAAAAGAAATATCTGGAATAGTTTTTGATAATAACTAAAAAGGAGTGGTGGAAGGATGCCCGAGACGTTTATGCCAAAGGTTGGATGTGTGGTGGATGGTATTGGATGAGGGTGGACTTCGGGTCTGCTGCCCCAGTCCAATCGTTCTTCTCGTAGCTAAATCCAGCATCACACAAAAATCAAGGTAAAACGTCACATTGCAACCTAAGGCTCATGTAAGTTTGCTAATAGAGAGAAAATTCACTTTGAAGTTTGGGACATATAGCATTGTCAACAGTCATATCATCACATAATTCCATGGATCCAATGGATTTAATTTCAGCATGTCCTCCATTTGACAATTGTACAGAGGTATATTTAGAAGCAAATTTATTTGTAATTGGTGGATTTTTAGACACATGATCGGTGGCGCCACTTTTTATTATCCATGTGCTATTTGCATAGATAAATGAGAAATCGGTACCTAAAGTATTGATAAGGGATTCAGTGCTACCGGTCTCCTTACGAAGAAGGGTGATTTGGTCATACTCCTTATGATGAATTGTTTCGTCTCTGACATCTCTTCATTCAAAGTAGCTAGAGCCTAGAGAGTTTGTGGATTTCTTCCCTCTTGGTTTGACATCTTTGCCATGTAACTTGTGTCTAGGGGGAATCCATGAAGGAAATAGTGGCGGTCGATTGTGTGGCCATTCATGCCACAATGGGAGCAATGGAGGTCTTTTCGGCTTCTTTTGGTCAACCGATTAGAGTTACTTCACTGGTTATGTGGTTTTGGCTCGGACCAATGGGTGGCATGGTGTCTCGTGATGTCTCACTTGGTGGCTACTTCAGCTTGTCTCTTGTGCTACAAGACGAGGGCATGGGCCTTTCGGGTGTCGGGAAGAGGATTTATCATGAGTATGGATCTACAAATCGTGGAAAAGGATTCATTCAACCCTATAAAGAATTGCATAACCTTTTCCTTCTTTTCTCTTTCAGCAAGGCCCTTGAGAGCTCCACGGTTGCAGGTGATTGATTCATGGTATGAGGCAAATTCGTCTCAAAGCACCTTTATCTTTGTGTAGTAAATTGAGACAGATTAGTGTCCTGTCAGTGCTTTATGATCTCTTACTGGATTTGATAGATTCAGGAGTCATTCCCTTGTGAGAATCTATCGTGTAAATCGTTCCAGACATCGATCGCAGATTCTGCATAGATAACACTACCAGCAATATCAGAATGAATAGAATTGAGGATCCAGGAAAATATCATATGATTACAACATTCCCATATAGGAAACTTGGCATCGATTTTTGCTGGTGCATTGATTGTTCCATTGATAAAGCCGAGTTTGTTCTTGGTGCTTAGAGCTATTCGCATTATGTGACTCCATTGGCCATAATTGTTTCCTTCGAGTAGTTTGGAGAGAAGAACCAAACTGGGATGATCGAAATGGTGCAAAGTGAGTGAGTCTGATTGGTTGGTTGCTATATCCGTTTTCGTGACTCCATCTCCCATAGTTGCAACAAAAATTATTTTTCAGAACCTAAGGCTCTGATACCATGTAAAATTTGGTATTTGGGAGAAAAGAGATGGAGAGAATTTATGAATCTTTTCTATATATTTCTTGAATAGAGAATTACAAATATTTAAACAACTAATACAAATGAGTAAAGGGAAACTAACTTAATTACAGTTAATTATAATTGATTTTAGTCAACTATCCTAATTAATATTGATTGATATTACATAATAAACATTAATGAATACCCGTGATACTTGCCAATAATTAACGGGATTCTTTCCTTTAATAGGCAACGAATATAAATCAACCCATGAACCTTCGATTTAAAATCAGTTATTAATTCTTGTCAGGCATTTTGTGAAGCAGTTGAAAACAATTGTAAATTCAACCATGAGTTGCAGCAGGATTATCACAAGGTTTCGTGATAACCCATACACATAACATATAAAACTTGACCAACAATTACAATTTTCAATCATTAACTCCACTACATTAATTTAGGCTATTAAACAATTTATTCCCATATTCATAAGCCATTGCAATAAATAAATAAATATGCAAAAACCTGATACACAAAAAAGTTTATTTTAAAAATAAAAAGACTTGCCAAGGCACATAACAAAAGTAGAATAATTTTCCCCAAAAGTTTCCTACTCTACGGTGTCTCCACAATCCATAAAACATTGATCATAGTACAATGAAAACCAATTTCATAATTCCTATCAAAGAAAAATAAAACAAAATAAATATGTAAGTGTATGTGACAAACATTTGTGCAACTTGAATGGAAGCATTTGAATGATACATTATTCCAACATATAAATATGTCTGTGGGAACGAGGGCTACAGTACAATACGAGTTTTTGTGGAGGGAAAGGAAGGACATGTCACCCAAACATTTCAATTAAATAATTAATAAAAAATTATTTTTATTAATTATTTAAACAATAAAAATAAAAATATTTAAACAACAAAATTAAAATATAAAAATGGTTACCGGAGTCGTAAAGTTGTTTATCAGAAACCGTAAAAGTGGTTATAAGTCAAAATTTAAAAAAAAAAAAAAAAAAAAAAAAAATCATAAAATAGTTACCAAAGCCGAAAAAATGTTTATTGGAACCGTAAAAGTGGTTATCAAAGCCGTGAAATATTTGAATATAAGAGTAATATTGTTGTAGGTTATTTTAGTAATAAATTATATTTTTTTTAAATGTGTGGGAATACATTATAGCACTCTCATGGCAGTGACGAATATTTGTTAATGGATCTTGGCCCAGTATAAACATATCTTTCAAATACGGGTCAAAATACCATCATAATAGCTCATTATAGAAGGATTGTTTTTTGTGACGGATTGGATTCAACTTTTTTTTTTATAGAATTGAGTGTTTGTTGATGTACTAATATTATTACTTTTCCTGTGTATTTCTATTTTTTAATGATTGATATTAAGGACAATGTTTGGAACATGACATAGGACTAATTTTAGTCACATTTCCCATGTTTGTTGCTTGCATGAAATGGTGAGACTAATTAGTCCCACCAATTTATATATATATATATATATTTCTCTTTTAAATTTATTTTATTTTTTTATATAATTAAAATATAAATATTTTTTAATAATTAATAAAATATTTTGTTTTAAACATGTAAAATAATAATAATTTTAGTTATTAACAAATAAAAATAAATATTATTTTGTTTAAAATTGGTTTTAAATATTTGAATTATTTAAATAAATAATTTTAATAATTTAATTTTTTTTCAAAATTTAATTTAAATAATTATTTTAACCAGTCCAATTTTATACAACCATTTTATCCAGGTGATGTGGGGTTATTTAGTCCCATGTTTTTTAAAATATATATATTTTTTTTCTTTTATTTTTTTATTTAATTATAAAATTTTATATTTATTTAATATATCTTATTATAATATTTTAAAATATTAAATATTAAATAAAAATATATTTTCTTTAATATTAATTTTAAATGTTTTCATTTATTTATTATAAAATCAAATAATTAATTTATTTAAAAATTATTTTATTTTATTTTATATTAATCAATTTCACACTATATTAAATATATGATAAATTCATTTATTTATCCAATTCTATGTCACACCAAACAAGAGATATGACTATTTTAATTCAATCTCATACATCACTAAACATATCACGGCACTAATTTAGTCCAATCATATCTCATCCAATTCCATGAAAATAATTCTAACATATCTTGTGCACCAAATGAGTCCTTAAGTATTAAAAATACTTCCAGTACCTAAAACAATTTCAATATTTTTTTTTATTTATTTTTTTTTTGTACTACTATATGTATTTTTATTCTGATCATTCATGAAAAAGTCTCATAAAAATTTATTGAATTTTATTAAGACTCTCATATATGCTAATATAAGGACCCCTCAAATATATGCATATATTTTACCAATATGTATATATTGAAATTCTTTACCAACCACTTTAATAGCACCGCCCAATTAATGTGGCTCGGTGAAAAAAGCATTAGCCTGTCCCAAGTTCGAATCGCCGACACTGCATATGGAAATTACATATAAGTTAATCCAAATCTGAATTCAGATAAGTCACTGTACTAGATAACTAACACAAAAGGGCGAAGCCAAAAATTCAAGTTTTGAGTGGGTCATTACACAAAAATAAAAAAACTTTAGGGGGCCTAAGTGAAAAGAGATTAAAATTTATTAACAATTTTATAAAAAATTTAATGAGTTTAAAAAATATATCGTCAATCCGTTAACTTTTATCGTGAGAATGGTATTTTGGTCCTTTTGCTTATCAAACAAAACAAATAATTCTAAATTGACCCTAATTTTTTTTATAATTACTTATCTACCTAAAACAAAAAATTTCTCATAATTATACCTCCATCCAAATTAAAAAATTGAAAAATATAATACCTCGGTCGTTGTCGGCCTGAGATTTTCAGGGCCCAAGGCGAAATAAAAATAAATAAATAAAAAATAGGGTCCCCGACCCTCCACGTATGTTTACTTGATTTATTTTTTTTCTTTAGTAAATACTTATAAAATTTAATATAATAACTCAAAATCAAGAATGTAACACAACAAAATATTAAAAAGTTATCCAAATAAAATTTTTATAATTGCATCAAAGAATGTAACACAACAAAATATTAAAAAGTTATCCAAATAAAATTTTATAATTGCATCAAAGAATGTATCAATTAAACATTATATGTCTCACATTTTTAGCAACAAAAATACTAATTAAACTTACATAATCAAAAAAAATATATTATAATTTTTTTTTTAATGGATAACAGAACTAAAACATTGAGAATTACACAAAATCGTTTGAATTTTTAAGATTTTGTTTCTGAATTTTCATATCAAATGAGATTTGAAGAAACCTAAATTTGATTTTCAATTTTTCTTAATGTCAGATAAGAGTCAAGTTGATATAGTGTTGGTTGGTATAAGAAAGTTAATTGTGTTTCCATAGGTGGGTCTTTTTAAAAATAAAAAATAAAAAATCATGTGGGTGTGGGCCTTTTAAAAAAAAATCATATGTGGATGGTAGACCTTTTTTTTTACGTCATATACGGGTATGTTTTAGTTTATAATCATGTGGACCTTCTTTTTTTTTTTTTTTTTTTCTTTTTTTTAATGAATCATAATTGTTTAAAAAAAAATAAATATGGAGCTCTTTAGAATTGGAGGCCCTAGGCAATTGCCTCGTTTGGCTCCCTTTAGGGCCGGCTCTGACCCTAGTGACGTCGACAAACGATCTCCTCTAAGCTAGGAGGATATTGTTGATCTCCTCTCGTCGTAGTGGAGATCTAATCACCACCTATGATGGAGCCCACCACCAGTGGAGTATCTAGTCGGTTTTGCAAGTCAATCTGATTTAAAACATTGAAAATTGAATATATGTAATATGTGAGTCATATACAATTTTGGCCGAAAACTGAACTTATATGATCTGAATCGTGCCCACCCCTAGGTATTTGATTAAAAAAAAAAAGATAGACAAGTTGCATGTTTGTTGAATCTTATCAACTCTAAGCAAATTGGTTTAGATAAAGTAACATATTGTATCCTAATTCATAGCATATTGCCATATTGTAAGTTGGCTTGTCCACGGTTCAATCACCCATGGGAATGAATAGATATATATATTTTTTTTTCAACTTTTACCAACCTTGATTAATCAAATTAAAACAAGGAATTTGAAAAACAATTTTCTGCCAAGAATTTTGTGTATAAGCCGTGTAATTTACTATTTTTTTTTTTAACACTTATTTATGAGGGTTCGAAATTTATATAGCACCTTTTTGAGGTGGTATTGTAAGACTATCACTCCTTTAATAAGTTAAGTTTAAATGGCACCTAAAATGGGTTCCTTCCAAAAATATCCCCATAGTAACTTTGTTCACGATTTTGGTTTTTTTTTTTTTTTTTTTTTTTTTTTTTTTTTTTTTTTTTTCTCAAAATCCTCTATCAATGGAGGTGAAAGACCTCAAGTGGAGGTCAATTCGACCTCAAATGGAGGTCGAAATCGGCCTCTAATGGCAGTCGAAATCGACCTCCATTGAAGGTCGATTAAGAAGAAGATGAAAAAAAAATTGGAAAAAATTTTCAAGTAATTTCCGAGACTTTTCAGGTATTTCTAAGACTTTTCATGTATTTCCAAGACTGTTGGTAATTTCCTAAACTTTCGGGGTAAAAATAAAAATTTCCAAGATTTTTAGTCATTTCCAAGACTTTTTGGTAATATCTGAGACTTTTAGTAATTTCCAAGACTTTCTCTGTAAAAATTAAATTTTCGAAATGACCAAATCCAAAAGTCTCGGAAAATTTTATTTTTGTACAGAAAGTCTTGGAATTACCAAACATCTCGAAAATTAATAAAAAGTCTCAGAAATAACCAAAAGTCTCGAAAATTATCAAAATTCTTGGAAATTACCAAAACGTCTCTGAAACTACATGAAAAGTTTCAAAAATACATGAAAAGTCTCAAAAATACTTAAAAAGCCTCGAAAATACTTGAAAAGACTTGGAAACCTGAAAAGTCTCGAAAATACATGAAAAGTCTCGAAAATTACCTAAAAGTCTCGAAAATGACCAAAAGTCTCGGAAAACTTCGCTTTTTCCTAGAAAGTCTCGAAAATTACCAAAAGTTTCGGGAATTACCAAAAAGTCTCGGAAACTACCTGAAAAGTCTTGGAAACACATGAAAGTCACGAAAATTACCTGAAAAGTCTCGGAAATAACATGAAAAGTCTCAAAAATTACATGAAAAGTCTTGAAAATTACCTGAAACATCTTAGAAATACATGAAAAGTCTCGAAAATACATGAAAATGCTCGGAAATTATCTGAAAAGTCTCAAAATTTACATGAAAAGTCTCGGAAATTACCTGAAAAAAATTTCCAATTTTTTTTTTTTCATCTTTTTCTTAATCAACCTCTAAATGGAAATATTTCAACCTCCATGGAGGTCAAACGACTTCGACATCCGATGGAGGTCTGTTCAACGTAGACCTTCAATGGAAGCCGATGAAGAAGATGAATTTTTTTAAAAAAAAAAACTGAAAAGTAAATAAAATATATATGTAAAGTAAGGGTATTTTTGGAAGTTCACTTACTTTTGGTGCCTTTAAAACTTAAATTATTAAAGTGGTGACACTTGTGAAACACCAACTCAAAAGAGTGACAAAACCCCACATTTCCTCTCTTTATGGCTCAATCCACATATTTATAGAAATTTAGAGTAACAACTAATTAGGCCAAAATTTAATCTACCTTATGTGTAATGTGAATAATGCTAGACATATATAAATAAAAAATATATATTAAACTGTCCAAAAATTTGATCAAAAAATTTGTCCAAATGATGTGACAAATTCATTTATATCAATAATATTGATTATGAGATGATGTATTAATGATGTTGTTGTTACAAGTCAATTTACCACATCATTTGAGCAATTTTATTACTCATTTAATATTGTTTGTAACAGTTAAATTATAGAATTTATTTTTTTCAATATTTTTTAACACCTAATTTTGAATTTTGTAACTTAAGTATTTAAAGTTATATGTTTTAATAACTTTTATTTCTAACACTTTGGCCGCTCGCAGCCAAAGTTGGTTTGGAAGATAGTATGATACCTACCATTTTCATGAGGTGTATCATAACCAAGGCCTAAGTTTTTTTTGTTTTTTTTGTTTTCTACAAATAATCCAGGAATTGGAAAAATGAGATACTATTCGAACTCAACTCACAATCTCAATGATTATATAGGTGTAACATGTGAGACATATTACAAAGTCAACCTCATCTCATCAAGACCGATGTCCGTTTGAATCGTCAAGTATAATTATCTTATTTCACATGAGAACACATAGGTTCATACTATCATACAAAGGGTTTAAAAAAAAAATTAGCATTCTTTACTCCTATACTTTTAAGACTAGTACTAACTTAATAATTTAAGTTTTAATAGCACCTAAAGTGTTGTGCCGATAAAAATACCTTTAAAACACACTTACAAAAATAAGTCTCACATTTTTTTTTTCAAAACTTATTTTAGTGTTTTAAAGACTTATTTTATTGTTTTCGGGACCTATTTAGTATTTTTACAATTTTTGAGATTTATTAGGTAAAACTGCCATTTTTTTTGTTCGTCTTTGGTTGGAGGTCGGTAAAGAGAAGCCAAAAAAAATACAAAGAGGGACGGAGGGAGGGAGGGAGAGCCTAGAGTCTCAATTCAGACTAATTATTGCTTGGCCACCACCTCTCTTTTATTTTGGCCTTGCTGTTAACAACTTTTTTTTGTACCCTTTTATGGTACAAAAGTATCAAAACCCCCAATTTTTTTTATTATTATTATTTTTTCCTTTTTAAAGACTAATTTCAAGTGCTAAATTCATCACTATTTTGTCCTTGAATGGTATACCGTATATGTATATTTTTGGTACACTGATTCATAAGCACAAGTAGCCACATAGAAGTACAGCCTAATTTGAGTATTTAAGGCAAAGCTAGTGGTAGCCTTTTAGTTTTATGTATGCATTCACCAATTGAGTATAGAAAATTAATAATTAATAATAATAATTAATTATTATATTAATTAATTTCTATGATATTTTGTAGGGAAAATTGCATAAACTTCCTGTAAATTTAATCAATATTGCACTCAAGGGTAACTTTTCTCAATATTGCATAAACCTCCCCTGAATTACGTTGACTAATGGTTTCATCAGTACTAACCATTGACTTTATAGTTTAGGGGTAAAAACATCTTTTTTTTACATAATAATAATAGTTTAAATTTTAAATATAATCACAAAAAACTAACATTTGACCAAGTTGGCTCTACTGTTCAAATCTAGCACCAAATCAACTTCATTTTTTTTTTTCTCTGCAATTTCTCAAGAACCAAACGGGGTAATGTAAAATTCTGAACCTACAGCGAAAATTACAATAGTGAAATTCTAGTAACTTGGTCTCAGTTGCAATAATTTCTTAACTCCCAATTTAGCATCATCTTTATATTGTCTCTGCTTGTTCTTCAAAAGAAAACACAAAAACACAACTTCTAGACTACAATTTCCCGAAAGAGTTTGGAAAAAAGACCACTTTTTGTTGTGATGGGTTTAAGAAAAGAAAGAGAAACTATAAAGGCAAAGGAAAAAAAAAGAGAGAGAATGATTTTGGTTTTTACATCAAAACCATCAATTTGTCTTCATTCAAATGCAAAGCACAAAAAAAAAAAACACCATGAAAATCTACGAAGGAGGTCTACAAATATCAGGATGAACATTTTTTAAGGTTAGTCAAACAGTCAGTTGATAATTAGTCAACGAAATGTAAGGGAAGTATGTGCAATTTTAGTAAAAGGTGCTGCTGAGTGCAATATTAATTAAACTCATGGGATATTTATGTAATTTTTCCTGTTTTGTATAAAAAGAAAAGGCCATTACTTAAAAAGCTAAAGTACAGAAAAAAAAAAAAAAAATTGTTATTTAATGTTCTTTCAGAGGCTCTCTTTACAATCTGGTTTCAAGTTCAGAAGAACCTTTTTATGCCGATGAGGAAACTTCCTCAAATATTCATACACATTTCTCAGCAAATTGACAAGAAAAGATATCTTAAGGTTAGGTTACAAAGTTTTGGATGCATTTTTTTTTATTAATAATCAATCATAGAGTTTGATTTCAATTGAAGATACAAAATCCATCTCGATAGCACCCAAGTTTCTTTTCATAAGAGTATATGATTCATGAATGTAACTAGTAGTCCAATTATTGATGAATACTTAGTAGTCACATTTCAGTCTTTAATCCGATGTTTGATAAAAATATAAAATCTTCTGTGTATCCTATCACTGGAATGTTGACACATGATGATGTGTCAACTTTTTAATTTTTTTTTCAGATTTTTTTTTTCATATTTTCTCTATTTTTCTTTCATCAAAATGATTTTTTTTTTTTTTTTAAAGATTAACACATGATGATGTGTCCGTTTTTAAGTGACTAGGTGCACCTGCTAAATGGTTGTTACGATCTTATTTTTAAGAAAATAAAAATAGTTTGTTTTTAGTAAATTTGAATAAGTTGTTAGCCGATAGAATTCTTATCCTATTTAATCTCTACTGTTATTATTTGAATTTCATGTATCCGTCTTATAAATAGGACTTACTATTAATAAATTAATGTATGAGTTAAAATCTATCAAATATGTGTTAGTATTTCTAACATTTTGAGAGGTTCTGATTTCTCTCAAAGCAAACTAGCATTTTATTTTTGGTTATCAAATCGTGCTCGTATCAATGGTGCTCTTAAATTTTCTCCCGATGTTCATATCTCGCAGTATTCGGTGAGTGGATTGTGTAATGGCTCATAGAATATTTTCTTCTAATTATTTTCTTTATAAATCGGAATTAGACATAACACAAGAAATGTTTTCTAGAATTTCATGAACAGATGGAAATAACAAAAACACATAAAAATTAAAAAGAATATTATATATTAGGGATCCTTCATTTTAATTTTAGTAAGAACTTTAGTGAAATCGTTTCAATTTTTATGATTTTTTATCTAAATTTTTTTGTGGAGGATAAGTTCAATGAAATATACCTATGAGTAAATTTTGATAATTATTCAAGCAATAGAACTATTTTTCCTGATTTTATTAAATATGAACGCATTAGAAAAATGATAGAAATATAAAAAAAAATTATAGTCTTTGAAAAATTCTCAAATTTTATTTATAGGTAGATTTTATTGTCATCCACAATAAAATTCAGATCAAAATTCATAAAAATCAATGTGATTTCATTAAAGTCTTTACCAAATTAAAACGAGGGATCCCTTATATATATATATGTGGGGCAGGATCCATGGCCCCAATTTTTGACACAATTTATTGACCTTTAGATTGAATTGGTTTGAATGGTTGAGATGAAGCTATAGTTTTAAATACAATAACTTTTATACATCATTTACAGCTAATTAATTCTTCTCTCATCTCTCTTCTTTAGATACACTCTATCCTCTCTTTTCCCAAGTGCCTCAATAATCCCACATTCTTTAATGAAAAAACCTGCATATTTTTTTTTTCTTTCTATTTCTATTTTTTTGTTTTTTAACTTTCTCTTCACTTCTCCGAAAATTGGAAGTTTGGAGCATATTTTATTCTTCGTATTTTATATACTTTTAGTTTCATAGAAAATAAGCATATAGTTTTCTTTTTGTAGCTAAATTGCTATAAATCGCCTATCTACATATGCAAATTGATGATGTTAATTAGATTGTAGATTCAAGCCTTCTTTTCATTCTTTTTGTTTAATTACGATGCTTCTTGGATTATTTAGTTAATAATATTATGGAAGAAAATTATACTAATTTCAGATAAATTTAAAAAACGAGTCAATAATATAATGGAAGATTAGAGTTAGTTTTGTTTATTTTGAGAAGATTGCCACTGAGAATATATATTTTATCTGGTTCTTCAAGATCAACGGCATGAAAGTTAATGTCAGGGAGGGTACCAATTTAGACTTATTTGGTTGATTTAGTTGATTTTAGTGGTCATTTGAGCAGCTTAATTTTTAGTATTTGAATAATCAGAAAAATCCAATTATGTTGAATGTATTAGATGACAGAGAATTAGTGAGATCGGTGAAAAGGAAGAGGGGAGAGATACAGAAAGAGAACGAAGAGAAAAGGTAGAGAGGAGAGAGGATCGTAAAAGTTAATAAATAAATAAAAAAACAAACGGTAGAGATAGAGTTATTATGGGATGAGATTGTGTGGTTTACAATGTATTTAAGAATAAATCTCAACCATTTAAACGAACTCAATCTAAAGGTCAATAAACTGCGTAAGAAATTGTGTAAAAAATTGGGGTGAACCTATATATAATTTTCGAACCCGAAAAGAAATAAGCAAAGACTTGAAGTATGGTTGAGGTGTGCAAGGAAAGAGCATATACTACTAACATGTTTATCAAGTCCACTCTGTCAAGCAAAGTCACCAACCCCACTCTCTCTCTCTCTGCCTTTATGTAAGAAAATGCAGTTCACATAACCGTTTACAGTCCAAGAGAAAGCGAAACGCAGAGCGTGAGAGTGAGAGTGAGAGTGAGAGAGAGTGTGTGGGGGTTCTCTCAACCCGACTCGAATTCTCCAAAAAAAACAAAAACAAAAATGCCGCCACCACCACCACCACCGCCACAAGGTCCACAATCAACCCAGAACCACAACCACAGCCACCACCGCCACCACAACCCGTACTACCCCACATCGTCGTCGTCTTCCTCCCCCAAGTCAGCGTCGTTCAAAGGGTGTTGCTGTTGCCTCTTCCTTCTCTTCTCGTTCCTCGCACTCCTAGCACTCGCAATCGTATTAGTCGTAATACTCGCCGTCAAACCAAAGAAACCCCAGTTCGACCTCCAACAAGTCGGCGTTCAATACATGGGTATCACCCCCACCACCGCCTCTTCTCTCGACCCCACTTCAAACACTATGTCCTCCACCCAATCCGCCTCTATCTCCCTCACAATCCACATGCTCTTCACCGCCGTCAACCCTAACAAAGTCGGCATCAAGTACGGTGAGTCTCGCTTCACTGTCATGTACCGCGGTATTCCTCTCGGCAAAGCCTCCGTGCCCGGATTTTACCAGGAATCACACAGCTCCAGGAACGTAGAAGCCACCATCGCCGTCGATCGCGCTAATCTGATGCAAGCCGACGCTGCTAGCATGATTAAAGACGCTTCGTTGAACGATCGTATCGAACTTAGAGTCCTCGGCGATGTTGGTGCCAAGATCCGTGTCTTGAACTTCGATTCTCCTGGTGTTCAGGTAAATTAAATAAATCTAAACCTCACTTCCAATTTTTCCATTTTCTAAATCTGGGTTTTGTTTTTGTTTCTAAATTTGAGCTCAATTTCAGACATTCTCTGGGTTTTGTTTTTACTTGAAATTTTAATTTTCCAAATCTGGGTTTGGTTAGTTCTTGATGTTCCCTTTTTTTTTTTTTTTTTTTTTCAATTTCTTGTTACAAACAACAAATTTAGGACATTCTTGTTCCCGTCTTCATCGTTTTTGGTAGTTTTTTTTTTTAACAATAATATTGAACATTCCTGGATTGGGTTTAGAATCTGCTGCAGCATAAGTGTATCTTATTCTATATATTTTTTATTATTTTATTTAATTTTCTCAGAAGAGAGACCTGGTCGGCACTGCATCACCGTAATCCACTATCTCGTGTCCCTACTCTGCTTTTTTCGCTATCTTTGTCAAAACGGGTCGTTTTTTTACCATCGGATACTTTGCTTTTTTGCTTATATACCCTCTTTATTTATCGTATTTACTATTTATCTCCCCTAAATTTAAGGTCCCGTCTTAGTAGTTAAAACGGACTTTTCAGTCTTCAAAAAGCATGAAAAAGGATGAAGATGATTTTCTGGTAGTATTCGCTTTACTTTCACGCGCTTTTTGAAACGCAACAATGACCTGATCGTTGTTGGTTGGCGCGTGTCGCATATTCTCCATTTGGATGGCATAAATAAAATAATCTTTTCGAATTTTTCGTGATTTGCCCAAAAGTTTTTGGAATTTACAAATTTTGTTGTGTACTTTGAGCGTTGTTGTAGAGGGAGCATGAAAATGGTGTATGCGTAGGCATGATTTTAAAAAAATCAAGAAATGTTTCGTCGTTTTAGGCAGAAAAGTCTTTGTTCGGTTGGGTTTTTTCACACTGTCAATTTTGATGACTTGGCGGGGTCCGCTTGCACGGAACAGTTGAAGCAATTTTTCTCTATCCTTTCAATTTGGGCTTCAAATTTCCACTTTGGCATTGATTAAATTTCCAAGTGCTTTTGTAGGAAGTGCTTTTGCTTGATGATAATAGTAGTATCAAATGGAGTCTAAATTTGCACAATAGTGAAGTAGTACTGTAGTAGTGCGTTTGGGAATGTAGGTGGTTTTGTGAAAATTCCTTTTTAGGTAGGAATTGCTTAACATTTCGATGAATAAAAGTAGAATACTCGACACAAAGTACTTAAAAGCATGAACAGAAGTGCTTTTTCAAAAGCATTTTAAGAAATCTTTTGATCTAAAAGTCGTTTACCTTCCTTGTATATATATAACAAAAACATTTTAAGTACTAGTTAAAAAAAAATTAAGTGTTTCATTTAGCTAAAACTTCAAAATAAATAGAACAATACTTTTGGACTTTTGAAATCATTTTTTAAGTATTTGAAAGGGATTTTGTTGATGCCGAAGGTAGTTTCAAACGAATAATAAAACATGCATGAAGTGAGTTTATATATATATATCCTATAATTTCAGGACGACTAACCATAGCCACATGTTTTAATGAAGGCTGATTTTTTTTTACAAACATTTGAACTTATTAAGGACGACCTGATAGGAGAACAATCATATACACGTTGATATATTATTATAATGAGATTTTTTTTTGAAAGAAAGAATATTATAATGAGAATTGAGATGCATATTTGTGAGAAAAAAATGCATTTAAATAATGGGACCTATATATATATATATATATAAATAGTGGGACCACTCATTATTTTAGTATGCTTGAAATTTGCATGATTATTTGTCAACTAACATATTCATCCTTTTAGAGTTTTGCCCTGCCCTTTGACAAAAATAAAGTAAAAAACCAAATGCCACATGCTCAGCATTATTCAGGATTATTATTGCACTTCCATTTTTATTTTTAATGATTTAACAATTAGAATGAATGTATGGTGTGTACAGGTATCAGTGGATTGTGCAATAGCTATAAGCCCAAGGAAGCAATCTCTTACATCCAAGCAGTGTGGATTTGATGGGTTGAGTGTCTAGTGGCCCAGCTTTACTTACACATTTTCATTTTTTTTTTTTTTTTTCAAAAGAATCAATTGTTTGCATTTTCACACAAAGAGTAAGAGAAGTGAAAAAAAGCAAAAGAAAAGGTTAGAGAGGAGGAAAAAAGAAACCTTCTTCACATGGTATGGGATGGGATGGAGATATGGAGTAGTAAAAAAGCAAAAGGAAATGAAGATCATAAGAAAAGGGCGAATCTTCTAAATAGCTAATCAATTAATTTTCCACCCAAGATGTTGCAATTTTTGATAATTGGTTTCTTCACTTGGAAGGAAAAAAATATGCTGACGACTTTGTAAAGCTGTCCTCCTCCTGCTGCTGCTGCTGCTTGTAAACTGATTCATATGGATGCTGCTACTTTTCCATTCCATTCCTAATTTTGCTCAAAGCATTCATCCTAGTCTCTCTCTCTCTCTCACTCATGTTTATATGTGCTTTAATTAATCATTGTAAATTGAATTGGTTTGTGGATATCAGGATGAAAGGGTGGGATCAGTTTGCTTGTAATTGAAATTTTGGAATTTGTTTAAGATTTGAGTCTGCATTTCTAAAAACCCCAAATCCCTTATACCTACGTTACGGGGTGGGTTTAAGTCTTTCTCCTCTTTTTTAAAAAAAACCTCAAACCCAAATTTATGTAATATTCATATTTTCTTTATCAATTTATTAAAATATATATAAGGTAAATCATTTAAATACCCCAATGGTTTATGTTATTTTCCAAAATCCCTGCTAGTTTAAATATTGTTCAAACCCCAAAAAAATATGGACTATTCATATTTTGACAAATGGTAATTTCTTTATCAATTTATTAAAATATATATAAGGTAAATTATTAAAATACCCCAATGGTTTATGTTATTTTCCAAAATCCCTACTAGTTTAAATATTGTTCAAACCAACTGCCACCCACCACCCACCCACCCCCCCCCCCGCCCGAAAAAATAAATAATTGCTTTTTTATATAGTGATACTATCATTTGAGCCTTTATGTTGTTTTGGATTATCTTTTTTTTTTTTTTTTTTTTTTAATCACTTATTCATTTTTCGCTAGATTGGTTTCTATGTTTTCAAAAAATACTCAATTTGGTCCCTCTATGAGTCAACCGTTAGTCTAACTTAACAGAAAGAGGGCTATTTTCGTCATTTCTCAATGGCATGACAGGTGTGTGTCACGTGTAATGATAATAAAATAAGAAAATAAGAAAATAAAATATAATTAAATAAAGAAAGAGATCTAGTGAGAGATGGAAAAGTCACTCTTACCCTTGAATCCCTGACAACCAAATCCAAAGCCTTTGGTCCCCACTCGACCACTTTTTTCCAAGAGACACAAATCCTTCATACATTTTCCATTCCTCTCCAAAAACCTTCGAAGTAACGACCGTTGAAGCTTCATAGAGATTGGAAAGAGGACGATAGTCCCCCATCACCGGCGAAAAAAGCCAAAAATTGAAACTGGTAAGTTCAAGTCTGGGTTTTTTTCGTTTTTTTCTTCTTTTTTTTTTTTTTTTCATGAAGATGGTTCTAAATTTTTTGCTTGGCTTTTGCATGCACTTGGTTTAATAACAAATTAATTTCATTTTTGTTGAAAAAAAACTTAGATTTTTCGAATGTTGTTTTGTGTTTTGTATTGAAGTCTCTTTCTTTGTTTGATTTCGGTCTAAAGTAGGTGTTTTGTATTATTTTTTTGGGGCTTTTGCTTGAAGTTGGTCAAATAATAGATAAATTTAGTTATCTTGGAAAAAATTTAGATTTTTCTGAATTTGTTGTGTTTTGTGTTAAAGTTTCAATTTTGTTCTTTTTTTTGTGCGAAATGGGTTTTGTTTTAGGGTTTTTTGGGGGGCTTTTGCTTGAACTTGGTAAAGCAACAGATATATTTCGTTTTTATTGAAAAAGATTCATTTTTTATTTTTTATTTATTTTTATAAAAATGTTGTATTGTGTATTCAGATGTTAGGGTTTGTTCTAAGTTTTTCGGTTTTATCTATGTCTAATGTTGATGTTTTTGTGAAGTCTTTTTTTTTTTTTTTTTTTTTTCTTCAGGTTTGTGTTGCATGGATAATTTGTTCTAATAAAGACTTCTTATTTATTTTGTGTAGTATCTTACAATGTTGCCTTTTTGAGTTTATGTCAGGTATGTCGACAGAATTGTTGACATGGATCTCATAAAATCGAGAGATTGTAGTGTCATTATCCTGATAAATGATGCTAGGAAGATACTGAGTAGGTGCCGAATCGAAAGATAGGAAACTTGACAATTACGCGTTTCGTTTTCGTGGAATGACCAATAACATGTGCTGACAAGAGATGAAGAGTTGATGTTGTGCTTCCAATTGTTTGAGAGTCGTAACATGTCAATTATTGAGTTCGAACTCATTTTGGTTCCCAATGCCATCCATTTCCCTGAAGATGAACCGGTTGGCTTGCTCGGTTTCAATGAACAAAATATTTGTGATCCAGTTGAAGTGAACAATGATGAACTGGTTGAAGAAGACAAAGCTGAACCGGATGAAGAAAACAATGAAGAAGGCAATGCTGAACAAGTTAAAGAAAACAATGAAGAAGAAAATGCTGAACTAGTCGAAGAAATCAATGAAGAAGACAATGAGTATAAGGTTGATGAAGAGTCGGTGGTTAACTTAGATGTAAGTTTGGTTGATGAAAATGGCGAAAGTGAATATGAAAACAATGACCATTGTCAGCTTGATGGCGATGAAGCAACTGTTGTAGTGTCCTTCGATGAAGAAACTGCCTTAACAAGAGTTGCTAGATATTGTCAGAATCATCAATGGGCCTAAATCCAAATGAGACCATTCATTTGAAGATGGTCAGGTTATTGGGAATACGAAGTTTACTCGTGAGGTTATTAATAGGTAAGCCATCCAAGAGGGATTTACCTTAAAGAAAATCAAGAATAATAAGTATAGGTATACAGTGACTTGTAAAAATGATGCATGTGATTAGAGACTACATGCATCATGTCTTACGGATAGGGTTACATTCATGATCAAGAGTGTTCGGAGAAGCCACTTGATGTGTCTAAGGGTGGCCGAAAACAAAGATGCTACATCAAGATGGGTTGCATCGGTTCTTGGGAACTTCATTTGTTCAAACCCCACTGGTAAGACGATATTATTTAAGAATGAATTATAAGAAAGATTTGCAGTGAAGGTTGACAACCAAACAATATATAGGGCAAAGAGGATTGTACTTGAGACTTTGAAGATTCATCATGTTGAGGCATATGCGAAGCTGAAAAAGTATGGGAATGCAATACATTTAATGAACCCGAGGACTGATGTGAAGGTAGCAATGAATCATAATGTGAAGTCAGACAATCCGACATTCCTAAGATTCTACTTGAGTTTTAATTTATGTGTAAGGACCTCTATTTTATGATTGGCTTATTTCATGACAAACCACATTTAGGGATGATTGTGTAATGGGTAGCTTAGATCCTCTTAGTGATAATCAAATGCAAGCTTCCAAGCATCTCCATAACTTCAAGATCAAGAGCTTCACGAGGTAGCTTACTTGACTTTGATTCTTGAAGAGAATAGTTGCACACACACACTTAGATGCATTTGTATTATTGCAGTTGTTCCTTATTGCTTATGTGTTCATTCTTTTCACAATCACACTTGCACTTCATTCTTAGACTTAAGTGTGGTTTTGTGTGATGTAATTCGTTTCTCGATGATTGATAAGAAACGTCCGCGCATGCACGATGGTGTGCTTGTCTTAGCATGATGGGGGACCACTTGAGAAGGTCCCATTCTTCTCTTGGTTTGGTTTTTGGTCACATGGTCATATACCATGAGTTTTGGATATTTTGTTATTGTCCATATCTGACCTTTAGTCACTCTTTTGACCATATCTCTTTCTATAGACATCAAAACCTCATTTTTATAAAATGGAGTAGAAAGTAGACTTCCATAGCTTTCCAACGGTATATTATTCATAATATTTCATGACCGTTTGGATTGGTTTTTAAAATCTCTAAAATGACCACTAAAACAATGCATCTTAAGTGACCATAACTTTTTCTACAGGACATCCATACCTTTCCAACGATATATTATTCGATAGGTTTCAATGTCGTTTGGTTTTGTTTTGATCCGCTTGGAAATCAGGTTGTTTTGTTGATTTGCCAATGCGTGGGTACTGCACAGGTCCCTACCCGCGCAGTCACCAACGAAGTCATTTTCAATGATTTTCCTAGTCCCAGTGTGCGGGTGTTGCACAAGTCCTTAACAATGCAACGGACCCACGCACTGCGCTGATGCTCCGCCCCTGTTTCTTAATTTGGTAATATCTCACTTATTTGGAGTCCGATTTGGTTCATTTTTGAAGGGCAATTCACGAAATTTATAGGGCTATCATCTAAACACTATAAATACATTTTTTTTCTCATCATTTGTCTTCAAGGAACTAAAACTATAAAACCCTAAAGAGATATTAATAGTTCCCTAGAAAGAGAAAGCTTTAGGAAAGCTTCTTTGACTCTCGAAAACCCAAAACCCATCTTGTATCATCTAGCATGGGTCTTCATTAATGTCTTCACTTGGTAAGTAGAACAAATATCTCAACTCATTTATTGTTCTATTTAATCAAGACATGTCTTTTATTGTTTAGGTTAGCAAATCTTCACATTAATTGCATATATAACGAAGTTATGACATGTTTGGGGGTTTGTTTGTGATAGCTTGCATGATTAGGTTATTTTACCTAAATAGTTAAGCCTTGAATGTTTTTGTGAGATTTTTTGATGACTATGTTAATAGATTCATGTTTATTTATATAGTTAAGCTTTCTTGAATGTTCATGTGTGTTTATTTAATAATTAGATTGTTAGATTTACTCTACACAACTAATTAAGTCCTAATGTATGGGCATGTAGGTATTGTTTGATAACTAGGTTGTTAAATTGCATCATAACATCTAGTTAAGTATTTTGTGTATAGTCTTACACATTATTGCATTTGAGCATCATTATTATATTCACTTAGACTGTTAATTCTCTTCAATAAGTCAAAGTCTTATGGCTTCTGGGTAAAGTTGCATAAGCAAGTGAAGTCTTGCAACCAAGGGTTGGTTGGCAAGCATTTGCCAAGTACCATTATTAAAGGCTCACAAGGTAGATTAGGGGATATCACTAGAATTGAACCAAGAGTGGTGAGTGGTAGTATCCATAACTTGAGGTTGTCGAAAGTGAGAGTCCGTATATCGCTTGAGGGTGTAACCGTCTTTTCATATAGTGGATTGTTGTGACTTAAGTGGTTAGCATGGCTAGTCCCGTGGGTTTCCCTTGTTGAAGGTTTCGACGTAAAAATCAAGTGTTCTTTATATTTTTGCACTTTACTTGATTTTTGTTATATGTTTGTTTTGGGTTAATTGTGATTAATATTGACTAATCGAAAAATTGGTAATAATCAATTAACAACCCATTCACCCCCTAGGTTGTATTAGACACACCGTATTTATTTTCAGTATGTAAATCATGTTTTATAAATGGTTGTTGTCCCCTGATAGGTGTCATTCATTTGGATAGTTTGTTGGAGTGTTGTATTTGAATTTTGGTTTGTATTTATTATATCTATTATGTTTGTTGTCCCAGAAAGTTGTTAGAGACTTGATAAATTATTTGTATGGACAATAAATTTGTTTTCTTGTTAATAAGTTTATTGTTCTCTTTTGTATATTTAGTAATATTGATAGTAATATTTTAAGTATTAGTAATGTTTTCTTAAGTAATATTTTAAGTACAGTTATGTTTTTTTTTTTTCTTTTTTGTATGATTAGAAAGGGATGTATTCTCAAGATATTGATTTTGATGATAAAGCTGAAGGTCACCTAGGAATGAAGAAATTTATATTTGTATCATACATGATCATGTGAAAAAAGGTGACTTGCAAACATCAACCTTTCATAAAAAGGTTTGGACAATTATAAATGATGAATTGTTTGCTGAAGCTGGTAAAAGATTCATTATTCAAAAGTTTAAGTCAAAATTCAATCGATTGCGCAAGAAACATCGAGGATTTTCATATTTGATTGAACATACTGGTTTTGGTTGTGATTCTGTAGCAAATACTGTTACAGCATCAGATGATGTTTGGTCTAAATACATTAATGTATACTTTTAATTTCACATAAATACATAAATTATGTGTAATATTGTTTTACTTGTTTGACTCGGTACCTTTTTCCACAGCGAGTGCCTTACGTGAAATGCTACTGTAAAAAATGTTTAGAGTATTATCAAATGTTAGGAGAGATATTCAAAACTACCATAGCAACTGGACAGTTGCATTTTTCATCAAGCCAACTTCCTCCAAATTCAGACGACGAACGTGTATTAGAGAACACATTCCTCAACACTGGGGTTCATGTTGACACAAATAAGGTTGGTGATCTTATGGAGAATCCTTTAGAGGGTGATAGAGGAAAAAAAAACCTTGTCGGTCGATTTCTATGAATTACAAGCGTCGTCCAAGAAAATGGGACAAAATGGAAAATTATTTGGAAATTTGTAGTGAGGTCATGAGTCATAAATTAGAGAAAGTGAAGGAAAAAATCAGTAAGGATCAAAATAATTCAGCAACTAGTAAGAGGTTTGAGGAATATTTAATTGAGGAGTGCATGCAACGTATTGAGGAAATGGACGTTGGTGATGATGCTTTTGACAAGTTAATGGAAAAAAATTGTTTCTCTTGAGTGGAGGAAATTTTTTCTTAACATGAGTGAGAAAATAAGAAAGTCTTGAGTTCAAAGACTTTGAAATAGTTATTTCACTTGTTAACTTTCTACTTTGGTGTGTCTCGGTGACACATTGTGGATTTGTTTTTACGATTTTCATGTTTGTAATTGTGAGTTTAATGTTTGTAGTTGTTGTCTTTCTAAAATTCTAGGAATTCGTTGATAGTTAGAATAGATTCGGAGACCCGGTCGACTTATTCGTTTTAAATTTAAAAGAGTTCTATATGGTCCTTTCCTATTCCTTCTATGTCGTAGGGTTAAAACCAAAAAATATTTGTTATTTTCTACAAGTTTCCTTACGTTTTCGAGGTTATGGATTATTATATTGAGTTTGTAGACATATTCATGGATTATTATGTATGATGATTGATATGAAAATTCTGTTATAACAATTATCGGTGTTTGATTTATTAGATATTTTATATCAGTTATATACCATTTTGATTAATTTTGACCTTATAACAGATTGCATTGATGGATGATGATAATTCTTCTAATAATTCTGATAGCTCATCAAATCTTGAAGATATACAACAATAAATGTTTATATGCATGGAAATTTATGAACATTGGAGATCATATATTCAAAGAACCTCATGTAACATATCTTCTTTATCAGGATATGAATATGTGGTAGAATTGGTAAATGGACATCTTGGTAGAATTTATGATTCATTTAGGATGGATAAACATGTCTTTCTAAGGTTATATACCACTGTAGAGCATTTTCAATTGTTGGAACATGATAAACATGTTGACATTCGTGAGTATGTTCGGATTTTTTTTATTCATAGTTTCTCATAGTGTATGCATACGGGTTGCTACTGAGCGTTTTCAACGTTCTAAGGACACCATTCATAGGAAATTTAAACGTGTATTGAAAGCGGTTTGTGGGCTAGCACCACACACTATATGAGTAGATATTCGAGGGGATACACCACCTGAGATCATGAACAATCCCAAATGTTATCCATATTTTAAGGTAACTATTTTATATAAATATGAAATGATATAGATATAATATCTATAAAAATTTTTCCTATAATGTTTACATATTTTTCATAAATGCCGGTGCTATTGATGGGACCCATGTTGCCGTATGGGCACCTGCACGGAAACAAACTTCATATCGTGGTAGAAAAGTTGTTATAACTCAAAATGTCATGTGTGCATGTTCTTTTGATATGTTGTTTACATTTGTGTACATTGGTTGGGAAGACACTGTAAATGATTTAAGAAGGTTCATGGATGCATTGACAAGAGATGAAAATCAATTTCCTTTTCCAAATGAAGGTACAAATAGCAATATCATTATTATTTTTTTTTCTAATATTGTTATGATATGAAAATAATGAATAATGAATAATATCATTATAGGTTATTACTATATGGTGGATTTTGGATATTCAAACATGCCAGGCTTTTTAGAACTTTACAGAAGTGAGAGATACCATCTCCGTGACTATCGAGGTTCTACTTGGGCACCAAGAGGTCCAACAGAGTTGTTCAATTATAGAGATTCATCTTTGCGTAATGTTATTGAACGGTGTTTTGGTGTATTGAAGGCTCGTTTTCCAATTTTGAAGTTAATGCCTAATTACCTACCACATAAGTAACGACTGATTCTAATTGCATGTTGCGTGCTGCATAATTTTATACAGAAAGAAGCTCATCGTGATAGATTGTTTAGAGAATTTGAGCTTGAAGCTATGAATATTGAGGAAGAAGCAAAGACAAATATTTTTAATTTAGATATGTCTCAAAAAAACATGACACAAATGAACTCAGTTAGAAATGAGATTGCATCACAATTGTGGAATGACTATAATAATAACTAAACCTTATTATGATTGTTTAACTTTGTAGGGTTATTATCAATATAAATTTATTAGGTGTTATAACTAATTTTTTTTTTTATGATATTAATATTATATTTTATTATTGTTGTTCTATTTACTGTTTTTATTCATATTATTATCAATAAATTCAATTATTCCATATATATATATGTAAAGAAAAATTGAATTAAACCTTATTGAATGTTCGATTATATGGTTACAGTTAGTTGAAAATAATTTTGGAAATTAATTCTACCAGACACATTTTCACTGTTTTCTCATTTTAAAGTATTCTACCAAATAAGTTTTTTATGTTTTTATTCTCGGAATATCGTTTTCAATAATTGCTACCGGTCACATTTTTAAACTCAAAAAATAGAAAACAGAAAACAGAAAACGAAAACGTTACCAAACAGGCCCTAATATTCTAGACATGTTTGTGATATCCAAGTTTGATTGTCATGTTAATTTATAAGGATGATATTGGAGTTATTTGACATTGGCTATAACTTCTTTTGGTTGGTTGATTATAAATAGGTTTCAGTGACACAAATGGATAAAATCTAATATTTTGTGCTTGCTAGCTTCTAAACAGTGTTATGTTTGATTGCCATTAGTTTATGAAGTTAGTTAGTGTGGTCCACATTGTAGTGGTTATGTTTTTTTTTTTTATGTGTGGAGTGTTATTTAGTATGATTGCCATTAATTTACTATTTTATTTTCTTCTAGCAAATGATACATACTGACATTGCATTATTTCATGCATCATCCTTATTACATTACATTATCTTATGCATGAAACTCATTCACCACAGGTAAGAGTCATACATTTACATATGTCTATCAATACAGTATGAAATAGGACAATCACTTTCAACCAAACCAAACTCCTTTGCACTTTCTTGTAGTTGGCAGTGACCACACGAAATTGAGTGTTGTCATATGCAAATGTTGAACGTGATCCGAGGTTACGTCTTCCAATAATGATATATCATGTTAACCGTCGCGATGATGTTCATAGAGCATATATTATCATGGGACCATGTCATCCTAAATTAAAAGAATATAAACATACACCAATTTGGAATCAAAATTGGCGGTTTAATTATTCTTAGTTTTCCTAGTTTTCTTGGCTCTAGTATTCTGTTGAAAAAGGTAGAGAATATTGTTTTCCATGCTTTCTTTTTGACAGTTTTCCATCAAAGAATTTTTCATTTACTAGTTAGGGATTCAATAGTTGGAAAAGAGTTTATGATGGAGATAAATGTGCTTTTGCAAACCATGAAGGGCATACTTATTCTCAACATAGTCTTGTTGCATAGAGGTTGGATAACTTTAAGAACCCATCTTGACATATTAACAATATGTTGAATTCACAATCTTTAGAAGAAATTTTACAACATTGATTACGACTCAATATCTCAATAATTGCTCTTAAATGACTTGTAAGGCAAGTATGTGCTTTTAGAGGGCATGATGAATCTGAAAGTTTATTAAACCGTGGCAATTTTCTAGAAATGATTAAATTGTGCACAACTTTGAATGAAGAAATTGCCAAAATATGTTTGGATAATGCTTCGAAGAATGTCAAGTATACATCACTAACAATCTAAAAAGAGTTAGTAAATTTTTTTGCAAATTAAGTGCGTAAAAAGATTCATGAAGAAGTTGGAGATGAAAAGTTTTCAATTCTTGTTGATGAGGTACTTGATGAATACAATAAAGAACAAATGGCTATTATTCTTCGTTTTGTTGATCGCAATAAGTTTATAAGAGAGCTATTTTTTTAAGTGGCGGGGCTTGATAAAACTAGTGCTCCAACTCTTAAAAATGCAACCTCCAAAGTATTGACTATATATAATCTTCAAGTTGAAAATATACGGGGTCAAGGCTATGATGTCGTAAGTAATATGACGGGTGCATAGAAAGGGTTACAACAAGCTTTGTTTCTGAAAGATTGTTTTTATGTATATTATATTCATTATTTTGCTCATTGATTACAACTTGCATTGGTTGCAATATCTAAAGATGTTCATGATGTGTGGTTATTTATTTTCAAAGTTAAGTTGTATTGTTAATCTTATTAGTGCTTCTCTCAAACGTCGTTTGGAGTTAAAACCTATTAAAGAGTTTGAAGTTGCAGAAATGGTTACTTTTGGAGAACTTAAGAGTGGCAAAGGAGCTAACCAAATTTGTGTTTTACAACGAGCTAGATCTACTCGTTGGAGTTCTCATTTTATTTTGCAAGGTTGATTGAAATGTTTAACACAACTTCTTGTGTTCTTGAAAACATGGTTGAGAATGAACTTAACAACAATATACGGGGAGAGGCAAAATGAGCTTATAAAGGTATGAAATCTTTTGAATTTGTATTTATTTTGCTTATGATGAAAAAAGTTATGGGGTATACCAATATGCTTTGTCCAGCCTTAAAAGTTAAAACTCAAGATATTTTAAATGCTATGAGGTTTGTCTCAACAACAAAATCACTTTTGCAGAAGCTTCACGAAGATGGTTGTGACACTTTTATTCAAAGTGTGATATCATTTTGTATAAACATCATATTGATATTCCATATTTGAGTGCACAGTATTAGGGAGGAACAAGACGTTATTGCCAACAATATGATTGCATAACAATTGAGCATTATTACCACTTTGATATTTTTAATATTGTGATAGATTTTCAGATGGTAGAGTTTGATGACAGATTTCTAGAGCGAACAATGGAGCTTCTTATTCTGAGTTCATCTTTGGATCATTCTGACTCTTTCAAATCATTTCATATTGATAATATTTGCAATTTTACTGAGAAATTTTATTCACAAGATTTTAGTGGATCAGAGATTGATACTTTGAGAAGACAGTTAGAGCATTATGAGCTTGATGTATCTAATGATTTAGAGTTTCAAAATATCTCTTCACTTTCTGAATTGTGTCTTTGGTTATTTGAAACTAAAAGGTCAGAACACTTCTACTTGATTGATAGTTTAATTTATCTTGTGTTGACTCTTTCTGTTTCTACTGCAACAATAAAGCGAGTATTTTCAGTCATGAAGTTTATTAAAATAGCACTTTGTAATAAGATGGAGGATAAATTTCTTGCAAGTTGCATGGTGATTTATAATTAGGTATGATAATTGATGAATTTTCTGATATAATTGATTCAGATATGATAATTGATGAATTTTGTTGTGGGTCCTTATAGGGTATCACTCAAACGGAATAGTGATGCACTTATATTGTAGGTTATACTCACAAAAATCATAAAAGTGTAGAAACTCCAAATTTTTGTTATTCTTTTTAAAAAAAAATCTAGAGGTAAAAACAAAAAACCCACATAAAGATTTTTCTTATGATTTGTTTATGCAAAACAATACGTAAAAATCAACATTTTAAAAAACTTATTTATTTGTTGTTGTAAATCTTTCTCATCACTTCAGAATAAAATAAATTTTAATGATATTGAAGATAAAATGTTTTAGGGATTATGTTTAGAGTCTAGCAAAATTAGTGTGCAGTGTGTTAATTTTTTTTTGTCCTCTTTAGTAATTTTAATTAGGTTAAAATTGTCATATAATAAAAAAAATTAAAAGAGTGTAGAAAGATATTTAGTGAATTGTCAATAGATTTAATGCTTGTTTGGTTGGGCTTTCTACTACCTCAAAAGGTCTACTAACGTCTATTTGAGTTTTTTAGAGTTGTTTGGTTGAGCTTTTGAGATTGTCTATTTTAAATCGAGTAGAGTCGAGTAGGGTTTAAACCTCTACTAGGCAAAAACTCATAGGGAGGTGCTTCTCCAAATAGACCTTTTTTAAAAAAAAAATCTACTAACCAAACAACTATAATTTTTTTTTCAAAAACTCTATTTCTAATAGATCTACTACAAGTAGATCTTTTACCGGTAGAGGTTTTTTAAAAGTCCAACCAAACAAGCTCTTACTCAGTAGATAAATGTATACTTGTTCTCTAGCTGTATTTATGTAAAAAAAAAAAAAAGAAGTACCCCATACAAAATATGATTACATCCTTGACTAATTTTAAAATTCAAAATAAAATTTTTGATTAAAAATTAGAAGTAGAAAATGCAATTTGATAATATTTAAAAATAAAATAAAATAAAAGAAAATGCAATTTATAAAAGGTATATTATTGTTAACAAAGGGACAGAGCTGACGTGGCAATATGTAATTGGATTATAATGAATAAAGAGGATCTCGGCATTGGGACCCACTGACCACCGCAATAAACCCTAAACCCATCCCAATATAAATTTACATAAAAAGGGCGCCACTTTCTTCACCGAAGAAGATATAAACCTAAAAACTAAACAAACTAAGAAAAAAAAAAAGAAAAAAATTTCCAGTCGCAGTAACGATTACAGTGAAGCACTACATTTCGACGGTATCTTTCAGCCTCAAAACTCTAACGTTTTTGATTCATTCAATTTTTTTTCAATTTTTTTTTATAATTTTTTTATCTTCTGTATTATCTTTTTCTATGAGTAATCGATTACTTTTGAAATTTTATTTGGTTACTGAGGAATTTTTTTCATGAGTTTCAGTTTCGTTAATTTCGTTAATGCTTGTTAAAATGATGGTGATTATTTAAGTTGTGTTAATGTTTGGAATAACAATGAAGCAGAGAGTGAAATGGACCGCTACCAGAAAGTTGAGAAGCCGAAGTCCGAAACTGTTATTAGTGAAAATGAATTGAGGATTACTGCTCAGGGAAGACTCAGGAATTATATTTCTTATGCCATCTCGCTTCTCCAGGTTTTTTTTATTTTTTTTATTTTTAATTTTAATTTTATATTATCTTTATATGTGTTGGGTTGATTTACTGTTTTTGAAATGTATCTAATTATGTGACATTAACAGTAAATGGTTTTTGAAGTTGAAAAATTGGGCATCTTTGTGTGTGTTACATATGGCTGCAATTGGTTCATTATTTATTAAATCCATTTGTTGTGATGTTCTTTACCAGGATAAAGGTGCTGATGAAATTATCCTCAAAGCTACTGGTAGAGCTATCAACAAGACTGTCATGATTGCTGAATTGCTCAAGGTATATTTTCCACTAATTTACACATAGCTGCTTCATGATGTGTGATTTTATTAGTGCCCTGACACCTTGATTCTTCCTAAAGTTTGTTGTATTGTTGCATTTTGCTATACTTCTTCCGTGCGTCACTTGAGAACTTCTTGTTTAGTTATATATACTCCGAATTTATTGAAATTTGATATTGTTGAATATAGTCGATTTAAGTTTGTGGTGTAGGGTTTTACTTACCATTGCTCTTTAAGCTTTTTTTATTAATGTGAGTTAAATTCATTGCCTCTTTCAGAGAAGGGTTGTTGGTCTCCATCAAAATAATTCAACTGGATCTATTGACATAACTGACGTGTGGGAGCCACTAGAAGAAGGGCTTCTTCCGTAAGAATGGAACCTCCTCTTTCTTTTTGTTAGTTTAAGCAATTGAAATTGATATTCCTGGACTGATACATAATTTGTTTACTGCAGACTAGAAACAACTCGTCATGTTTCAGTTATAACAATTATTTTGTCTAAAAAGGAGCTGGATTCCTCATCCCTTGGGTAAATGACTACTAAAATCTGTATTTCAAGTTCATGGTGTTTATGTTGTGATACCATTTTTAAGTTGGTCAGTTGGTGTGTGTGTGTGTGTTAATCTAATATCTGCAATTTGTTGCTTCTTGGTAGTTATCGATTCCATGGAATGACTTATGAGAAATTGAGATTTTTTCTTGCCCTGGATTTGACTTGTTGGGATTATAACAGAGTTATCAAATTCAACAAATAAATATATAAATAAATATTAAATAAGCAATAAACAATGAATGCAGGAACATCAAGAATTTATCTGGTTAGGCCTTAGGTCACGTGTCAGATTTAGGACCTGCTGTTATTAAAATAATAGGATTACTCTAGCTCCTCTCTAGCTTAGAATCATGAGAATTGAGAAGTAACAATTTAGTAAAAACAGTAAAAGAAGTCGCACAAAATCTCACTACAAAACAAGCTCTCAATCAATAGTCAAGAAAGACTCAAATCTTAGAAATTTAGCACTTGAATGGATTCAAAAACGATGATAAAATGATCCCAAATACAATTGAATAGCTTACCTCGTTGTGCCACACTAGATTGTAATTACTGCCATCTCAATTTCACTATGAATTTGTTACCGTTTGGTTGCACACTCGCGCCACTTGAGTGGGGACTGTTTGCTACAATAAGTGGAAGCGTACTCGCACTTTTTCAACATACACGTGAAGTTGTGCTCTCACAAAGCCACATTATATGCTATACACCTAATATTTATATCAATAATGCTAGACATCTCAATTTGTATACCAACTTGATGAGGTATCACTTTAATTCAATGACTGTGTGCACATTAATTTAAATATCACATATTAGCTGAATTAAAGTGACACCTCGCAAGCTGGGATGCGAAGTGGGATATTAGTTGCGATCTGAAGAACTACTCTATTTCATATATAAGAAAACTAACCTAGCTCGTTTATGATTTCTCTTCCTACAAGGTTGCTTCAATGACTAGTTGATTACATTACTTGTTCCCAGTATCATGTATCTCAATGCAGAATTTTAGTTGTTTAGGCACAACTTTCATTATCACCTCACATGGATTCTCCTCTAGTCCCCCTTCATTAGATCCCAATATAGTTAGAAACATGTCACTCTTTTAATAATTCCATCATTGACCTTGAACATCTTCTTTGCCAAAACTGCATCTCTTTTTATATTTTGTAGCTCATATTATATGACTACATTACTTGTAGCCTGTATTATGTATCTCAATGCATAATTTTAGTTGTTTGGGCACAACTTTCATCATCATCTCACATGGATTCTCCTCTAGTTCCTCCTCTATTAGATTACCCAATATATTCAGAAACATGTTACTCCATTAATAATACCATCATTGACCTTGTACAGTTGTACATCTTCTATGCCAAAATTGTAGCCCTTTTTCTATTTTATTAGGCTATGCTTGTATTTTGGTCTAGTTCATGGGATGATGGGAAGTTAAAATCCTTGTAGGAAGAGGTGTCTTAAACAAACTAGGTTTGATTTTGTTATATATATTTGTATATATATATATATATATTAGGTGTGTAGTGTATGGTGTGTGGTAGATGATGTGTTTCCTTGTAACGAGGTGAGAGTGCAGCTGTGTGTGTGCATGTGTAGAAGTGCAGTAGTGGGGCTTGGATTATTGGAGCAATAGTGGTGACTTAATTATCAAGTGATGTGGTTGAGTGAGCAATAGCCATTTTATCATCGTTTTAGAATCCATTTGAACTTGTGCATTTTGGGGTATGAGTCTTTCTTAATTGTAGACTGGTTGGAGTTTCAATTTGTAGGAGATTTTTGATCATGTTGGTTATAGGACTGTGGTGCTTTATCAATGATGTTGAGTTTTTAGAAGATGCTTGTATGCTCAAGTAGTCAAGTATGTTGCAAGGCTTTTACTTATCACTTGAGACTGAAGGCTTTCCCCTCCCTCATTAGGCGACCAGCTTTCAATACTAGTTATGTTATGCTGCTGACTTTCCAATATAATTAAATAGCATGGCCTAGGATTTAGGTAACTCAAGCAACATAGCTGTGTTATGGGTGACCTTAATGCACGGTGCAGAGAGCACTTGTGTATGTGATGCAATTGAACATGCAAGAAAAGGTTGTCAAAAAGTTTCGTTGTACATTCTGTTATCAGCCCAAGAACACATTCTATTAGCCATTTGGATATGAGCATTTTTCTTTAGAAAAAGAAATTGTGGCTAGTAAGAATTGCAGTGGCAAGATTGTGTAATATATATGTTCAAGTTCGTGTATCTTAAAGTTTACTGACATCTAACAATAGACAGCAAATTCTAGGTAAAGAGGAATTTGAATAATTTATATATGAAAATAGTAAATGGTTTTATGAAGTTCAATTACTTCTAGTTTTGTTGCAAATTTTCCATTTATTATATTGTCATTGTGATGGAAATGCAATTTGTTGAACTGTTTGTTTGCATAATCACAGTTACCAACCACCTATCCCAGCTGATCAAGTGAAGCCGTTGGTTGAATATGATGGAGGTGATGATAATTTTAGTTATTGATTATCCATTTTTTTTTTACTTGTTATTATTATTTTTTTGTTTCAATTGCTGAACATAAGTTAATATTAATACCTCAATCTCATGTAATTTAGAAACCTTACCTGGCATGCAAGTCAGGGGGCGTCGTGACCAAGGCCAAGGAAGAAGTGGAGGTAAGAGTAATCCCATTGGTTGATATTGAATTAACTCTTACCATTGTACCTGAAATGGGAGTAACTATATTACTTTTGTTAGATAATCAGAAGGCTTTGTAAATTGACTGTAGCTAAAAGTAAGCTATGATGTGTCATGTGTTATTATGGAAACAAATCAGTTCTAAGTTCTAACACCCTTACTATGATGATAGTGTGAATGTAATTTTTGTCCAAATAATTGAGTACTCTTATTTTCAAAATTGTAATTTCAGTTTCTTGGATTCCTATGAAGTAAGATGCATTGATTCATTGTGCTGTTCTTGTTATATAATGTGAGTGCCTTTACTATATGGGTAGAAAGAGTAGGGTTTTTAGCAAGCATCTTGAAGATTATGGCTAAGTAATGTTGATAGGAATGTACAAAACTGGAAAATAAAATTCGAACGCCATTATAGCTTGTGTGAGAAACTCCTTTGTTTTCATATTGGCAATTGATTGTGATGTTGCTCTAGGTTTTTATTTTTTATTTTTTATTTTTATCGAAGTGACCTATTGTTGACTCTGAACATTTAGTTTCTTGATTGACACATTTTCCTGTCACCATAGCATGCTTTTTCCTGCTTCGTTTATTTTTGAATAAACTTTTGGCTGGTCTTAGATATTTAGAAATGGTTTTTAGAATTTGCCAGTGCTTTGTGGTGTTTTATTTCATCCAATTGTCATTTTTAATCTTTCACTGAGTATCTCTATAGTAGATTGAAATAGACGGTAGTATATGGAAATACAAGAAATAAAATGGACCAAAGAATTGTTTCTTGAACTTTCATCCTGCTTTTATTCCACCCTTGTGAATAAGCTATTAGTTTTGTTGTCTATAATGAAGAATCACAATCTTTTGCTGGTAATTCTAATTTGTCAAAATATGAATGTCATCATTTTGAGATAGTGATGTGAGGTTGGTGTAATCATTTTGATTAACTCCATTGTATGTTGGCTGGATAAAATTGATTGGACTCTCTTGACGATGATGTCTACCTCTGAAGTTACTTGAGTGCATTGCAAAGCTCCCACAACTTCTATTGTTTTTGGTTATGCAGGTAATAACAATGGTGTAGATTACAACAATGGACATTGGGATGGTGGGCGTGGATATGGAGGTAGAGGCCGAGGTCAGGGAAGAGGACGTGGTTCTCGAGGGCGTGGAAGGGGGTATGGTGGTAGAAACATGCAGCAGGAATCCGGATATTACAATGGTTATGGTGGATCAGGATCCTTCCCTGCCCAAGGGCGCGGTAATTTCCTTTTCAACTCACAATCCTTCTCTCTGCCTTGTAGTCATCTATTTATGCTTATAAAATCATTGACATGGTATTGAAAAAAAAGATATTCAATGTTTTATATGATTGACTTTAAGTTCATCTGTTCCTTTTCATTTTTGCTCAACCCTGTAATTTGTTGTTGGAAAACTGGTTATTTGCTTATGATTTTCGTAAGTTGTCAAGTTGATATTCTGTTGGTACTATTGTTAAATCTGTCCCTTTTTTGCGTTTGATGAACACTGTTCAAAATCTCACATCAGAGATTTTAAATATTGAGTGGAGACATAAATAGGGGAATTTATCAAGTGGTAGCAAGGACCGATAAAAATATAGTAGAAGCTTTCAACGAGGCTAAAAATATCTGTGCTCCAAAATATATGCATATGCTATCGACAAATACCTGTAACAACTAAATGTGTAGCAACAATATTTATTGGTCTATGTCAATGGAACCCCACAAAAAGTGTTCTGAGAAAAACACCCTGAAACTCAGGCAAAATAACTAATAAAAATGTAGAGTTATATAAGAAAGCACTAGCCAAGAGACAGAAGTGGTTCTTGTTGATGTTGATATGCTGGAGATGATTTGAGCTTTCATTTCACAAGAATATGAATATCTCCATCCTTTGCAAAGTTCCATCATCAGAATCTAAAAGACACCACATGCTTCCTTTAGAAACAAACCTAAAATCTCAAGAAAGACGCTTTCTCATCTGTCTTATGATGAGTAATGGAGCTAGAAATGTTTTTCAATGGGCACATTGGCACAAAAGTACCTTTATTTTATTTTTTTATTTTTTTATTTTTTATTTTTTTGAGAAACCAAATTTGTTTATTCATGAATTTGAAGCTTAGATCAGGATTCAAGTTTTTCATATTTAAGTCGCATCAATGAAGTTCAAAGAGTTTTTTTCTTTTTCTTCTCTTTTTTACAAAAACAGAAAAGAAGTCCAGAGGTTATAATATAACTTTTGATGCTAGTAAGATGGACTGATACACTTATAAATTATGAATTTCAAATATATAGAGGAAGCTGTAATATGAAATACACTCTTCAAAACAATTTGATGGGAGAATGAGTTTTCATATATCTGTATTCCTCTACTTGTTTTTAGCTTGGCATGAGATTTTTAATAAATATTTCTAAAATTCTCATGATTATAAATTGAAATGTTTTACATTTTCTTATCCTCAGAGCCAAATATATAGTTGACTTGCTGCTGAAAGGTTATATATCAAACGATTAACTACATAACTTTAGTTCCTTGTCTGCTTGAACCAGTTACTCATAGCCATTGTACCAAGTTGTTTCCTGGTATGGGTCCTCTGCCCTGGCAATCTGGCATAGAAATAAAATAAATCTGTTTCCTTGATTGTGTTTGTACACATTGATTGTTTCCAACTGCTTATACATCAAAGATGTTATCTTGTCTGGCCACTCTTCTGTTGTTTTCTGCAAATATGGTTGCCATTCTCTTACTTAAATATTGCTGCATATAATGGTGCAGGCCGTGGTCGTGGAAGGGGAAGGGCTCGAGGTCGTGGTCAAGGCTTTAGATCTGATGGGCCGGTCGGTGGTCAAGGCTTTAGATCTGATGAGCCAATCGAAGCAGCTGCATGAATGCTAGGATTTCAAGTTACTACTTTGATTCCTAGTCAAGAAGTATTGGATGCATGCTCAGCACTTCATCTTCCAAAGTCCAATGGACTTTAGACCTTATATTTTAATGCATGGTTCAGATACTTTTCATTTATGAAAGACTTGGCAAATTGTTTTGTAGGCTGCATTTTTGTAGGAATTAGATAGGATTTTTAATGTTATCAGTAGTCCTTAGTTGTGGCTGAAGTTAATGTTGTACAATTTATTTGAATGTTTTGAAGTGTCAGTAATTTTTTTTCTGGAAATAATAGAGCAGTGCATTCTTTCATTTTCAAAATCAACACTGTTCTGCATGGCTCGTTGTACCCTGCATCTGTTAACTCCTGCTTAAACTCTTAAATCTGTTAGAAAGGGTAACTGTGATGTGAGAAAAACTTTACATAGGGAGAGTGCACCAAGTCACCCGTGCATTTGCCCACACACATCATGCCAGAGAAAAAAAAAATAGAATTTAAAAGTTTTTGTCATGTGGCATACTGTGATTGGACGGGAACACTATGGATGACTTAAGTTATATAAGTCGAGCTTTAGAAGAACGACTTGGCCATGATTAAATTTTTTGATTATGAGATTTTTCGTTAGTGATCAAAATTTAGAATAGATATTATAACTTGGAGCTTAACTCAACTAGCTCCTTCAACCGACCATAGAACTTTAGTTTCTCTTGAGTGCTCGGGAAGTGACTTTGTCGAAACTTCGAATAGGTCTGATCTCTTCGAGACAACCCTTTCCTTGTGAGCCAACACAGCATCCCTAGATCATAATGTAGTCTACAAGATAGTAAGGGAATCTCAATCCACCCGTAATATCATGAAATGTTATTAAAGGTTAACAGAAAGAAGGGAGCAAAAATACGCTAGTAGGGCGCAGGTGGCATGCCACCTTACGGAACCTGGCTGTGCCTTCTGCTCATTGCCTTTACAATTGAGGTCGCTGTTGTCAATCATTTCATTTTTCAGGAAAACATACACTAGGATCTGTTCTTGAACAAGTCATGCATCATTACTATGCAACTGTACAACCATTAACTTTGATCTGCATCAACGAACCCCCTATATCAATATAAAGATAACGACTTCTTGTTAAAAACTGACTATCTACAATGGGCACAAAAGTTTTAGTTTTCTTTATTTTATGTGGCAATAGTATTACCTGAAGTAAATATCTATGGGCGCAGAAAAGCTCGTTTTAGAATTTTTCATAATAACCGGGGACAACGGGGGAGGGCCAGCCCGACCTAAAAATTGGAATTTGTCGGACTTCAGATTTGGGCTCAAACTCATAATCACTTATTTCATAAGTTTGACTTATGAAGTAAAAATGTGTTTGGTAAATAACTTAAAATCCGCTCATTTTATAATATGTTTCTCCTATAATCAGAATATCAGATTTTGAAAAAGTTATTTAGGGGTAGCTTTTGAAAACTGATTATTGGAGAAGCTAACTCCTTACGTAATATTTCTGACAGCCACTAATTTACGAAAAATTCAATAATACCCTCATGTTTAGTAATATTTTTTTAACAACTGAAATTCTAAGTGATTAAAAACTACAAAATGAAAATATAATTTTTTTTTATTAAAATATTTTATTAAACAATTTTAATAGGAAAAGGAGGAGGCTTCCTCCACCTCCATCGTCGGAGCACAACTGGCTTATTCCTCCATTATTGCAATGAATTTACGATAGAATTTCATGATTTCAAACACTTATCGTCATGACGAGGGAGAGGAGATCGATGCTATCGATGGAGATAGAGACAAAGGCGAAATTTTGAGAGGCCGATGCCGGAGTTAAAAAGACAGTAGTTGAGCTTTCTGATTTAGAGCTCGATTGCTAAAGCGAGATGTTGGAGAAGTGGACTGAATTTACTTTATTAGAATTTTTTTTGAGCTGACTCAGTTATAATTTGTTATTTATCCAATTTTTAATTTTATTTTTCAATGCTTCATATATATATATATATATTTAACATTGTGTCGATTTTATTATTAAATTATGTAAAAATTAGGGATGTGTATAGTATTTAACAATCAAACTAATTTTCAACTATATAAAAACACCATATGATTGAAGTGAAACCATAAGTGCTATACATCCACTCTAATGTTGAATGCTGTTGATATTAAAAGCTCCTTCTGATATGAATACTCTACCATTTTATCATTTTATTTGTTCATTATGTATAATTTTATCAACTCTCAAGTCCCAATTAAAATAAATAAATAAATAAATAAATAAATAAAATTAAGAGCTTGCTTTCAAAGATTTTTTGAAGGGGACATGGCAACAAAACTAGACAATGCATGTGTATAACATACATTGAAGGGGACAAGGCAAAAAAATATATTTTTTGTAATTATTTTTTGTTTGATATCAAGTTTTTGTAATCAGACGGTGATCATTCTACAACTAGTGAACTAACCTCAAAGTGATTCAGTTTCTGCTTCCACAATTTGAATTTTCTAGTTAAGGGCCAGTTTGGTATTACTTTTGAAAAGTTAAAATTAGATTATTTTATAATTTTTGACATAAAATAATGTTTGGTAAAACTTACAAAAGTGATTAATTGATAACTTGGCAAATTTTGATAATGATTTTGAGAAGTAGATGGTGGGTTACTTTTTGAAAATGATTATACTTTTTGAAAATTATTATAGAATAATCTATTTTAGCATTTAATGAATCTTTTAAAATATCATTATTATCTTTATGAAATAAAGTTAAAATATTTATATACCTTATTTCATCTCAAAATTAAATATTATATTTAAATATTGATTTGGTTTATAAGATTTTTTTAAAATATTTTATTGTTCTTATGGATTTTTTTTTTCTAATTTAAACATTCTACTTAAATATTAATTTAATATATATTAATTAATGAAAAAAATGAAATATAGTCATAAAATCATGTATATTTTAGTCATTGTAACTAATCTCAACACTTTTGCAATAAAATTACCAAACATATGTATATTGCTTTTGAGCTATACAGTAGTTTTAAAAATATAATTAACAAAACATATACTGATTAATTTCACAGCTGATTATTTCTTCATCATACCTAACAATGATTATTATAAAAGTTACAGCAATACCAAACTAGCCCTAAATGTAAAAATTTATAACTTTGATTTACGATGAAAATTAGGGATGTCAATGGGGCGGGTACGGGGTGGGGATACCATCCCCATTCCCCAAACCCAAATATAACTATGATTCCCATCCCCGCCTCATTCCCCACTTGGAACAGGGATGGGGAATCCATATTTTGGGAGAGGGCTCCCAGTACCCACCCCGCCCCGTTTGATTAAGATAATATTAATATTGATATTAAAAGAAAGTGTACACAACAACAATTCTCATTCTCTTTTTACAAGTAATACATTGATGGAATACAACTGACAGATTGGGGTGTGAGTCATGCATTGCTTAAAGGTACATTATGCATTGATTGAAGGGAATCGATATTGACACCCATAAATATGATAAGCACACCCATATTTTAATAAAAAATTTAATTACAAAAATATCCCAATAGGAATTTACCAATAATGACAAATTAGTTTAATTAAAAATAAACAAAATACTATTTACACCCATTAATTACACCAATATCTACAACTATATCACTTTTTTTTTTTTTTTTTAAAAAAAATAAACTAAACTAAACCCTAATTAAATCTCAATTCTATTTTTATTTTTATTTATTTATTTTAAGAATGAGAAAAACAGAAGCCCAATGGGTTTAGCAGTAGCAACAACATATGGATAAAGGGAAACTGGGAGTGATGGTTAAGACTAAATTTCAACAGAACCCAGTTCAAGTGGTGTAGGCCAAGTTGAAGGAGTTGAAGATTGGTTTCAAGTCGTGGTTGGCCAAGCAGTCCTTGCCCGTCGTGGCTGCCGTTGTCACCCTCACCAGCGGCGCCTAGGGTGCCGTCATCGGTGCCCAGGGTGCCGTCATCGGTGCTATCATGGGAAATATTACCAATGCCATTTCTTCCACTATTCCAACCCCTCCTTCTCCCGCAAACCTCAGCCCTTAGGCCATGACCTCTTTTCAGCAAGCCCAGACTCTAGGTGGGGGTCCCTTGATCCAAGCTTGCAACTTTGCGGTAATGACGGGTGTGAATGCTAGCCTTTCATGTGTCATGAAAAGAGTGAGAGGCAAGGAGGATGTTCAATCTAGCATGGTGGCAACTTTTGGGTATGGAGCATTGTTTTCATTGGTGAGTGGCATGGGCGAGGCAAATCATGCTACAAATGCCATCACTTTTGGTATTTTCTTTGCAGTATTCAAGGTGGAATTTTCAAGATTGGGGAAAATTTTTCAAAACCACAAGTTGAAGATGTGAACTATTTGAGGACAAGAGGTTTGTTATATAACCTTGGCCTATAGAAATATGAGCAGAATTTTAAAAAGGGCCTGTTGATGGATGTCACACTGCCTTTGCTCACTGATAATGCTCTGAAAGATGTGAGAATCCCTCCTGGACCAAGGCTCCGCATTCTTGATCACAACTTGTATGCTTGTATTTCCATGGGAGAGATAATTATGTGTCCCTCTTGAGCAACATCTTCATAGCAGGAAATTGGCTTGAAGTAGAGATTCTCAAAATTTAAGAATTTAATAATTTAAGAATTCCTGAGATTGTGTTTTCGAGTTTGGAGAACTTAAAAATGTATCATTTGTAAAATTGGGTGTGTTAATAGCTTATGAGGGTTTATAAATAAATTGTATTAAAATGAAAATATTCATTTAAATAAGGGTACTATTGGCATTAAGATGGGTGTTTATAGTAATGTTTTAATTTTTAATTTTAGATATGGGTGTACTTATAAATATGGGTGCGTTTATCATATTTATGGGTGTCAATATTCGTACCCTTGATTGAAATATACATAGCATTAGTCATGCATTGGTTGAAAGAGCAATATATTTTAAATGGTGAAGTAATTGTTGGCTATAATTAAGAATGGCGACTATGTGAGTGCCATGTCAAAATTAAAATGGAGTGAAATGGGGTGGGGACAGGGCGGGGACCAAAATACCATTCCCTACCCCACAATTAATTGGGTTTTAAAATCAAATCCCATCATTGCCCCATACCCCAATTAACATGCACCAAACCTGCCCTAAACGGGGTGGGTCCCCACTAGGCCATATACCCATGGGGATTTTTGACATCCCTAATGAAAATCAACATTGGGTTTGAAAGGGTTATTTTCTGGTTTGTACGTTGTGCTGATGATCGATGCTATATTTATGAAGTTTTATGCATGTTTTGTAATCATTAATATTATATCATCATTCAATGTATTTATGTTCATGAATCTTTGCTCACATGTAAATGATAGCATGTAGTCATTGTGATCTTGAATGTTTTATGTTTATTGGCAGTGTGTGTAGCTTGGTGTACGTAAGAAGCCGGAGCACATCATTAATGAGTTGAACATTAACTTAGTAATAGTTACACATCCTTGGAGAGTGTAGTCAACAATGTTAAAGAAGTTGGGATTGGTGATTTATTTCCTAGTAAGAAAGAGTTACATATGAAGATTAGTTTGTTGTCAATTGCTAATCATTTTCAGTTCAAAGTGAATAAATCCACCAAAACTTTGTTGGTTTTGTCATGCAATGTCAAAGATTGCAAATGGTGTGTCCATGCAACAAAGCTTAAAGATTATGAATCATTTTGTGTACGAAAATACTTGCCCGATCACACATGGTATCTTGACGCTCTCCACTTTTATCATTGACAAGCAAGTAGCAAATTGATTGGACATTGCATAAAATCAAAGTTTGAGAGAACTTCACAGTCTTATAGACCGAACGACATAATTGATGATATGAAAAAGCAGTGTGGAATGACTTTGGGTTATAACAAAGCATGGAGGGCTAGAGAGGTCGCCTTGGGTTTAGCTAGAGGTTCACCAGATGACTCATTTACCATTCTTCCTTCATATTGTCACATGCTTGAAATGAAAAATCCAGGGACAGTCACATTCATTGACACTAACGCTGTAAATCACTTCAAGTATTTTTTTTATGGTATTATGACTTTCCATTGAAGGGTTTAAAAGTTGTATTCGTCCAGTGGTAGCTGTTGATGAAACTTTCTTGAAATGCAAGCATCAGGGTACCCTATTTATTGCAACAAGTTTGGATGGAAATAACCAAGTCTACCCATTGGCCTTTGGTATTGGTGATTCAGAAAACGACCAATCATGGCATTGGTTTTTTACAAAGTTACATGGGTTGATTGGTGAAATGAATGATCTTGTATTTATCTCTAACCAAAACCCAAGCATTGCAAAGGTAGCTGCAGGTATGTTCCCTAATTCATTGCATGGTATATGTATGTATCACCTTGGTCAAAACATGAAGGCAAAATTTAAAGACGTTGAAGTCCATGATATATTTTACATGTGTTCAAAAGCTTATCGTGTTGTTGAGTTTAATCAGATTATGGCTCAAATAAGGGGTACAGATGTGAGTGTTGCACAATATCTGAATGAGGCCAATCTTACAAAGTGGGCTAAAAGTCACTTTGATGGAAGAAGATGTTACATAATGACAACAAACATTGCAGAGTGTTTAAATGACATTTTGAAGGATGCACAAGAGCTGCCGGTCACAAAATTAGTTGAATATATACGTGGTTTACTACAAAAGTGGTTTTGGGAAAGGCATAAAGCTGCTGTAAAAATGAATACTCCAATGACAATGTGGGCTGAAAAAAAGCTACATTGTAGGAGTAATAAATCACGTTGTTACCGTGTGCATCCTATCAATCTATACGAACACCATGTCATTGACGGATATTTAAATTGATTTGTTAACTTAATTGAGAACACTTGTACTTACCGAAAATTTCAGTTGGACTAACTCCCCTATAGACATGCACTTGCTGCATGTAACCTTCGTCGTTCCTCATGTTATAACTATTGCTTCAATTATTACCACAAGGAAACATTGGCTACAGCTTATGGTAGTTCTATTCACCCCATTAGGCCTATGGAAGAGTGGGATGTTCCTGATGATGTACAAAGTCGTGTTGTTCTACCACCAAAAAGCCGCAAACCTCGTGGACGTCTGGCAAAAAAACACAAACCATCTCAAGGTGAATAAATTGTACAATGGAAGTATGGTGGATACGGAGGATTAGGACACAATAGGCAAAAATGTAAGGCACCAATTCCTCTGTCTAATTAAAATGGAAACCCTTAAGATATAATAAACATGTTTATATTGTAGTTGTTAATAGTTGCTATTTAATTTTGTGAAATGATTAACTATGTTGACTATGTATTTTTATGTTCTATCATTTTTTTCCTATTAATTTTACATGTTTATTTGTAGGTGGCTGGATGGCACGGGACGTTGGTTATGTAGTATTCAAAGGTTACAGACTAGGTGTTTATGAGTCATGAAATGAGTATGAGGCACAAATCAACGGATTTGATGGAAGTTTTGTAAAGTCCTACAACTACCTATCAAGTGTAATGTTTATTGTTGTGTAATGCACAAATCAACGGATTTGACGAATTTAATGTTTATTATTGTGTAATGCAAGTGTTTTGTGACAGTGTTGTGTAATAATGTTTTTTCACACTTGTTAATTGTTATGGATTGTAATGCTTTTTCACACTTATTAACTGTTATGGATTGAATTGATTCCACAATTTTATATGTAGCTTTTTAGGGATTGAATTGCTTGAGATGAAACAATTGTGTTTCACTATGAAAGAGGTTTACTGTTTTTGTTTTTGTCTCTTGTCTTTGTTGATGTACAATGATACAGATGGCAACTGGTCCATTCTTCTTCATGGAAAATTCTTTACCATTTAATTCAACTAGACAACTACAGGTTAGGTGAAAATATCAGCAGAATATACCATATTACCATCACAATCATTGCTTTTTTCCTTACATCTATCTATATATCAGGTGTCATTTTGTAAACTAAACTTGACCACAAAAATCTACATTGTCTTATGCATTATAAGCAGAGCAGTCTTAACCTTTTTTTATTTATGAAGTTAGTAGTATTAACTTAACATCAGAGATCTATTAACAATATTCATAAGGCATGAAATATAAATCAGTTTATTTCTATTTATAATCAATTCAGAAAACCAACTTAACATAAAAAACAATTAGAGATATATTACTCAAAGAAAATTCCCGCTTGATTACAATATCATTTTTAAAAGACTACAAGATATAGAACTTTAATAACACTGTCTACAATATCATTTTTAAATAACATTGATTACAATATCATTTTCAAAAGACCACAAGACTATAATATCATTCCTGATGCCAAATTCATCTGAACTTTAATAATATTATTTTCACCAAAAAATACAAGATATAGAATTATAATAATTCTCAAAACCCTACTACTTTGCTATTTGAAATACTAGACAGCCGAAAATTACAATATTAAAGTGTTTAGAGGGCTGTTCTTAATCACCAAAGATTTAAACACAATTGCTGTCTGAAATACTTTGCTTTTTCGGCTTAGACCAAGTCGATGGATTCACCATGTATCAAATGCTTCACAAACTTGATAACAAAAAATCTGCAATCACTCTTTTCCTGTTGCGGCACATTCACACAACACTCAACTAACCCAGGCATCATATCTTCGTTTTGGTGAATTTCGGGCCTTTTGGAGAAGAATTCAATCTTGTGAAGCAATAAAGGGAGCAAAGTATATAACGGTTGCATAAAATTTATGAATTTCTTCCCTGATTCTATGAAGTTTATTTCAGAGTCGTACATAATTGTCTTCCGTGCAATGAAGTCGATTTCAGCTAAGATCCAATGGTTGCTCTCATAATTCAAAGGGATATACACCTATAACATAAACATTTGGCAAAATTAGATAGTGCTTTAGCAATAAAAAATAGGTTTATTAAAAGCATTCAAACCACAAAAAACTTACTTTATCAACTCCTGTACATGGATTTGCTGAGTGTGGTGATGCACCATTAACGTAATCAAGCAATCTGTCTTTTTCGAACCACAAATCTTCTTTATTAGTATACCGTCCAAACCTTGTGTCCAAGTATTGCAATTTTTTTTTTTTTTTTTGCAAACATTAAAATTAACACGGTAAATTTATTATTTCAATATAGGGCATCGTACATATAAGAAAATATACAACTCATTTTTACTTGGAAAAGTACATCCATTGTGGTGCAAATCTCCATTTTAGTGGTGGGAGAGTCAAATGTGACGTTATGAATCCAGTACAAAGCAGAATCTATATGCTGCTAAAGAAAGTGAAGGTTCTAACAAAGGGTATAACAATAAATAAATAAATCCATATGTTATGTTTTAATGTAATACATATCTCGTCATTCAACCATTTGTCAAGCGTATAAAGTGTTTTGAACCAAGTCCGACTAGCCCGACACAGTGGTAGCTGTATAACATTCTTGCTGAAATATCAAATAAATCATTATTAGGTGCACACAGTGGCAATCGCTAGCAGTGTATTGGATTGTTAGAACAAATTAAGAACATAATATACCTGTCATCTTTAAACTCGTCTTCTTGTAGCTATGACATGAATTTGTTCAACTCGGCAGCTTAGGAAATGGTTTGAATTTGGGTAATTTTATTGGCTTAAATACCTCAGTGTCTATATAGGGAAACTTCAACACAACAGCCTTTTTGGAGCGTCTTTTAGGAATCATTGGTGGATGATTTTCGTACACAATGATACTCCTCTCTGAGTTAACTGAAGTAGAAACCCCTTCGTCTGGCGCTATCTTTTGCATATCTACCATGGGGTTGATGATCTTAAGGGTTGTGTTGCATTTGTCCTCAACCTGTGAATGAACAAATAAAAACACCTGAACACTGTTAAGTAATATTTAGCAGATCAGATGAAGAGCATATCCTACCAAAAGTAACAACCATCTCGACTTCAATGCTACTTGCTATTGCTGAGATATATATATATATATATATATATTTGAACAACCATTTTTTGTCACCTGCATGTTGAACAGTCATATATATATATTGAAAAGCCATTTGCTATGGCTGTTGCTAATTTAATGCTATGTCAATTCAATGTCAGCAGCTTAAATTAGTGGACACAGCCAGCACACAATATATAAGTGCAATGAAGCAATCTACATATCAAATTAGTCACAAATTAGTTGACAAACACATCAATGAAACAACTACATATTTGGTAGGTAGTACAGTATTTGACTACATATCAAATTAGTAAACATATCAATGAAACAACTACATATCAGCTTATGAAATAGTCACAAATTAGTTGACAAACAAAATAGAAGCTTAGGTAGCAATTTTTTATCACCTTGTCAGCAGGTTTGTTTCCTTCATTATCACTTCTATTATCCACATACACTTGTGCTTCAAAGTGTTCCTGGACACCTTTCTCTTCACCCTTCCAAACATTCACATTCACTTGTGCTTCAAAGTGTTCTTGAACACCTTTCTCTTCACCCTTATTAACAACTACATGCAATTGTTCTTTTGCTATATCGAAGACAACTTTCTCATCCATTTTTTTACCATCCACTTCCATATCATCCTCCGTTTTTTCCTTAGAATTATCTTGATCTTTTGTGGGAGTATGTCATTTGCCTCATAATAAAGTGATTATGAAATCCAGCTTTTTGTCCATTTCGTCCATGCGCTTTCCAAGTGCATCTAATTTCCTCGTGTTGTCCTCGTTTTTGGCTTTATAATCCTATGATTCATTTGAATATTAGATTATATATATATATATATATATATATGCAATAAGTTAAAAATCAGACAATGGGTAATAAGTGTTAGCTCACCGGACAAACACGTTTTAACTTATGCTTGTGCCATGCAGATGCATTTGCTGGATAGTTTTCTTCAGCCCCTTCACGTGCATCGTTTTCAGACCCATTAGAGGCTAACATATCCTTTTCATCTTCACCGTCGATCACGAGTGGTTCTAACTCGTATTCATTCGGTCAAATAACTTCATAACATATGTTGCATCAGACGTTCCGGGGGTAATCCAATTAACAATCCGCGGAAGTAGTTTTGAAGAACTTGATCAATAAAGTAAATCAAGTGTTTACAGTATTCAAAACTGAAATCAATACAATACTGATACAAAGAATCAAAAGGAGCCATCATACAAAAATCCAAACTAAACCAAATTCAACCTGAGTAACTCAATGTGGAGGAGAATCAATGCAAAAAATCAACATAAAAAATCAGCAAACATAATTTTATGTTATTTGAACTCGGCATCTATCTTAGTTGATTTTCTTTTTCTTTCTTTGCAGGTTCTACCACGCATATGAAAACTACTTGACCCATGCATTTCCAGTAAGTTCACATTTTTTAGAACAGTATATACTTTTGTTGCATGTGATTCAATTTAATTTTGTTATACTCTTTTGCAGCATGATGAACTGAAGCCTCTTACCAAAAGTTTCATCGACTCTCTAAGCGAGCTTGAAAATTTGAAGGTAGATAGATATCAGTTAATTGAGAGCAACATTAATCAACTAAGAGAAAGTAACATCCTATTGTCTGATTTACAGCTTAAACACTTGCCACAAGACTATAGTGGATCTGCCCTCTCACTAGAAATGTGTAGGTCAAGGAACGCAACAACAACAAGGACAGATAAGATAGAACCCACACAAAAGAGACACAACAAGGAAAACTCTATCAATTTAGGGATTTTTGAAACTCAAAAATAAAATTATAGTGGTAAATTTGAATAACTGAAGAAATTAGGGATTTGTTCTAATTTAACACAACTAAAGAGAAAATCAATAACTGAAAAACCATTCACCTTAGGTTTATTGAACTTTCCCACAAGCCAAACAGAGTTGCTGCGTCTTCAAGGTCACTAAGCGTCGTCGTCTTCAAGGTTCCATCGCGTCGTTGTTGTCGTCGTTTAGAAGGTTCAGTCGTGCCGTCATCGTCTTCAAGTTTCCTCCACGCTGTCGACGTCTTCAAGTTTCCTTGGTGCCGTCGAAGAAGGCTTGGTTGATTTTACAGGTTGGGTCGATTTTAGAGAGATTAGGGATTTGCCAATTTCAAGAGGTTTTTTCTATTTGAGATGTTTGGCGAGGTTTTGCAATTTTCAGAGGTGTGGTCGATTTGAAAGAGAGAGGGAAGGGATTTAGAGTGTAGTGATATGAATGTAATTTTATGCATTTAAAAGGGCAATATTGTCACTAGGGGTGGGCACGGTTCAGTTTGGTTCGGTTTTGGCCAAAACCGTATTGAGCTGAGTTATATTCGGTTTTTAAAAATGTGAATCGGTTCGAACCGTATTGAACCCAAAAACCGAATTAAACCGAACACCCTTATTGCGGTTCGGTTCAATTCGGTTTTGGGCCTATGGGCCTATTAGGCTCAGTTTTTTTTTTTTTAATCATTTTTTTTTCATTTCTTTTTTACCTTTTAACAACTATTATTGTAATTGGGCCTTTAGGCAACTAATTCAGTCCAAATTTAGACTAAATTATCGTTTACATAATCAAACTTGTCCACATAATCAACATATAAGCATAAATACAGTCCAAAATCAATTAAAAGTAGCTTCTAAATAGCTACCAAATCCAGTCCAGAAATTGAATCCAAATAACTTCAATTACATAGAATGATAGAAGTCCAAAATGCAATCCAAAATAAAATATGATCACACACAATCCAACATACAATCCATAATAAAATTAAACTTCAAATACAATCCACAATATAATAAAACATAACCAAATAATTCAAATGTTATCCCTGCATTTCTTCCCTTTCAAATCTTCAGCTGTAAATAAAGAAAATATAATTAACTAATAGAAGAACGAAAACGAAAGATAAAATGAAAGTTTTATACAAAACTGAATCAAAGTTGGTAAGCAATAAAAAATAGGGAAACCAACATAAAACGGAATCAAAGAAAGCTGTTACTCCGTAAGGACCGTAAGCAATGAACAACATAATACGAAATATATTCAAATAAAGAATATATTAAGGAAACTATTAGAATCTGGAATACGGGTCTATTGAATCACATCACATGTGCATCACTAAGAAATTATAGCGATAAGTCGATAATTATTAAATGGTATATATTAATCACATCACATGTGCATCGTGAATTAATAACATACAATGTATATATTAACAGAATCAAGTCAATCAACATTTGTTATTCTAGAAAATGGGATCTGGTATAAAATAATTAGTATCATTTGCAAGTATTCATTGAATCCAAGACATTTTATTGTTCAAGCCCCTTAAATAATGACAGTAGTTTCGTCAAACTCATAGTCAAAGTCAGAGAAAAATCAAATAAGTAGAAATCCAACATAAAACGAAATATATTCAAATAAATCACAGTCACCACTCACCAGATCGAAACAATAACAAAAAAAGAGGGACAAAAGTTAGAGAAAATTGTAGATCGGAATGGAACAAGAAGAAGAAAAATACCTTGAAGAGAGATGATTGTAGGCGGAAGTTGGAACCGTGGAAGGGAGACGATTGCAGGCGGAAGATAGATTTCTAGTGTGTTGACTGGTTAAAGAAACGGCAGAAGAGAAAGAGAGAAAGAGACTGTGTGAGTTGCAAGAAAAAAATGAGATATGCGGCTGATAGATTAGATAGGTCTGAAAGAAATAGAAAAATTAGGGTTTTTATTTTATTTTATTTTTTTTTATAATTTATATGTTGGTTCATACGGGTCGGTTCAGTTTTGAAGACCCAAAACTGAAAATGAATCGAATTTTAAATGGTTCATTCGGTTTGAACCAAATTGAATCGAATTCAAGTATAAAACCGAACCAAACACCTTTTTTCGGTTCGGTTCGAGTCGGTTCAGTTCGGTTCACACTTTTATGCCCACCCCTAATTGTCACAAAGGAGTTAGTTTTGCAAGTTTTTCAAAAAGTTGTTAGTTTTCAACTTGAGCCTCCCAAAGGGGTTAGTTTTTAATAAGCCCCCACCCCATCCCCCATCCACACCCCCCCCCCCCCCCCCCCCCCCCCCCCCCCCCCCCCCCCCCCCCTCTCTTTTTAAAGGTGTTATAGGAAAATGTTATTAATTATATAAATGAATTTAAAAAAAAAAAAAAAAACTGACCCGGCTACAACCGAGTCAGCCCTCCATTTAGATCTTCCTCTGTCTGTGAGCATCATAAGATTGTATGTTTGTCCTTATATGGTGTATTAATGCATTGGTGTTTATGAAGGCATATTTGAAAATACTTTTATAGCAGTTTTTGTTAATTTTATTAATTACTAATTAGTAATGTATTCCCTATTGGTTATATACTTATATTGGTAAAACGTGAAACTATTGAAGAATTTAAACTTTAAAGTCTCATTAGGAATTATGTGTAGCTGTAGATACTTTAATACTGTTGATAGAGTCCTGTTTCTTAACCCAGTTGACATAATCTATAGGCAAACGGGTCTCAATTAGTATTAGTGTATGAAATTGTAGGTCAAAAAGTTTACCCTGATCTATGAAATTAATCTAATTGTGATTTTTTTTATTTTACACTATGTTTTGAAATTATAAAAGATGTTTATTGTAGAAAAAACATTTTCAATTATTCCCTTATACACAAGTGCTCTTCTTTTAAGTTCGGTTTGTCTTTTACTTGCATAAAATAGCTACAGTTGATTCTGAGTTTGAGTGTTTGAATGAATTGGATTGGCAATTGAGATGTGGTATGGAATTTGAATCTGAACAATCAGCTTATGATTTTTATAACATGTATGGATGAAAAATGAGATTTAGTATTAGAAAATATACAATTGGAAGGAATAGGTGTACCAGTGAAATCACTTTAAGGATATTTGTTTATAGTAAAGAGGGTTCTAAACTAAAAGACAAGCGTGATGTTTTGACTATAAAACCTAGAGTAAAGACAAGGACCGGCCGTGGAGCACAAATGGGTATCAAAATTGATAGAAAAAAAAAAGTTTATGTTATTCATTTTGTAGAGATGCATAATCATCCTTTTATAAGGTAAGAATGCATCCACATATTACATTCTCAACGGAAAATATTTGTTTCACAAGCTATTCTAATAGACTTGGCAGAAGAATCTGAAATTTCGCTCAAGTCTTCATATGAGTTGTTAGGTAGGCAGGCCTATGGGAGAGAGTCTCTTGGATATACAAAACGAGATCAAAAGAATTATCTTAGATACAAGAGACAAAACAAATTAACATATGGAGAAGCGGGTTGTGTGTTGAAATACTTTTCTGGCTAGACATTGAAAAATCCATCATTTTTATGCAGTCCAATTAGATAGTAAAGAGCAAATTACAAATATGTTTTAGGCAGATGCTAGAATGATAATTGACTATGGTCAATTTGGTGATGTTTTGAGTTTTGATATAACTTATAAGATTAATAAAGAAAATCGACCATTTGTGGTGTTTGTAGGCCTTAATCATCACCGAGAGATAATTATCTTTGGAGGAGCTTTAATGTATGATGAGATGATTGATTCATTTGTATGTTTAATTAAGACATTTTTATAAGCAATGTTTGGAAAGGCCCCCAAAACTATTTTATGGATGAAGATGTTGCAATGGCCAAGGCTATTTTACATGTTATGTCTAGTACATACCATAGACTTTGTACATGGCATATGATGCAAAATGCTTTAAAACATGTAAATGGTTTGTTTAGGGGTGAGGTGAAAAGTGTTTTATCTCAATTTTTTGATGAGATCAAAGAAGAAATTGATTTTTGATGGATTGCAATAATATGCTTGATGAATATAATGTGCATGAGAATACTTGGTTGAAGAGCATATTTGATTTAAAAGAGAAATGAGCTTATATATATGTTAGGCATGCACAGTCTACTAGTATGAAGTTCTCCCAACTTAGTGAAAGCTTCAATGCCACCTTAAAAGAATATTTGAAATCTAATCTTAATTTGACATAGTTTTTCGTGCTTTGAGAGGGTAGTCAATGATAAACGATACAAGGAGTTAGGAGCCGAATACGATTTGTTGTATATGTTGGTTAATGTAAAAATCAATACTAAAATGTTGATTCAAGCAAGAAAATTTTATACAAATGCTATATTTTTGGAGTTTCAACATCAATTTGAACAAGCAGTTGAATTAAACATTAAATGTGTAACGAAGGGTGGAAACATTTTTTATTCGGTGAACATGGATTGTGCATCTAAGATTCTAAGGAGAGACATGTGAAGATGGAGAGTCCCAACACATTATATTGTAGTTGCAGGATGTTTGAGATTAACTGAGTTTATGTAGTCATGTCATCAAATTCCTTAAAGATGCATTGAATATTAAAGAAATTCCTATTCAATATATATTGAAAAGATAGACAAAACAAGCTAGAGTTGAATGTGTCCAAGACGTGCATCAGCGTGAGATTCAAGAAGACCCTAAGTTGCAGCAAACATGTTGGTATAGATCATTGTATTCTATCTTCACTAGAATATCAAGTAGAGTTTCAAAAAGTGAAAAGCCTATATTTTAGCAAATGAACATGTAAGTAATTTGACAAAACTTGTTGAAGATATTTTGTATCTATAAATGACAGAAAACAATCATGAGGAAGATCATAGTTCTCAAACTGTTGATGTCGAAGTGGATGGCGCTCAAGATTCTAATATTGTGAAAGCAAAAGGGTTAAAAAAAGAAAGAGATATGTTGGGGACGATGTAAAATAAAGAGTAGTTTGGAGAAGACATTAGCAAAGAGAGAAGCAAACAAAGGTATATATATATAGAGAGAGAGAGAGAGAGAGAGTTCATATTAATCAGTCTTTCTATTATCAGTTCGAACTGACAAAAGTTATATCAGTTTCTTGTATGTGGGCCATTAGATTTAAATACTTTGACTGACAAGTGCATACAGCCAAGTCAAAGTATTTAAATCCAGTGGCCCACATGCAAGGAACTGATCATATAACTTTTGTCAGTTTGAACTGATAATAGAATTTTTGCATATTAATAAGTATTTTATTTTAATTATTTCATTATGTACAGGCATATATCCAAACGCATCCTACTGATAATGACATTCAGTATCCACCGATGGTTTATAGACCTTATACGGTAAGTATTTTTTTTTTTTTGGAAAGGTATACAACAAAAATCCTTTACATATATTCATAGGTTTTTATGTATTACAGTTTTTATATTTTTAACTTAACATATATTTCTTATATTGGTTGTTACAGTATGAAATACAGCTGCAAGGTTGTAACACTGCATCCAATTCAATGCCATGGATTCCTTTTGAACAATCTCAACCAAGAAGTTTTCAAGAATTGCTTCAACAAAATAGTGGTTGTTTTTCATTTGAATTTTAAGGCTCTCAACCATCTAACAAGTATCTCTACTTTATCTTAAGAAATATGTATGTCAATAATGAACTATTATAGCTCAATGTATTCAAAGTAGTTGGATTCAACATTTAATTTTTGTTTGATTTTCATAACGATACATTTCAGCTTTTGAAGATAGTGTTTGTTTATAGAGCAGATTTTTGGAAATTCAAATTTGTGAAGTTTATGTTGCTTTGTATTACTTTTGTTGACAGTGATTTTTGGATCATTGAAAAGTCAACCGTCCAACAATAATTGTATTAATGGTGATAATGCAGAAATATAAGAAAATAAAGAAATCACACATAACACAGTATTTACGTGGAAAATCCTAAGGTAAGGAAAAAACCATAGTTACTGGAGACGGCGAGAGAAAGAATACCACTATGAATAATATTGTTACACACTCAATACTCTTTCTCTCAAGTTCTTTTTCTCCTTTGTGTAATATGTGAGAATCATCCTCCCTTAACTTTGAATAATACAAGTGTATTTATAAGTGTGATAGTGTGTTGCCTTAATCTTTGATGTGCAAGTAAAGGATTGATGAGATCATATCTTCGCAGGATTCTGAGGAGATCATATCTTCTAAGATTTTGATTTGCATGCCTGTTTGGGAGTTAATTTCCTGATAGTGATTAATCTTTTGATTCTAGGAATTATTTCCCGTATAGGAGTTTTGGAGTGAATGTGTTCCTTGAATTGAGGAATCTCTCCCAATTTGGAAATCTCTAATTTGGGGAATAATTGTTGTGTTTCCTTATCAGAGATGATTTGGAGATATAAATCCAAGATTATATATATCGCATGATCTTGAGTTGATATGGTCTATCAAGGTTGGGCTTGTGCTTGGTGAATAGGTTTCATGACCTTTAATTGCTTTTGAACGTGGTGTTGCCACGTGTTGTGTGTTGACCCGTTGATGATGATGTGGCCTAACTTTGAATTTCTGCTGATGTGGATCAATGTGTTCCATAATTCCCATATTTTTTTATGACGTGTCAAACTTTTCAAAAATATCCCTGATAGCTTTACTATAGAACAAGACAAAATTCAATTCGATAAGCTCAACATCAATCCCAAGTGATTGTATAAGAGGAACAAAGGAGTAAACGACTTCAACATGGAAAAATTAGATAATAAATTGGTAACCTATGTAGCACGGATACGGATACGGATACGAGATACAGATATGGCACGATACGGGGATACAGTAAATCTTCAAAAACTAGGATACGGATACGGCATGATACATCAATTAAAATAATATATATTTATATTTAAAAATAATAAAAATAATATATGAAAATATATTTGATAATTCATTCAAAATAAAAACATATTCATAATCCAAATAAAACATGTCACATAAGTCGAACATATTACAAAATCCAAATAAAACATACGTCACATAAGTCATAACATATTACAAAATCCAAATACTACATAAAAAACTCATAAAACATATTTTAAATTCCTAATTAACTTCATTATCATCATTCATATTGTTAAAGGATCTAAATAATCCGGCCTCTAACTTTGGTTCATCAAGAGAAAGGTTTGCAATCTCAAATATCCTGATATTCTCCATGTCAATGGAATCAAAACCAAAATTTCTTTACAATTTCATTTTGACTCCTAAAATTTTGAAATTATAATTTGACCCTGTTTTATACTAAAATAATTATAATATTGCCTCAAATGTATCCTCCAAGTATCCCCTAAGTATCCTCCAAGTATCCCCCAAGTATCCCCCAATTATCCTATAGTCAAACTTGTGAAAAAGTCAATGGATATGCCATTTGGCGTATCGGATACGTATCCTGGAGTATCTGAACTGGATACGAGTTTGATACGAGTTACCTCCACCAAATGGAGTATCTGTGCTTCCTAGTTGGTAACTGAATTTAGTACATAACAATTACAACCTTTTTTTTTTTTTTTACCCAAACAATTACCAATAAACAAAGGTTGATGTGAAGTCCTTGGTCATCCGAAACTTTCTCTAAAATATGATTTTTGTTTTGTTTAGGCCATGTTGTTTACAAGTAGCAACTTGCATATCTCCTGACAACAACACCAAAAGGACTCCAAACAAAATATCAACAATAACTTAAGTAATTTTGATTGAAATATTTTATTGGACATGAATATGAGAGAGAGAGAGAGAGAGAGAGAGAGAGAGAGAGAGAGAGAGAGAGAGAGAGAGAGAGAGAGAGATTGATGTTGGGGAGCACAACATCGACAATAACTTCACCTTCTTCATAAAATCAGACAAAAAAAAAAAAAAAAACTTCTCTTTTAGGACATTAGAACCCCCCACCCCCCCACCAAAAAAAAAAAAAAAAAAAAAAATCCTAAAAACAACAAGTTATAGATTATAGAGGAGGAGAGAGTTTGTTTAGAATTCGAAGTTGGAGAATAAGAAATACAAATTTATTGGGATTTTAAGAGAGAGATTTGGGTTGATTCAAGAAGATGAAGACACAACATCAGAATTTGATGATTGCCCACCTTGTTTCGAGAAAATGAAGATGATAAAAGATTTTTTTTTTTTTTTTTTTGGCTTATTTTGATTTGAGAACATACGGATTTAGGTTTATTTTTTTTTATTTTAAATTTTTTAAACATTGGTTAGGTTTGGTTTTACAAAATGGTGTAGTTTAAATTTTACTTAAAAGAATAAATTAGAAAAGCAATCTCAACCACTTGTTTTTATTAAAGCCATATGTCACTAGATCCTTAAAAGGACAGTATGGTTCAAAGAGGATCCTTGCCCAAATATATGATGCTTAAGTAAGTACATCCTCACAATTATGTCAATTGATTTGATTTTTAATCTTACTTTGCATGTAATTTTTTTTTGGTTGATATATATTGGGTTTTTAGGGGTTGTTTGACACCATTTATATTCAATTTAAGCCATAAGTGACCCATATTGGACTTAAGACTCATTTTTATAATAGTGAATTAAAATAGGCCCAATTTATACTTTAACATAACCCTAACAAGAAATACTCAAACATCCCCAAACAGCTCAAACATAATATAAGTACATAGTACTTAATTTAAAGTTTTAGCATAAAAGTATTTAATTACATCACCAAGTAGCACTTCAAATTAACATAAATAAAGCATATAACTAGACTCGAAATGTACTTCCATCGACATCGAAGTCTTCAAATACAGCAACCGCAAACCGTACTTCTAATGGACACTGGAATTCATCTTCATCGTTATCTTCATCTTCATCTTCATCGTTATCGTTATCGTCATCGTCATCATCATCAAGCTTAGGATAAGGGGGATAATGATAACCAAACCTCTCTCTATAATCAAACTTGAACCGATCTGGTTCATGATCTGTGGTCTGACAAATGGAGAAGTTGATATCAAAGTTGACACACAACACAGTAGAGATTGGAGAATATATCATATATTGAGTAACAAAAATAAAGACAACCGTGTATAGAAATTTATATATATATATAAGAGAACTGTGTATAATAATAATAAAAAAAATATATATTGTATTATCTATTACCCTTGCGACTGTTTAATTTTTTGTAGATCAGCACATCCAATGAACTATATATGCTGATATTTGAAAGTACAAAAATAAATAGAACCATGTATAATATTATATATTGTATTAGTTTTTACCGTGGTTAATGACCATAGTTCGTTCTCCCAGCCAACCAAATGGTAAATCAAACATCTCGACGATTGAAAATACATAACATCGACCTTCCATAAAACATCCGGCTCTCCCTCATCATAATTAACAATTTCTAACATGCGTGGTTTTGCAACCGTTGGAGTCATGATCACCCAAAAAGGATTTCCACATTTGCCACTACAAATAATTTGTATTTTCAAGTTAAAAACACCAATGAAAATATGTAATTAAAATGTTTAAATTGAAAATTTTAATGATTACCGTTTTCTAGCAATTAACATGGAACGACTTATTGTTTTCAATCCGTGTAGTTGCTGATCCAAGTGACAAGGCCAGGGTCGGCATTATAGAACATTGTGGGTTGTTACATTTAACCTGAAAAAGTAACGAAAATATACTATTTATAACTATAACCCGTAGTCTTAATTAGTCATGGTTGTTATTTATAAATTAGGTGTATTATATACATATATATATATATATATATATATATACCTCAATACTATATACATGCCAAGGATAATCAAATCCTCTCCAACGTTGCACGTCCATACAGTTATTTGCTGTATATTCAAACTTTAAGACTTTTAGAGAAGCAGCAGATAATCCCTCATTCCCCGCCATTTCCCTTGCTACCACTGGAGAGTCAGGTCATAGGTGTGAGACAAGGTTAATCTAAGGTAGTAAATTAACTACTAGTAGAGAAGAGAAGAGAAAAGAAGAGAGAGTGGTTAAATATAGTTGAAGAAAATGAAACTAAATTAAACTTGAGGAATGTATATGTAAAGAGGCATGAACAAAAATACTATATATATATATATATATATATATATATATTAGGGTTTACAAATGAGGTACATGGCGGGAAAAAGGGAGAAAAGAAAGAAAAAGAAGAGAAGAGAAAGTAGAGAAAAATGTGGAGAAAGAAGAAGAGAAAGAGAGGGCCTTGGTTTCCTAGAGGTAGGGGTTTTCAATCTCTTTGATTTGTTTTGTTGAATGAATTTGTATGATGTTATTGTAGAGGAATCTTGAATGAAACGTGTTGTTATTTGTGTTTATGATCATGTAGTGTAAATAAATTGCCTATATATTTCACAATTGTGTTAATGTTGTTACATATGATTGTTGGCTTGTTGCAAAGTTGAAAGTGTGGATCTTGAATATTTCTTAGTGTTCAAATGGGTAATGGTTACTCTTGTTATCCAAAATTAGGATCATCAGTATGTCCTTTACAAAGTTATTGATGTTCAAACCAGTTTCGATTTACAAAACAAACAGCAACAAAATTTTACTAGGAACCTAGAATCGAGACCCATGTTTCACATGGTGTCCTTAAGACAAATTCACCGTCTACACTGTATGTGTTTGGCATTTGTCTTCCAGGATACTGTTGACAAATTCACTGTCTACACGGTAAATAATTGATTTTGACAATAATCTCCATTTTAGACTTGCACATCCAACTCCTCGCCATTGTTGGCCTTAGGAGCCTTATTAGTTAGGAATCTCGCAAGATTCAATGTGGTCAGGCAGAACATCTTTTGTTGCCACCTTTTGAAATTCAAACTACTAAATTTCTCTTGTTTCTCCATATGGTTCATAGAAACTGAAACCAGAGCCACAAAAGGATTTACCGTCGGGTTAGCCATATGACCCACAAAAGAGTTCACCACTGGGTTGACCATCTGACCCGTACTCAAGTTGACCACCGAAGTAGTCTCTTGAGGCATGCTTGAGTTCACATTTGATTCGGTAATCATTTCAACAAACCAAATCAAATATTTTAGAACCACAAATATATATCACAGATATATATATATATATATAAACACACCGATATAATTTCAAACTTTGAAATATATAAATAACCGGTATATTAATATATCCAACAAAAATAAACTCATATTTAATAATAATATATAAAAACAGATTTATGAAAAAGAAAAAGAAAATAAAAACAAAAAATAGAAGGAAATTATTTTTTAAAAAAATGATTTTTTTATTCTTTTTCTTTCTTTCTTTTTTTTAATTTTTTTTTCCCTTTTCAATTTATTGGCTTTGATTTTCTTGGTTTTTTTTAAAATTTTTTTTTATCTAATTGAAATAATATATTTTTGAAAAGGAAAAAAAATCAAAAAACGAGAAAGAAAAAAATTTACGGGCTTTGATTTTCTGGGTTTCCTTTTGTTTTCTTATTTTCTTTTTCTTTTTCATAAATATGTTTTTATATATTATTATTAAATATGAGTTTATTTTAAATTATATATATATATATATATGGGTAATGAGTTTATTTTACATTATATAAACATATTTAAATTATTTTAAACAAATTATACTATATATATATATATATATAGTCTTTCTATTATCAGTTCGAACTGATATAAAATATATCATTTCCTTTCATGTGGGCCATTGGATTTAAAAGATGCTTTGACAAGTGCATGCAGCTAAGTCAAAAGTATTTAAATCCAATGGCCAACATGCAAGGAACTGATATATCTTTTGTCAGTTTAAACTGATAATAGAAAAATTGTATATATATATATATATATATATATACACACACACACACACACATTTAAATCAACAATGCTTTAATAATGAGCTGTAGTAGCTCAACTGGTTAGAGTATGTGGTTTTTAACCACTGATCGCGCTTCAAATGTTCACATTTAGTGCTCCATTTTCCTATCTTTTGTATTTGTTTCCGAGCATTTTTGTGTATTTAATAGGGTGTTAATAAGTGTTTCAGGGAATTAGGGAAGTTCAAGGGCAATTGTGTAATTGTGGAGAAATCAGGGGCAAAAGTGTAAAATTCAGGAATATATTGAATATTCTGTAATTAAAGGAGAAATCAGGGGTGCAGAATGTAAAAAGCCAGTCAGCGTGCCACGTCAGCAACAGAATGACGCCGTTTTGGCGCCTGCTGCGTCACGCCTGACGTCAGGTCGTGTTCAAGCTCCAACCGAGTCAGCTCGACCCGGTTCAGACCTGACGACCCGGTCGTGACCCGGCGACTGACCCAACCATTTTCGATCATTTTTCGATTGTTTTTCCTACGATTTCCTGCCCAGATCGGCAGCCCTCTTCCCGGCTGTCATGATGGACCCATTTTTTGCATCCCATGCAAACATTTTCCATGCCATCCAAGACCTCCAAGTCTCTATGGATGTGCAAGCTTGCAAGCTTGGTTCGGCAGCCTCTTGCCCGCAATCCAGACGGTCCGAACTCGCTGAAAGACCGCGGGTTCATGCGGCGGCTTCTTTCCCGCAGTCTAGAAGGTACAAACTCGCGGGAAACGTCTATTTTTCCACGGCGACTTCCGACGGTGGGCAAGAACCCGCGAACTTGGCGGATTGAACCCGCCAACTTGACCGACCTTGGGTTTTTGCACGACCAAACTCTCCCAAACCTCCCCTACTATATATATTTACCTTTCCCTAAACCTAAACACATCCCTAAAATCCAAAATATCACATATTAGTCTAAGCTTACACCTAAATAACCTAGAACAACACCAAACTCACTTAACTTGTAAGTTAAGGTGATTTTCTAGCCACCAATAGTGATCCAAAGCATCCACACCTTGATTTCAAGCTTGGGGAAGCAAGATGAGTGAGCTCGCTTGAAGACTTCTCCAAGATTATTGGGTTGTCTCTATTGTCTCTCTTATTTCCTTAGTTTGTTGTTAATGTGTAATTAAATATTTATGTTAAGGATTTGGTGTATTTATGTATTATTATCTATGATACTAGTTGGACATATCATTTGATTTGAGCTTTAAATGATATATGCTTGTTAATTAATTAATCCAATTGTTAACATGCAAAATAGGATTTACTAGATTAATGCAAACCTTGCTTAATTTAGTTAACCTCTAATTGAAGTGTTTAATTGTTATCAACTAGTAATTAGGTAATTTGCATGATTCATTAGTTCCCTAACATATCACGTTATCACTCTTGCATAACTTTGCATTAGTGGTAATTAGTTTAGTTAATTAGTTAATTTAGTTAATTTAGTTAATTGTTATTGGTAAGTTTAGTGATTAGATTAATTAATTGCTAAGGATTGACAACCCTTAGTTGTAGTTAGAATTAGTTAACTTAGTGGTAATTAGATTAAGGTTTTGTTAGTGCAATCTTAGATTAGTTAGTTAAATTGCTTGTGACCATCTCCCTTTACTTTTATTGCATGTTTATAGTGTAAATATATAGTGTGTATATATAATATACGACCTAGAACCGACTTAGGGTAAACACTTCCTCCGTGGGAACGATACCCTTACTCGTAACCACTATACGTGACGAACGATTTGTATACTTGCGAGAGGGTAAAAACTCGCACGTCCGATCATTTACGATAGTTTATAGAACTATCACGTACCAATTTTCGGCGCATCATGTTTTTGGTGCCGCTGCCGGGGAGGCGTATTACCTTTAGTTAGTTTTAGTAGTTTTTTTTTTTTTTTTCGTTATTTGTAGTTTACTTTTTTATTGTTCATATCTTATCTTGTTTGATTTGATCTTTGTTTGTTGGTTATTTCAGGATTCGGATAAACATGGAGAACCCTACCAATGTGCCCGTTACTCAGAGGCTTATGAAGGACTTTGCTTTTCCAATTGTGGGAGCTCAACCGTCAGCGATTCTGTTGAGTGATTTGCAACGGAGTTACGAGTTGAAGAGTTCTCATTTCAATACTCTTCCAGTCTTCCGAGGTGAAACGGATGAGGATTCCCTTCAGTTCATGAAGGAGTACTACGATGTCATTACTACCATCCAACTCGGAGAGCTCACGGAAGATCAGTTGAGGATGAGATGCTTCCCTTATTACATGAAGGATGAGGCAAAGAAGTGGTTATTGGCTCTACCCGCAGGATCATTGATTACTTGGGAGGCAGTAGAGACCAAGTTTTTTTCAAGGTACTATCACTCTTGGAAGACACGAGAAATACAAGGGAAGATAGCAGCCTTTGAAGAAGAACTAGAGGAAACCTTCCATGAGACTTGGGACCGGTTTAAATTATTCCGTGCACAGTGCCCGCATCACATGTTCCCTTTCATCCTACTAGTACAGTGCTTCTATGATGGATTGATGGGACTCACACAAGCCACAGTTGACAATGCTTGTGGGGGAGCAATGAGGGAGAAAACCGCCAAGGAGGTATATGCGGTCTATGAGATGTTGGGTAAAAATTCCCAACAACGAAGTGAAAGGAATGGTGCTCATGTGGAAAAGGCCGAGACAAAGTTAGCAATGCAATTGGCCGACTTGTCACGGGATATGGATAACCTCATGGCACATTGTGGGCAACAACCGGTAGTAGGAGAAGTACAATCTATGTATCCGCATCAACATTACAACCATCAGACAAGCAAGGATCAAGAATGGCAAGACCACCAATGGGGCAATCAAGACAACCCCTCGTTCACCGAGCAACAGATGAATTGCCTTGAAGAATCCGTCGAGAGATTGACAACTCAAGTGGGGCATGTGGCTGAAAATTACCAAAGGCAAGACAATGAGAATTTTTCGACCCAAAGTGAGCAAGTAAATATACTTACCATTCATGGGAATGGTGAGTCAAGGCCACAAGAGGTGCTCAAACCGGCGACTTCTCCAGATAGCTCGGATGATTACATGGACAAGCTGCTCAGTATTTTTGAAGATCAACTCAAGAAAGAGGAGGAAAAGAAAGAGGTCTATGAGGAAGAGGATGTTGAGGAGAACGAGTTGATAACGCTAAGTGTAGACTTAGTAGTTAGTATTAAAGATTGCCATGTTTGAAGATGAGAGAGACTCGGAAAGGAAGAAATCACAAGAGCTCTCCATATTGGTGGGAGAACAAGAGGTGGAATTCGCTCGGGAAGCGAGCATAATGCAAGTGGAAGCAGAAGAGAGGGACAAGGCATTGGAGTCTATGAGTGTGGAACTCATCAAAAAAGACCATGCCTTGAAGGTATCATAAGCAGGGATACATGACAACATTGTGTAATCAGACAAAGCCGAATGTCCAATCAAGGCTTTGGAAAAGAAGGGGGCCAAGCAAACATCAACCAAGAAGCCCCGCACTACCCAAAGTGGAGCAAGCCTTCCAAAGGTTGCCCACAAGCAAGCCGAAGCAACGGCAAAAGACAACCAAGGTAGTAATTCTAACTTTTCTCCTAAATGCTATATTTGCTCCATTAGGGGTCACAAAAGGACCCAATTGTTAGGATTATGCTCAATAGCAAGAGTGTAATATTGTAATTAACAATCTTTTTCATATTAATAAAGTGATTTCTGGTTTAACAAATCTTATAGCATTTATAGTTTAATATTATAATTGTCAAAGTAAATAATCATAAGGTCTAAAGACTATGAGAAAAAAAGAATTGTTTGTACATCTGGATATGTATGAGGTAGACATAATTCTTTAGTTAGTCTTGAATAATGTTCACAACTTAAGTTAAATGTTGGCCACCTTTATCTTGTTAAAGTTGTAGAATTCTTTTGCTAGCATTTGAGTGGGATCAAATGAGATATGATGAGTCTAAAATCATCGGAGTGTCTTCAAGTAAAAGAATCTAGTGCACTGGGTGCATTGAACAGGATCACAATGAAAAGCTTTATCTAGAACCGTCAATAGATAATAGTCTTTTCATTATCAGGATAATCGGAGAGTCTATCTTAATCCTGAGATAAATGATGGACTTATGGTTGCAAGTGATATCATTTGAGTTATCAATGAGTACGATTATATAGCATATTCTATCATCGATAGTTTGGTGATATTCATTTGTTAATCGATAGAGGACTTCATTTATAGATATGGACATTGTGGCTCCATTTATTAAATGAGAGTATAATATCATCATATGGATGTTTTGAGGTAATTGGATATTAAATCTCAACGTTGAGTTTTCAATAGTGACTATTGAAAACATGGCTTCTGGACAAGTCAAAATATCCAAGTTCAAAACATGGTCATATGAGTAAATATGGTAACTTGGAGAGTTATAGGCGGTCTATGAACTCTTGGCGATTACTGATATTAATCACGAGGATACACTATCTCCAACATGATTGTCTAGGGTATGAATGATGAACATCTTCCTTTTCTATCTTTATTTAAGAGTTCAATTTTAGCTCTTTAGTGGAATGAGTTAAAATTAATGGATCAGACCTAAGTGAATCATTTGTTGATTGTGATTAGGTTATGTCTATTGAAGCTTAAATTTACATAGCCCGCCAAGATCCCCAATCCACACGGACTTGCATGGATCACTTGATATATTCTACCGGACCAATTTATGGGTCCATCTAGAATTGCATTTAATATATTAAGAATATAATTTGCATATTATTTATTTAATGGGCTGATCAATTATATTAATATATTAATGAAAGGCATGTGGGCTTGTTTCTTTTAGTAAGAATGGGTCTGGTTCACATGTGGGCTTTTTATTTAAAGTCCAATGGATTAAATAAAATAAGAAAATAATATTTGGCCCATATATTTAATGTGGGGCAGCAAGGCTAAGTTTTTAGTCAAAAATATTATTTTATTTTATTGTTTAATTAAATGAGAATTAATTAATTATTTAATTAAGAAACAAAATCTTTTCTGATCAGGAAATATGTTTCCTAGAATTATACTATTGGTAGTAGTATACTAAAAGTAAAAGACTTGTTTGGTAAGAAAATGAATAATTAAAGTTTATTTATTTAATCAAATAAGAAGTCTTTTAATTAAGTCAATAAAAAGAATAAAAAACACTTATGAGTAGTATTAGGGTTAGGAGTCTAAAGTTGATGGGAATTAGGGTAAAGCACAAATCCTTTTTGTAGGGGATTTTCGGCCAACCCTAATAGAATTATAAGGAGATTTCGGCAACCCTAATTAAATGAGAAGTAAAATTCGGCCACCCTATATAATACATAATATAGGGTTCGGCCACACCTCTAGTGTTTTACTAGATCAATTTCTTCTTCTTCTTCTCATACTCATAGAAAAGTGTTTGATTATTCTGCCAAGACAAAAAAGTGAGAAGAGATTATTCTTTTGATAGTACACTATTTGCTTATTCATCAATAGGCTTGTGTGTACAAAATCGAATTAGGTTTACGCGAGTTTCGATCATTAGATTGAGAACTCAAAAGTGACCAGAATAATCTTTGTGATCTTTTGATTGTTTTGTGACTAACAAAAAGAAAAAGAAAGTTTGTTTGTCCATTCTCAGGTACGCAATTCAAGGAAAAGGGAGACCACGCTCCTAGGTGATTCAAGGAAAAGGGAGACCATGCTCCTAGGTGATTCACGTTCGTGCTAGGATTGAAGATCTTGCGGATAACCATCGACGTAAGTCAATCGGATCACGCGACAAAAGATATTATACTTTTTGTTACTTTATATGTATGGTTAATTAATTTAAAGGGTTAAGGTTCATCAAAGGAAAAATTTTTAAACATACTAAATCTATTTTAGTCTCGTTTCCGCTGCGTTGACCGGTATTTTTCCCTACACCAATGTGCTAACTATGTTAAATATTGCAAAAATAGAAGCATGCGTAGGAAAAAAGTGAGAAAGGTTAGGAAAGTTTGGATCCGTAAGGATAAACTAGACCAAACCAGAGAGTTGCCTTTCGTTGCAAGGAATGACACACCTAGTGGTAAGGTGTGGGTAGTGAAGAACCACAATAGAGGTCATGTTAAGTTAGATATACCTTCGGGTTTCCACAAATTGCATGATCACTTTTCGAGTGAATTACGTGTTTCATTACACGTATGAACATATGTCTTTTTGTTATTTTTTGGATTAGTTTAGTTTAGGAGTCTTGAGTCTATATTTATCCACTTACCATATTACAAATGTGTTATGAGATGCATGAAAATAGATGGGTTTGGGGGTTATACTCCCTACTTATAAACTTGCATAGCATATGCTTGTAGTTTTGGTGTTGTTTTTATGTGTGTGCAGGGTTGGAATCAAGAAGAAATACCTTGCGCGGGACATAGCTGCGGGAAAGAACCAGCGAAGCAGAAGGAAAGAACTCGCGGAAGTTCACCGCGCCCTCAGATTCGTGGGAAAGTGCCCGCCTTGCTGCATGTATGAACTCGCGGGAAAGCTCCAAGATTCGCCGCGAATTCAGATCAGCAAGCAACAGCCCGCTGGACAGAAGAACCAAAGCCCGCGGAAGATTCCAGAGAGTTGTCCGCAACTTAAAGCCGCAGCACACACCATGCACAATACACCATACTATGAGGCCACACCATCCTTTGAAGGTCCAATCTCTTACCCTTAAGCTTTTATTTCAAAGTTGATATCTCATGTTTAGCTTAAGAGTGTGAAGTGGTTGTTTTTGCCTAGTGATTAGGATTGGTTGTTATAATGTGATTAGTGGTGGATATTTAGGATTGTAAATATGTGTTTACATGTTAGTTGTAGATATTAGGATTGTTTATATATGATATAGTTGTATTTTTGTTTTTATTTTTCGTGTTATTTTTCAAAACTTGTGAAGATGCCTTGTTTTGAATTTTTGAGGCGAAATGTTTCTTTAAAACTATACTAATCGGTGAAGAAATAAATTTTTTTGCCCACGTTGTGTTCATTTTTTTTTTCCGATACGGTTCCAACGGTATAAAGAATGTAAAGTTCTGGGTGGCGGTTTAAAAGTTATGACTGTTCTTCGACCGAAGGTCATAGACGTGTCCTGTTTTCAAAATTCTGCACGTGACCTGTTTTCAACATCTGTTTTCACACTTTTCCAAATTGAATTTTAAAATGTTTTCTTCATGAAAAGTGTTCATTTGCATGTCTATATTCTTGTGTCAAAATTTGAACAAGTTGTATGGAGTATCTTTAAAAATATGCATTGAAAAGCAGACGTTGTTTGAATTCAAAAGTTGACAGTTTTTCTTAAAATGTTTTCCTCTATTTTTAGAAACTTCTTCACATGGTATTTTTGTTATTTTTGTTTTTAATTGTGTTTAGTTGTACATATGTGTTAGTATGTTTGTGTCCGAATTTCCAAATCATGAACTCTTTGTCCATGTGCTTCAATTTTTCAACATTGAGGACAATGTCGAGTTTAGGTTTGGGGGTGTGGACACAGATGTGTCTTTTTCGTGTTTTGTGTTGTGAATATTTTGTTTTTGTTTTTATGTCAAAAATGTTCAAATCTCTGAAAAATTTTGTCAAAATTTTGTGTTTTGGGAGTTGTTTACTTGTGTATACCAATAGGAACATGTCATACTTGCTTTGAAATCTAAGTTCTGACTAGTTTGCATGCCATCTAAGTTGTTACACCACTATAACTATGCTTGTTCAGTGCCAATACTTGGATGTTGAGGTACATGAATTTTAGACTTTTTGTTCCTAGGAGAATTATGGAGACTACCCGTGTGAGACATTGAGCCTTAACGATAATTTGAGAGGGTATTCTAGTCTACTCATTAAAGAGCACTTTTCGAAACTAAGATTGCATTGAGATCTCATTCACAAAGCATTTAGTATTGATTGCCATGAACATGAATATTGTGGACTGCTTGTGCGACTTGTATTCCCTTGATAGAAAGTCTGGCAGATATGATTCTAGGCATGTGTGCGCTTAACTCCATTACCCAGACACTGTCCTTATGAATGTGTGCTCCAATTGCCAAATTTGAGGCCAAACACAAACCATTCATTTCATCACCACATATATCCATACACATCATTCACATGAAATCTTTAGTTATTGATCATAGTTTTGCATAAGTTATAAATGCAATTGATTAGCTCAATCTGTAAATAGCGTGTACTCAGGCGATGATAGATAATGTGCAATATAGTGGCTAAACTATAAAAGTGTTCAAAATGAAAATGCTTAAAGCCATAGTACTTAATTGACTAAATACTCAAATTGAGTACCAATTAGCACAATCATTAAAATGTTAATCTTAGCCTAGACGCTTGTAGACATGAATAATGAGCTAGTAGAATATCATTGTTAAATTGATCAACATCTTGAGATTTCCATTAAATTCATTCCATTCAATAAAAATCACCCATGGCCCCATTACAACCAAAGGGAAGCCCTAGCTGATCTTTTAGAAATCTAGCTTGGGAATACAAGTCAAAACATGTTCTCTCCACGTTCTTGGTGCATCAATTCATTCATGAGATCATTCATTTTAAAAGTGCGTTGTTTTATATATTCACATGCGTTGAATTCGAATTTTATGTACATAACTTCCAAGAACGCATGTGGTTAATGAGAGATTGCCTAAGACTCTGAGAGAAGAAAGAGCTGAATCCGTGAGATATAGAATTCAAGGCGAATTCACCCTAGGCAATTAGTTTATTGATTCATAGATCGAAAACATCCCAAGTGTTGGCAAACTGGCATTGTGTGTTGTTTTAATGAAAATGGAATTTTACTAGTTTTAATTTAAGATGCTTAGCTTGCATGAAGTTTTTGTTTGTATGTATATTGTTGCATCTCTTTGTTGAAATTCAGAGTTGCGTTTGTGGGTATCGTATCTGGTAAACCCTTAGGAGATTTCACTCCTCCTACTAGGGGCACCTAGAGGTTTAAAAGGCTTGTGGCACGTGCTAAGTGCCATCGTTTCTCCCATGACAGTGGACTAGCTTAGTTTATGTTTATTTTTACTTAGTATGTTTTGTTTATATTTTTGTTTTATTTTGCTCGAGGACAAGCAAAAGTTAGGTTTGGGGGTCTGATCGCGCTTCAAATATTTACATTTAGCGCTCCCTTTTTCTATCTTTTGTATCTGTTTCCGAGCATTTTTGTGTATTTAATAGGGTGTTAATAAGTGTTTCAGGGAATTAGGGAAGTTCAGGGGCAATTGTGTAATTGTGGAGAAATCAGGGGCAAAAGTGTAAAATTCAGGAATATATTGAATATTCTGTGATTAAAGGAGAAATCAGAGGTGTAGAATGTAAAAAGCTAGTCAGCGCGCCACGTCAGCAACAGAACGACGCCGTTTTGGCGCCTGCTGCGTCACGCCTGATGTTAGGTCGTTTTCAAGCTCCAACCGGGTCAGCCCGACCCGGTCCAGACCCGACAACCCAGTCCAGACCCGACGACCAGTCCAGACCCGGCGACTGACCCGGCCATTTTTGATCTTTTTTCGACCGTTTTTCCTGCGATTTCCTGCCCAGATCGGCAGACCTCTTCCCGACGGTCATGATGGACCCATTTTTGGCATCCCATGCAAACATTTTCCATGCCATCCAAGACCTCCAAGTCTCCATGGATGTGCAAGCTTGCAAGCTTGGTTCGACAGCCTCTTGCCCATAATCCAGACGGTCCAAACTCGTAGGAAGACCGCGAGTTCATGCGGCGGCTTCTTTTCCGCAGTCCAGAAGGTACAAACTCGAGGGAAACGTCCATTTTTCCACAGCGACTTCCGACGGCGAGCAAGAACCCACGAAATTGGCGGATTGAACCAGCCAACTTGACCAACCTTGGGTTTTTGCACGTCCAAACTCTCCCAAATCTCCCCTACTATATATATTCACCTTTCCCTAAACCTAAACACATCCCTAATGTTGACGGTGAATTTGGATTGCCACGCGCTCAACAATTAAATCAATTTAATATAAAGCAAGAAAATCAAGAACACATGCAAAAGACAAGTTTTACGTGGAAAACCCTTGAATGGGAAAAAACCACGGCGCCCCTGAGGGCAGAAAAATAATACTAGGTTTTGGTTGCTTCGTTACACTCTCTAATCTCTCATAATTGCTCTCTTTTCTCTCACAATTGCTCTCTTTTCTCTCTCTCTATTTCTGAACCCCCTCCTCGTAGGATAGGTGATTCTATTTATACATGTTTATTTAGGGTTTCCCCTTGTTGATTTGCATTAGGATCCTTTTCTGTCGCGGATTGGGTCTTCTTTCTTTTTTGCGATTCCTTGTTGCTTCTGTGTTTATGCCGAGTCGGTTCGAGCCTAATGCGCTGGTCCAGCGAGTACTTTTACTTTCTGGGTACTGTATATCTGGCGAGTACACTTCTATATTCGGCGAGTAGGTTTTTGGTTTTGGCGACCATGCCTTTGACTTCCCTCTGGTCTAAGCTATTTATTCATCCTGACTGGTCAAACCTCTACCTTTTACCGGTCAATGAATGATGTGGCAACCTTTTGTTAGCTCCTTTGATGACGTGTCAGTTGGGCGAGTTTATACATACAACAATACCCCCATAAATACTTCGAGCTGGGCGAATGACTTGTCCTTCCTACTTCGTTTGCCTCTGCGAGCAGTATTTATATTTACGTTTATGAGATTTCAACGCATTTTTGCAATAATTCTTCTTTTAACCACGCGCTGTATTTATTAATTAATTCTTCCGGTGCACGCTTTCAATCTGAACCACATAACTTCTGGCGTCTCCACTTGCTTGACAGGTGAAGGGACGTTCTGACGGCTCGGTTCTCCCAAGATGCCACATGTCACTTATTGGGTGGTGACCGTCGCGGTTTGGTAATAGTGGCCGTCATTCCCATTAAATACGCATCATTGTACTTGATTGCTCTTTTTTGAATTTCGAAATTCCCTCTTTTTAAGGCCCGATCGTCTCTCTTCTTTTTCTTTACTTGCTTCATCGTATTTTTATCAGAGCAAAAGAAAGAACAGCTGATCTCCTGCTTTCGTCTCTTTTACTTCTTCGAGAGCTAACTACAATCCTTTTCTTGTGCCTTTTATTGTCGGTCGATTCACCGGATTTCGCCTCTTTGTTTCTCCGTGTCTCCTGATCTTTCCTGCACATCTTGCGAGTCTAGGGTTTTCTGGTGAGTTCTCATGGATCCCTCCTTGCGTTCTTTTCTTTTTAATAGGATGATGCAAGCTATGGAGCTTGGTGATAAGTGTACTGCGGACAAAATGAATCTCTGATTCGCAACTTTCGTCCAGATTCTCCGGTCCCGATTTCTGTTGATATTCCATTTTTTGAGAATGCTTCTAATCCTGACATCTCTCCTCCACCTTTTGACAGTGATTCTCCAGAAATGACGAGATCTCCTAAAACTGCAAGTAGTAAACGACGCTCCACTAGGGCTCCTCGCGAATCTCTGCTGGATGTGCAGACGGTCGTTGACTCTGATGTTGAAGATCATCAGAGGGATAGGTTGCTTTTCTCGTCTGCTCGCCCTTGTTCTTTCGATACGGAAGTAAATGTGGTCGGCGAGGGCGAACTTCGTAAATACAAGAGTCGTTTCGATATTCCAGATTCGGTGACTCTTGTGTTACCTGGCGACCGGGCTGTGTGGAATCCTCCTGAAAATGCGGTCGCCATTTATGGAGCATGCTCAGTTGTGGGGTGACTCTCCCCCTTCAGCCTTTTATTGCCAGGTTTTTGGCGGAGGCTCAAATCGCACCGGCTCAGCTCGCCCCAAATAGTTACAGGATACTGATGTGCCTGTGTCTCATGTGGAAGCTGAAGGGTTACGGGCCTCCTACGCCTCGTGAGATCCGCCATTTTTATACTTTGAGACAGGCGGGCAATGGTGGCACATACTTTCTCCTTTCCTCGGTGGAGAACTGGATTCCTGAGGGTGTGGTGAACCCTGGTCAGGTCGAGGTCTCCAGTGACGAGAAGAAAAAGGGCTTCATCTGGGGCTTTCCTACCTCAAATAAGAGGTGGAAAAACAGTTGGTTTTTTGCCAGCGGCGAGTGGGGTCGAATGTACCTGCCCACAATCGCCACAATCTTTTGGCGAGGAAAGTTCCCAGGCATTTTACATCTCCTGAAGCCTGGTCGAAGGCGGCCCCTACTTTGATGGATAGGGAGGTTTCTCATCTGGCCGCGGCGGCTGTTCTTCCTTTGGACTCGAGGGGTAGGTCCTTCCTCTTGGATGAGGAGAAGATGATTTCTTCTGAAATCTTTACTCGGCTTCACGCAAGGCTCCCTCGCCGTAAGTTTCACTCTGTTCTTCCTTTACTTTCTCGCCTGATTTTATTCTCTTAGTTTGACACTTGGTTTTATTTCCCTGCAGTGTGTGATTTTGACACCGTTTGCGATTTGCAAGCACGGGCGGTGAAGAATTCTGAGGCTGCCAGCAAGAGGCATGCTGCTGGTTTGGCTAAGGATGGAATTGCTAGTCCTGACGGTGATGATCACTCAGACGGCGGCGAAGAGGCTGGTGATGCTTCTAGGGGGGGTGCTGTGAATACTCCCGCTGCAACTGCAGCTGTTACCCCCAGCCGTAAAGGCAAAGAGAAAGCAGGTGCTTCAAGGGGGGTCGGCAGTGCTGACAGGAGGCGTGCTGAGTCAGGGCCATCGCCTGCTCGCCCGAAGGTTGTCGCGAGTACTCCCGCTGCGGCTTCTACTCCTGCTGTGAGTACTGCTGCGACTGTTCCTGCTACCACAGCCCTCAATCGTAAGGAAAGGAGAAGGTGGGGGTTTCAGGTGTAGCTAGCGACATCCCTATTTTTGACGCGGATGTTCCTGAGACCCCCCTCGATCCCGCGAGTGACTTGGCTCCCAGAGCTAGGAATAAACGCCCTGCTGAAAGCGCTCCTGATCACTCGGCTCGACCTCCTAAACGGGCTTCGCGGGTAGTGCAGTTTGTTGTCTCTTCTGATGAGGAGGATGTTCAGGAGCCGGATGTCGCCGAGGTTCCTCCTGCCCAACGGAGAGGTCTACTGGGCGGAGAATGTGGCGGCTCCTCCCTCTGAGGGGGTTAATGAACAGACTCCCCCTGCTGCTCCTTCTCAACCAGCTTCTCCTCGGCCAGCTTCTCCTGCAGTGGTTGTGGCGAGCCAGGTGTCTCAGATCAACCTAGGCCATCTGGCCCATCTGAGTCGACTGTTCGGCCAGGCCCATCACATCAGGCGGGGACCTCTGCTTCCGGTTCGGGCTCGGCCCGTGAAGTTCCTCCTACCGGACCGGGGAGCTGAAGAAGGGAGCGTGTCCCTTTTTGATTTTTCTGCCACTGAAATATGCTCCCACTTGGCTAATAATGATGTATATGTCGGCGAAGGCTGGGGGCATGTTAAAAACAAGTCTTGCAATAAGAAGATGGAGTTTTTCTTCAACTGCCACTCCTTGGTAAGTTCTTCGCCGCAAATCTCTATGTATTGTTTTTATCTCCTTTTTTTTTTTTTTAACTTTGGCTGTCTTCTTCCTCAGATGATGTCTGAGATGGGCGATAGTTATAAATTCGGGATCAAAGCTTCTCGTGAAATTAAGCGCTTGCGCGAGCAGGCTTCTGTTTGGCGGCCGAGAAGCTTTCCGCTGAAGAATCCCACGCCCAACAATTTGCTCAGTTGAGAGAGTCCTCAGACGGTCATCTATCTGCTCGGCTATCCGCTGAAGAAAAACTTTCTGCTGCTGAGGAGGAAATTCGCTCGTTGAAAGAGCTCCTATCCTCGAGTCAAGAATCCTTCGCAGCGCGTTTGGAGGCTGAGCGGGTAGCCGAGGAGGCTAAGGAGAAGGCTGAACTGGAGGCGGCGGATTTACGTAACCAGCTATCTTCCCGCGATCTCATTTTTGAAAACCTGAAAGCAGTGCTGGAGGTTGAGTCTGTTGATCGCTTCAAGAGATCCCCTGCCTATGATGCGCTTTTGCTGCGCGAATTTGAGAAAGGCATGAGGCAGGCGAAGAAATTCTTTGCCATGAAGGATCATTCCAATGAGAAAGCTCTAAAGCGTTTTGACAAGTCCCTCCAGCAGCATATGGCCCACGGCGTGGACTCGATTAAAGACCAGATGAGACGATGGAAAGCCCACTGCCGTTATAACCGGACTGAGCCTCATCCTATGCATCTTGAGATTCCCAGTAAGCGTACTTTCAACACTTACTACTCGGGTCAGAAGGGCAGCTTTTCTGGCTCTGGTGCTGAGCCTGATTTGGGCCCTGTTGCTGGGAGAGATTATGAGCCCTTCATGCCAACGGAGGATGAGGCAGTCATTTGGCCTTCAGATGAGGAGATCGAAGACGAGGAAGATAGCGAGGGCCCTCCTGCAGCCGGTTGATTCTTCGTTGTTTTGGAAGACTATAAATTTATTCTTTGTCCATTCATTTGTAAATAATACAAAGTTATGAATAATATATTTTTCTTCGTTCAGCTGCCTTTGCTGAGTTTTGGCTTTGGCTTGGTTTTCCACCAAGTGCTGTTTTAGCTTACTGTTGTTTTCCATTCAGCTGCCATTGCTGGGTTTTCGGCATACTTAGTATTCGCCAGGACGTATCCGACTATATACCAAGTTTTTATTGTGTTTTATAGCTATATTCAGCTGCCATTGCTGTATTTTGGCGTACTCAGTTTTTTGGCAGGTTTATTCGACCATGCCCTGAGTTTTTATCATGTTTTCATCTTTTATTCAGCTGCCGTTGCTGTATTTTGGCGTACTCAGTTTTTGGCAGGTTTATTCGACCATGCCTGAGTTTTATTTCTCGCCGGTTATCGCTGCAGCGAGCATAAAGCTCGTTTTCATGTGATGTAGCTATGTGTGCTGGCGAATGCCTTTTGCGTTTGGCGAGTCAGAATCGAGAATCTCTTAGTAATAAATTACTCTTTATTGAATACTTCCTGCAACTTTATTAACATAGTCATAAAGAAAAAATGCTAAAACGAACAACTTCTCTAAGCTAAATAGAAAAATAGAAGGAATTCAAAAGAATCTAACTTGTCCCTTAAGGATAATATATCTTCAAGTACTGCGCATTGCATGGACGGGGTAACTCGCCAAATCCTTCTCGAGTAATGCGATATGCCCCATGGCCAGCTATCCCCGTAATCTTATAAGGCCCTTCCCATTTGTCTGCGAGTGATCCTGCAGCCTTGTCTCTTGTTCCCGGATTCACCCTCTTCAGTACTAAATCACCAAGTGTGAACCTCCTTTCACGCACATGCGAGTTGTAATATCTAGCTACCCTCTGTTGGTACGCTGCATTCCTTATTTGTGCTCGCTCTCTTCTTTCTTCTAACTCATCTAGGCCGCACTTTAGCATATCAACGTTGATTTCTGGCTGAAAGAGTTGTACCCTTGGTGAAGAGAACGATGTTTCCACGGGAATAACAGCTTCTGCTCCGTAAGCCATGGAATACGGGGTTTCGCCTGTTGAACCCCTTTCCGTTGTGCGATATGCCCAGAGCACTTGCGGTAACTTATCCGCCCAGCTCCCCTTTTTGGTTGCTAACTTAGCTTTCAGGTTGTGCTTGATGATTTTGTTCACTGCTTCAGTTTGGCCATTCGTCTGTGGATGTGCTGGAGAAGCGTAGTAGTTGTTGATGCCATACTTATCACACAGTTCCCTGAATTTCCTGCCATCAAATTGGGTCCCATTGTCTGTGATGATGGTGTTTGGTATCCCGAATCTGTACAAGATTTTTTCTTCACAAAGCTAATGGTGTTTGCTTCTGTTATATGCACCAATGGCTCGGCTTCTACCCATTTTGTAAAATAATCCACAGCTACTATGGCATGCTTTGCTCCTCCAGTTGCTGTTGGCATTGGGCCGATCAAGTCTATTCCCCACATGGCAAATGGCCAAGGCGAGGTAATACTTTGCAGGAGCTCAGGTGGTTGTCGGATGTTATTGGCGATTTTCTGACATGCTTCACATCTCGCTGCCACCCTTTTGGAGTCGGCGAACAGGGTAGGCCAGTAAAAACCCTGTCTCAATGTTTTGTGGGCTAGGCTGGCACCCCCAGCATGGTTCCCACAATTTCCGCTGTGTATGCTTCTTAGGATACCTTCTGCTTCTTCAGGCCCGACACATCTCTGCAGTGCCCTCGAGTATCCTCTCTTGTATAGTTCTCCATTGAGTACCGAATATCTTGTTGCTCTGTATTTTAGCCGCTTTGCTTCCAGTGGGTCACTTGGAAGTATATCGTTGATGAGATACTCTTTAATTGGCGTGATCCAGCTGTCCCTCTCGCCAAAGATTGCCCCGACTTCCTTTGTTTTAACTATACTCGGCTGCGACAGGCGGATCATGGAGATATTGTTGGGCCAAATGTTGATCGTGGCAGATGCCAGTTTGGCTAAGGCGTCGGCCTTTTCATTTTCTTCTCTGGGGACGTGAACAATTCTATACTCTTTGAATCTTTCTAACAGTTCCCTTGCTAATTCCAGGTAAGTGATCATGCTTTCTTCTCTCGCCTGGTATTCATTAGTACCTGATTGACAACAACTTGAGAGTCGCTGAAAATTTCCACCTCGTCTGCACCTAAGATTGTGCTAATCTTTAAACCGCTATAAGTGCCTCGTACTCAGCTTGATTGTTGGTGGCTTTGAAGTCAAAACGCAAGGCACATTCGACTGAGTCTCCTTCCGGTGTTGTCAGCACTATACCTGCCCCGCTGCCGTGCGTGTTTGATGAGCCATCAACGCGAAGTTGCCATTTGAATATTTTCTTATTTTGCTCCACCATCATTCTCGCCACCTCTACGCTTGGTTCAGTGAACTCTGCTACGAAGTCTGCCACTGCCTGGGCTTTAATTGCTGTCCTTGGGAGGTATTCTACATCGAATTCACTTAATTCGATCGCCCACTTTGTTAACCGACCGGATACCTCTGGTTTCTGCAGGATTAACTTCAGTGGGCAGTTGGTGTATACCCTGATTCTATGAGCCTGGAAATATGGTCTTAGCTTCCTTGCTGCTGTTATTAGGGCGAGTGCCATTTTTTCTGCCGGCGAGTACCTTGTTTCGGCTGGTAACAGTGCCTTGCTGGTGTAGTATACTGGCTTTTGGATTCCATCTTCCTGTCGTACTAGCACGGAACTTGTGGCTGCTTCAGAAACGGATAAGTACATGTACAATGTCTCGGCTGTTTCTGGCTTTGATAGCAATGGTGCCTGTCCAAGGTAGTCTTTCAAGGCCTGGAAGGCTTTTTCGCAATCCTCATTCCATTCGATCCCTTTTCCCTTCTTTAAAGCTTTGAAAAATGGTAGGCATCGGTCTGTTGATTTGGCTATGAATCTGCTCAGCGATGCTAGGCACCCTGTGAGTTTTTGGACATCTTTCAGAGTCTTTGGCGAGACCATTCTTGCTAATGCTTGGATTTTTTCAGGGTTCACCTCTATTCCTCTTTGGTTCACCTGATATCCGAGAAACCTCCCAGATGGTACGCCGAATACACATTTTGCCGGATTTAACTTCATTCCATACTTGACCAGTACGTCGAACGTTTCCCTCAGGTCATTTGCATGTTTATCTGCGGTAATACTCTTTGTCAGCATATCATCAACATAAACCTCCATATTTCTCCCTATCTGTCTGGCGAACATCTTGTTGACCAAGCGCTGATAAGTTGCCCCGGCGTTCTTCAAGCCGAATGGCATGACCCTGTAACAATACAACCCCTGATCTGTGGTGAATGCTGTTTTCTCTTCGTCAGGCCTGTGCATCTTTATCTGGTTGTACCCTGAATATGCATCCATGAAACTCAACGTCTCATGCCCGGCCGTTGCATCTACTAACTGGTCAATCCTTGGTAATGGGAAGCTGTCCTTGGGGCAAGCTTTGTTTAGGTCGGTGAAGTCGACGCACACTCCATTGATTGTTCTTCTTTTTCACTAAGACTACATTCGCCACCCATTCCGGGTACTTAACTTCTCTAATTGACCCTGCGGCGAGCAATTTTGACACTTCCTCTTTAATCGCTGCACTCCTTTCCGGGTTGAAGCTTCTCCTTTTCTGTACTACCGGTTTGCATTTCTCATTCACAGCTAAATTGTGGGAAATTGTGCTTCTATCAATCCCTGGCATGTCTTCGTGGCACCAAGCGAAAATCCCCCTATATTCTTTCAACAAGTTCGTCACATCTTTCTTAACCTGCTCAGCCAACCTCGCTCCAATTTTACTTTTATCTGGTTCCGCTTCATCTAGAATAATCGACTCAGTTGGTTCTTCCTTTTCTCTGTTGTTTTGTCTCTTGGATCTAGTTCGAAGTTTTCCGGATTATCCTCCTGCGTCTCTGTGTCTACTTCGAATATGTTCAAAGTTTCCATCCCTGTTTTATCTTTGAAGACTGACAAGTTGGCGCGGCGAGCCATCTCCTGCGACCCTTTCAATTCTCCGACGCCGAATTCTGTAGGGAACTTTATTTTCAGTGCATGGGTTGAGGTTACAGCTCGAGCTTTGTTAAGAAACGGTCGGCCAAGTAGTGCATTATACGGCCAATTATGGATGTCAACCACGACAAAGTCTAACAGGATTGTTCGCCGGCATGGTGCTGTTCCAAATCTTACCGGTAGTTTCACTGTTCCTAACGACCTAACCTCTGCGCCACCAAATCCTTTCAATGGTACATGGAACGGTTCAAGATCTTTCCGGTCCAGCCGCAACTCATCATACACTCTGGCACTTAAAATATCAGCCGAACTTCCGTTATCAATCATCACTCGAAGGACATCCCTATGGGCTATTCGAACTCCCACGACTATTGCATCATTAGGCTTTGCATCAATCCCGTCTGAGTCTTCTGCTGTAAACGTTATGGGATCATGCCCTTCTCTCCCCTTCTTGGGGTTTTCTGCACAGAATTGACTTCCATGCTTCTGCCTTCATACATCACTTCTCGAACTTCCGACATCCTCTCTCGATTGCTCCTCCCAGTGTGAGGTCCGCCGAAAATAGTGTTTATGGCTGCGTTAGGACTGTTCCTCCTTGGACTCTTCCTATCTTGCCCGTTTCCTTGGCGGCTATCTTGGCGACCCCCGTGCTTGTCCCCTTTCAAGGCAAAGTCTTTCAGGTGCCCATCTCTGATCAGGCTTTCGATGTGATCGCGTAACTGGAAACACTTTGAAGTTTCATGTCCATGATCTTTATGGAATCGACAGTACTTGGTTGTATCTCTCCTTGCATTCGCTGACTGCTGTCGGGGGTATTTGGCGAGTCCCTTGTCTTCTACCACAGATAATATCTCCTCCTGGTCGCCATTTAAAGGGGTGTAATGGTTGTACCTTCCTCGAAACTTATTGGCCCGAGTGTTTCCCCTGCTCTCTCTTGAGTATCCTCTTTGGCCCTTCTCATCCTTCTGGCGATCACGTGATTGCATCTTTTTGTCGTCCTTATGGTCTGTTTTCAAGTTAGGCTTGTGCCCATGCACATAGCTACCCCCTTGTGCTACTTCTTCCTCCTCTGCCAGTGCATAATCGCCAGCTATTTCCATCATCTCTTCGTAAGTTTTAGGTCTATCCCTTCGCAGGTCAAAAGACAATCGTCCTTTGTAACCCATTAGTGAAAGCGGCGATTACAGCTACATCACTGGCATCCTCAATTTGAGCTACTTCCTTCCCAAACCTGGCCAGGTACTTCTTGATTGATTCGTTATGTTCCTGTTTCAAGTTCGATAGATGGGCGAGTGACTTTCTTCTTTGGACACTTCCCATGAACTGCCTTATGAATGCCTTGCTGAGGTTTGAGAAGCTGCTTATGGTTCCGGGTGGAAGCCTTCCGAACCATCTAGAGGCGAGGTCGCCGAATGTTTGCGGGAAGGTGAGACACAGCAACCCGTCATTGGATGAATACTGGGCCATGATATTGCGGAATCGGCGAACATGCTCTTTGGGATCCCTGTTCTCCTTGTACTGCTCAATAGTTGGCATTCTAAACCTGTCTGGAAATTGGGTGCGAGCAATAGCTTCGACGAATGGGCTATCTGACTCATCATCCGAGGATACATTACGTCCATACCTTCGTGCCATTGCTGAAACCTTTCTTGATAGCTCTTGTAAGGTGACATCTCGCTGACCGGTTGGTTCTCCTGCTGGGTCGAGCCTACTCTTGATTGTCATTCTACCATGATTGCCTCTCTCATCTGGGCTTCTTCGATCTTCAGTGCTCTCAGATCTTCTCCGCTTCGTTCTTTTAGATCGCAACTCCCTTCGCGGACGAGGACTCTTGTCCTCAGATGAGATGGACCGGTGTCTCCGCCGGTTTCGCTGGTATGTGTCGCTGGAATTGACCCTATGTGCTCGCACCTGATCTCGTTCCTCCCTGGACTCTTCATTCATCACACCCTTTCCCTTCCTTGTTTTCTCCCCTCGAAATCCTCAATGTGGTCTTGGGGGGTCTCCTCGGTGGATTGTCTTGCTTGATTGTCGGGAACTGTGATATGAACTTCTGACCGCAGCCTTCCGGGTGGATGGGTTCCAGGGGTGGTTAACTCGTAAGGAGATGAGACTCCTAACCCTATAGGAAGCGAAAGTCCTATTTTGCTGGCTTCGCTGATTAGGTTTACCAATGCGGCTTGGAAGTGCTGCAAAATCCCGGGATCAGCCGCCCTAGTTCCTGGCGTTGCTGCTGATTGCTCCCCGACTGTCACTGCCCTGTCTCCCGTTGGCGCAGCTGGTTCAATAACTAAATCTCCACTGGAGTTACCATCTCTGTCGCTGTCGTTGTTCATGCTGTCTGATTCGCAAGGGTCCCTCGAAGTTTTCTGTTCAAAAGCCCCCTCCTTCTAGCGCCAATTGTTGACGGTGAAATTTGGATTGCCACGCGCTCAACAATTAAATCAATTTAATATAAAGCAAGAAAATCAAGAACACATGCAAAAGACAAGTTTTACGTGGAAAACCCTTGAATGGGAAAAAACCACGGCGCCCCTGAGGGCAGAAAAATAATACTAGGTTTTGGTTGCTTCGTTACACTCTCTAATCTCTAATTGCTCTCTCTACAATTGCTCTCTTTTCTCTCTATTTCTGAACCCCTCCTCGTAGGATAGGTGATTCTATTTATACATGTTTATTTAGGGTTTCCCCTTGTTGATTTGCATTAGGATCCTTTTCTGTCGCGGATTGGGTCTTCTTTCTTTTTGCGATTCCTTGTTGCTTCTGTGTTTATGCCGAGTCGGTTCGAGCCTAATGCGCTGGTCCAGCGAGTACTTTTACTTTCTGGGTATTGTATATCTGGCGAGTACACTTCTATATTCGGCGAGTAGGTTTTTGGTTTTGGCGACCATGCCTTTGACTTCCCTCTGGTCTAAGCTATTTATTCATCCTGACTGGTCAAACCTCTACCTTTTACCCGGTCAATGAATGATGTGGCAACCTTTTGTTAGCTCCTTTGATGACGTGTCAGTTGGGCGAGTTTATACATACAACACCTAAATCCAAAATATCACATATTAGTTAAACTTACACCTAAATAACCTAGAACAACACCAAACTCACTTAACTTGTAAGTTAAGGTGGTTTTCCAGCCACCAATAGTGATCCAAAGCATCCACCTTGATTTCAAGCTTGGGGAAGCAAGATGAGTGAGCTAGCTTGAAGACTTCTCCAAGATTATTGGGTTCTATTGTCTCTCTTATTTCCTTAGTTGTTGTTAATGTGTAATTAAATATTTATGTTAAGAATTTGGTGATTTATGTATATTATCTATGATACTAGTTGGACATATCATTGATTTGAGCTTTAATTGATATATGCTTGTTAATAATTAATCCAATTGTTAACATGCAAATAAGATTTACTAGATTAATGCAAACCTTGCTTAATTTAGTTAACCTCTAATTGAAGTGTTTAATTGTTATCAACTAGTAATTAGGTAATTTGCATGATTCATTAGTTCCCTAACATATCTCATTATCACTCTTGCATAACTTTGCATTAGTGGTAATTAGTTTAGTTAATTAGTTAATTTAGTTAATTGTTATTGGTAGTTTAGTGATCAGATTAATTAATTGCTAAGGATTGACAACCCTAAGTTGTAGTTAGGATTAGTTAACTTAGTGGTAATTAGATAAGGTTTTGTTAGTGTAATCTTAAATTAGTTAGTTAAATTGCTTGTGACCATCTCCCTTTACTTTTTGCATGTTTTTATTGTAAATATATAGTGTGTATGTATAATAATGACCTAGGACCGATTAGGGTAAACACTTCCTCCGTGGGAACGATACCCTTACTCGTAACAACTACATGGCGACGATTCGTATACTTGCGAGAGGGTAAAAACTCGCACGTCCGATCATTACGATAGTTATAGAACTATCAGTACCAATTTCGGCGCATCAATCACAAGGTCGGAGGTTCAATCTTTGATGGAGGCATTTTAATTTTTTAATCAACGGTCAAAGGGATTTGGATAGAAAACTTGACAAAAGGGGTTAAAATGACCATATTTAGGATTTCAGGTGGTTGACTAGCCATTATAAAACTAGAGAGACCAATTTATCTAATATGGCAAACTCAGGGGGGGAAAATGAAATTTCCCAAAAATATATAATAATAGTGTATGTGTCGGTATAAATACGATGGTTAATTGATTGTAACAGAATCCTCAACCCTAATTCATCAAAATTGTTAGTGTAAAAAATTGACATCCTCACAATCTCACATCAAGTAATTCAAGAGTTTGAAATTATTTGAGTTTGTTGCAATGTCTATTCCCATATCAATATCAAGGGTTAAACCCAACTCTATTATGTTTCGGTCCCCAATACATACCAAGTGGGGGTGATTAGTGTAATTTTATTCTTTATTGTCTTTTTAATTTATTTTTAATTATTACAATATTTCAGGGTTAAGGGAAGATGTATGACTCGAAACCCACGACCCTACCAATAAGCCAACCTCATCTTTATGTTTTTTGAAATAATTTTTATTAGGCTTTTGTTTGAAAATATTTTTTTGTTCGATATCGAAAATACTTATTGATTTGTTAGTACCTCAACTCTTTACAGTATTCTAGTAATTGCTAATCGGCTTAAGCGGTTGGCCGCATAGGCCTTAGACGAACACGGCGTGTTGCGATTAAAGCCTAATCGGACTCTTAGATGGTTTAGGTGGAGTCAAAGTTGTTGACTCTGTCCAGACATTTTTTATTTTTTAAAATTAGGTATTTATTAAAATGTGTCGTTTCGCTTCAAGTTAATGAAGCCCTAAAACACTTTGGGCTTCATAAGCCCATTAGCCAAATCTTATTTTCCTTCCTCATCACCATTGGAACCAAACCAGAGAAGTGAGAGAACCAAACCAGACCACTCGACCAACCCACAAACACTGTCGTTCGTCGCCGTAGCGCTGTTGTCCGGTTGTCCTCGCCACTTGCCAACAACTGTTTAGGGTAGTTTTCTTAGGCTATGTTTGGGATTGCTTTTGCTGAGAAATAAGCGATTATTTCTCAAGTTTTGAGCAAATGGGTGTTTGGTAAACTTCCTAAAAGCAATTTATTTTACAATTTAGTCCTCAATTAATTAGCTTTTGAGAAGCTGGGTGGGGGTGCTTTGGAAGTAGAAACTTAACTTTTATTTCAAAATATCTAAAATATCTTCAATTTTATTAAAAGACAATATTACCCTACATTTAATAACTAAAAAACTATATAAAAAAAAAAAAAAAAAAAAAAAACAGGGGGTGGTGCCCACTGACATGGTGACCATCGTCAGACGTCGAGGATGGAGGAGGACCAGCATCTCCAGCGACGACTATTTTTGAACTAATCGTCAGAATCGTCGTCGCCTGAAGATCGACCATTGTCGAACTAATCGCCAGGTCCATTGTCGAACTAATCCATTGTCAAAAAAGAAACAGAATCCATTGTCAAACTAATCCATTGTCAAAAAAAAAACCCAGAGCCATCCACCATTGTCAAACTAATCGCCGGAATCGTCGTTGCCGCCGCCAAAGATCTATACCCGGTTGTAGAGCAAGAACAAGACCAGAACGATAATAGGCAGTGACTCCAACTGGCAACCTTTTGACACGGTGGATGGAGTTGGGTTCGTCGGTGTAGAAAATGTTGGAGAGAACAGATGGAGGAGGGTTCGCTCCTCCACGACCAGAATAAAATGGAGGAAAGCCTCCTCCAACGCCGGTGCAGCAGTTCAAGATGCTGAGTTTTTGAAGCTGAGTGAGTTGACTCAGTCCACCAAAGAGACAGAGTTGACTCAGTCCAACTCATTTTGTCATTTGTCAAAGTTAACGAGTTGACCTAGCTTGAGCAAGTGTCTATTTTGTCATTTTGACATACATTTTCCGGCCATTCAAAAGCAAAGCAATTTAAAATGAATTTAGTAATTTACCAAACACTTGTCAACTTTTTTGCAAAGCCAATTATTTTTTAAGTTAAGCTGTCAGTAGATTACTGTTTAAGCAAAGCAATCCCAAACATGACTAAATCTTGGGTGCAGCGGGATGCACCATACATCCCCCACCTAGATGTTGCACGTCAGTCATGCACCCAAGTTCTATCCCAAAATAGCCTTGGTTGTTTGTTTAGTTAGTTTTAGTGTTTTTTAGTTGTTTTAATTTAGGGTTTGTATTTTAGTCTTTTACTATACACAAGAGTTTTTTACAATAAATTAATTAATTTAACTATAACTTATTTTTTTTTCTTTTTTTTTAAAAAAAAAAAGAAAAGAAGAAAAGAATATATTTTATGAAAATAGAAAATAAATTAGGTTTAATATTACAAACCTCCCCGACCTTTCAACTATGTTGGATGTATAGGTAAAGATGTGTTTATTTTAACAACATCCCCTGAGTTCTAACGGAGTTAATTGTTTGTTAAGTGGTAGGGCAAACTTGTACGTTCCATAACAAAATAAAAAGAAAGAATTAAAAATTTAAAAAAAAATCCATCCCTTTTGTCTCTCTCTTTCAAGCCTCCTAGTCTCTCATCTTGGCTCCTTTTTCTTCTTTCTTAATCTCGCTCATCCATCTCTCTATCCCTTCTATTTCCTTTCTCTTGTGGTTGATTAGGGTGGTTTTAGTGGATTTAATGTTGTGTTAGTTATTGTGTTGACTCAAAAAGAAAAAAAATTGAAGGTGATGTGTGGTGATGGAGTCGGCGATGGTGGGATTGTTGATGATGGAGTCGACGACGGTTGAGGTCGCCGACGTCTGCTCTCTTCGTCCTCCCCATCCTCATCGTGTCATGGAGATCTGAGATCTACATATCACACTGATGAAAATGGTGTGCTTCCACTGTCAGATGAAAGATCTCAATCGCACGGTGGTGATTTGCAGATCGCGATGCATCGAACGGTGGAGATCTACCATCAAGTTTTTTTTTTTTTGAATTTATTTTTCCAGAATGTTCAATGTAGTAGAAAGTAATCAAAAATGATCAGGAAAAAAAAAAATTGCTAATAGAAGAAGGGAGAAAAATAGATTTTGTGGCATTTGTTATGTTAATGTGTGGGTTTTGTATTGTGTTGGTGAGTTTTATTTGGATGCTTAATGGTTCGGTTGTGGGATTTATCTTTGTTAAGGATTTTTTTTTTATTTGGAGAATTATGCCTAGTTGGTGAAAGAATATGGAGAGATGGAACTTGGATGATAGCTGATGGATGACTGATGATGCCGTGAATTAGGTGTTGAAAGGATAAAAGGGATAGATTTTTTTTTTTTTTTTTTTTTTTTTTAAATTCTTACTTTTTATTTTGTTTTTGAATTTACAAATTTATCCCTACCACTTAACAGAAAATTAACTCTGTTAGAATCAGGGGAGGTTGTTAAAATAAACACATCTTTACCTATACATCCAAAATAGTTGAAAGGTCAGGGGAGGTTGTAATATTAACCCAATAAATTATCAAATAAATAATTACTTATAGTTAAACGAAGTGGGAAAAGAGAGAGTGGTGAGAATAGCAGAGGAAAGTGACATGGATTTCTCTCCTCTAACTGATGCCATGGCCTCCAAATCATACGACAAAATCGCTGATATCTGCGACCAACTTATGGTTCAGGTCAAGTCTATGCCTCTTTTTAAATTTTTTTTTTTTTTTTTTTTACTGGTTATTTTTAATGTTAATCGAAACCTCACTCCCCTCTGAACAGTTGCAGCAGATGGTGTGCTTTTGAAGACGAATGGCCCTACGCGATTATCTTCTCGGTCACCTCTATGTCGATGATGTATGTTCATTTTATATTATATATATTATATATATAATTATTGTTTGATATTTTGTTACTTAGTAGTATCATGTCCTTAGTCTGTTTGGTTGCTGCGAAAATTGTGGGAAAATAAAAGAAAGTACGGGATTGGTTTTCACATCAATTCCAAAATAAAAGAAGGTTTTGATGTGAATGCCCGTAAGGGGTTTGATTTTTTATTTTTTGGTTGTTGTGTGCATATTAGGGTTTTGGAGTTGCTTATATTTTACAGTGTGCAGGGTTGGAATTTATGTTCTTCTGTTAGTTATGGTTGAGAATGAAGCTTTTAGGATTGGAAGTTTTTTAATTTTTCGCTTCAGGGTTTGGAAATTTGTACAATTTAGACTGTTGCGTGCTTATCTTAGAATTAGGATGTTGGAGTAAATTTGAATCTGCGATTTATTATTTTGTTGAGTTGTTTGTCATATGGTATAGGTCCTATAGGATTTTAACTGCGGAGTGGTCATTCTTTCAGTAACAGTGCAAGATTCCTTTGGAAATCAATACCTTCTGCAATCAAAGAAAACCAGCCGCAAGTGTTGTGCTGCATGGAAGATGGTCAAAGGCTGGACTCGTGACTATGCTGGTGTTATGAGGTATTCGTGGGTTGAATGGAGTCAAGAAGCTACCTCTTGTAGCTGCATTCTCAGGTAAGTTTTTCATGTTATATCAACATTCACCCAAATTAGTAGTGATATCTTAAGGTTTTGTCGTTATTTATGGAGCATAGGATGTTCAGGATTGTAAGTGATGGAGGTTATTAAGGTTGGATGGGGATGATTGCCTATCTTGTTTACTTAAGTCTCTGAATACATGTGTTGTCTGTATTAGATTTTAGGAATTTAATTATATGTAGTATAATGAATCCAGCTTATGATGTTTTCTGAATAGTAAGGATCTTGTTGAGCTACGCAAGGAAAAGGCAAATTCTTTTTGAGAACTTTTTTACTTTTTCCTTTGATTGGTGAATTTATATTAGTCATTTTTGAAATCTTTAATGAAGTTTAGGAAATAAAGATATGGCCTCTTTATTGGATTAAAAACATGTCATAATGAAACTGTAATAGTATCTATATAGAAGAGAATATGAACGGTTACTTGAAATTGTAATGTTGTCTGGGCTCTATTGAAATAGGGTATGAGGCCATGAGAGGAATTCCGAGTTATTATTGATTTTAGAAATTAGCAATCTCTTTATCCAAGCCTAATTACATACTCACTCCTGCTATGTACATACGAGTCCCTAACTTCTACTGTGAATTCTTTTGTTTTTTAAACTAGGTAATTCAATAATCTTTTATCTGTTGGTGC